>LPNX011116371.1:0-221978 GCA_001517045.1 Pseudotsuga menziesii | reverse complement strand
GTACCATTTTCGAGGTTTTCTCACTTAGACAATTATAAAAATATTATAAAATTACTAATTTAATTTTCGAAAAATAATGCCGCAATAGTGCTATGGGTTCTCTACATGGATGTCAATTTTTGTAGCTTGATTCGATCATTTAGGCCTCAAAGGCTGCACCCACAAAAACATATACCTTATAATTTCCCTGAAAAATAAAAAGTGCCTGTTAGGAAAAATGAAATTTGACATAGCTATGCAAATTTTCGATACATAAAAGTTATATATTCGGAAAGGTGATTCAATTTCCTACATTTCATGTTTTTTACTCAATGTAAGATATTTTGCATAAGTATCTCAAAAAATCCAAGTAAGTTGAGGGATGCCTGAATTTTCAGGTTTCTATTGCATCTAACGTGCACAAAAAGGTCCCTCATCTTCTTGCACAGGCCCGTCCCTTTACCCTTGTTCTTCAAACACGTTGATGCATAACGGTAATTCTAATGAAATATGAAGCACTTGACTTTACTCAAGTCCTTCTTCCCTAGTTGTGAGGTTGAATCCTCACTCTTTACCTTACCCTTGTTGGATCCTTTACCTCTACCCTTATTTTCCTTATCAATGAGGGCATGGTCACTTCCACCTCCTTGTCTTTTGACCTTTAAATCCATCTAAGTCTCCTCTTTGATATCATCATCCCACAGTATTTCCCAGTTAAAAATATTCTCTCAAGCATAAACATACTAGACAAATGTTTCCCATTTAGGTGGGAACCCATTTAGTTCCATGTTTACTAACTCTTTGTCTCCAATCTTCTTCCCAACTGTTGCAAGTTGATCACAGATCTGCATGACCTCCATCGAGTAATTGGTGATGGTGTCTAATCTAGTTATATCAACATATCTGATCTTGTTACACAATATCATATACTAGCTCATGTTCTCTCTCTCGTAAAGGCTAATTAGGGCATCGAACATGTGCTTCATTGTCTTCTTCTTAGATACATAAGGGATCATATGATCCTTTATTGCATCCATGATCATCCACTTTTCTTTCACTTCTTTCTTCTTATGAGTTGCAAAAGGTTGTGATCTATCAAGAAAGCTACCACATCCTTTATGATATCCCAAAGGTCATTCACTTATAATAAAAGTGTTACATTGACTTTTCATGATAGGAAATTTGAGGCACCATCCAATCTATCCTCGAACTTAGGGCTAGTTGATGCCATCTCTGATATATAAAGTACAAACTACCCATTCTGAAAATAAAATAATAATGAATCCCTTGATGTTAGTCCTTTGATGCCAACAACTGATCTACCCACTATAAACTGCTAAGAGTCTCAATTAGAGAGTTCTTCTGATACCATGCAAATTTTCCTTACCCTGGATGAATCATGTCCTTATGTTCTCAAATAAACAAAATTTAATTTGCATAGATTATTTCTTCAATATTCACACTCAAAGTAGGAAAATGAATAGAAGAAACATCACACAATACATATAAGATTTACACCTTCAAATCATCCTTTCATTAATAGATATAAGCTTACAAGAAAACCTCCACAGCTGTCAAAAACATGTTGTTGTATGATACACTTAAACAAAGAAAAATTTGCAACTTACTACGGAATATTTTCCACTAGAAACTAAGAAATAGCCTAAAACTTGTTGCACTACTATATAGTTGTTTGTACAGTTGTACGAAACTGTTTTGCACAATTGTATGGATATGTCCATGCGATGGTATGGAATTTCCTATGGATTCATATGACTGTATCAATCCATACAACTGTACAAATATGTTTTACCTACTTCTTGCACATCGAGATATGCTAGGTTGTTGATAGGGATCAACTCTTATGTTATAGTCCTCCTCCACCGATGAATTACTTCACCAACCAAACAATTTATCTTTCGAGAGAATAATGAATTTCTTTACCTTTTACTTTGACCTACCTTTATAATTTAGTTGAAGACCTAATCTACCAAAACCTTAATCTCATGTTCAGATCTACGGTTGACATTGCCATTGAATCACCAATGCATTAAAAATGCACTTTATTAGACTCAATTTCTAATTAAAAGTCTTTCACTCTATAAATAAAGTGAGTTGCAAAAGAGATTTGAATTGGATGAATTTACCCATGTTTGAAGCAAAACCTATGCAGATGTTCTTGTTCGAGCTACAAACATCAACAATATAACCCCTAATCGCTAATCCCTATAAAATTTAACTATTAATATCTAACATTTATAAAAAATAAATGTTCCTTACCTCAGGTGAATTATGTCCTTATGTTCTCAAATAAACAAAATTTAATTTGCATAGATTAATTCTTCAGTATTCATGCTCATAGTAGGAAAATAAATAGAGGAAGCATCACACAATACACAGAAATCAGACTTTCATTAATAGATCTAAGATTACATGGAAACCTCCACAGTTTCCAAAAACATGTTAATGTACGGTACACTCAAACAAATAAAATTTTGCAACTTATTGAGGAAGATTTCCCACTAGAAATCGAGAAATAGCCTAAAACTTGTTGCACTGCTATATAATTGTTTGTACAAGTGTACATAACTATTTTGTACAATTATACATAACTATTTTGTACAACTGTATGGATATGTTCGTATGATGGTATGGAATTTCCTATGGATTCATATGGTTGTATCGATCCATACAATTGTACAAATATGTTGTGCCTACTTCATGCATGCTGAAATATGCTTGGATGTTGATCTGAATCCTCTATGATGCTTTGTTCTGCTCCATGGATGAATTACTTCACATCCTGACCAAATTATCTTTTGAGTGAATAATGAATTTCTTTACCCTCTACTTTGACCTACATTTATAATTTAGTTGAATACCTAATATACCAAAACCATAATCTCACGTTAAGTTCTATGGTTGACATTAGCTTGAATCACTAATGCATTAAAAGTGGACTTTATTAGACTCAACCGCCAATTAAAAGTATTTCACTCTATAAATAAAGTGAATTACAAAATAGATTTGACTTGGATGATTTCACCCATGTTTGACACAAAACCAATGCAAAAGTTCTCATCCGAACTACAAACATCAACAATATAACCCCTAGTCGCTAATCCCTATAAAATTTAATTATTAATATCTAACATTTATAAATAGTAATCAATATAAGCCATAGACCATATAACCCAATGTTAAAATTTTGTTGATTGTCCTTCCTATTTTACTTTATATCTCTAAGGCAATCAACAAAATTTGAATAAGAACTACAAGTAATACATTTGACAAGTATGAAACATTGTCAAAATGACTTCCATACTAGACCATCATTTCTCTCTAATTTACCTCAAATCCACTCTTAAACAAATTACATGGCATCTCCACATAAGTCAAAGTAGTTAGAAAAAACAATATTACATAACATCTCCACATCTGGTAAGAAAATACAATAACATAATGAAAAAATTTCCATTACCATAAGATACACCCAATTAGTTCACTGGAATGAGAATTAATGTTATATTCATATTACTATGAAAATGAGCTACTTGAAACTTGAGACAAAAACCATTCTTGATGTCTACATCAAATATATTTAGTCCAAACCGATCATTGAATATCTCATATAAGCTATCATCGTAAAACACCACCTCAAAGAATGAATAGTTTATACAAAACTACCCGAACTTGCCCAAGCTTTGAGGGCATACATTTAAAAGAGAGGATGGACCACTTTCTATGTGACCTAGCTTTGAATACTCCACTTGTAGCAGTTAAGAATCTGAAGCAGCAAATTTTGGTTGGAATGTTTAGAATCCAGAGAAAGTCTAGTACAGGATACTGATCCGAAGTGCAATGAGAAGAAACAATGCACTCATATCCCTGTGTTGCAGAAAGAGCCTCAATGTATTTATCATGTGACCATAAAAGAGAATCCTTTTCATCTGAGAGTCTAATTCTACCGAACTCCAGCCCCGCAGTGAAATTTCCCCAAAGAAGCTTCCAGTCACCCACCAGATCCAATTCCTCAGACGTGAACCAATAATGCTAAGCACAATTGGTGAGATTCCTTGCTTGGTCCAGCGTAGAAATACCGAAATCCTCCAAGTAGTCTCGTAGATCAAGAGGAAGAGCAAAAGGTGATCCCAGGCCAACAATCGGGTCTAGTCCTACCCGAATAGCCTTACCATCACCAACCATCCAAGTAAGACCATTGCCCAGCCAAGAAAGGGTATGGTGAAATCCCTTCCATATCACAGATACACCTCCATCAGAAAATGCTTTATTGCGAAGCCAAGTTGCCACAGGGATTTTTTTCATATACTTCTCAGATAAAAGAGTAGTCCAGATACCAGTCCCATTGATAGCCAACCAGAAACTTTTAAGTCGAAGAGACAGGCTAAACCAACCCAAGTGTTTGATGCCCCAGCCACCAAGAGAAGTTGGTAAAGACAGAGAATGCCAGTCAACTAGATGGTACTTTAAGTTGAAACTCGTAAAAGCTACTAAAGAGATTGTTCTTGTAGAGGCTTGAAGATCGTACAAGCTATTGAACAAATCCCTTGAAATGTAAGCTAGCCACCATGTCAGCCAAACACTTGTTTACTGGGGTGAAAGAAAGGCCCAAATCTCTGAGCTTCTGATTGGAAAACTTGTATGGTTCCTTACTTGGGTTTTCTTCGTCTGAACACCTGCAACATGTATTCATGGCAAATTTCATTACCAACGAATTAATTCAACAATTTAGAATTATACTGAAGATGTAATCTACTCGTAAATATATATGATATTCTCTGCATACTTGGTTGGAAGTGGATACTGCAAGCACAATTCAGCCAACATATCTACCAAATCCCCTCTGTGAAGGTCTAATTCTACACACAAATATCTCTGGCCACTGGCTAAAGGCATTTCATACACTAAAATGTGAGCCTCTGCCACGTCCCTCACAGGTTATTACCGAATATATCAACGGGTAGAGCTTTAGTAAGTTCGAAGCTGCCTTCATGGCTCTGGTAGTCATGATTTGTATGGGCAAGGTCGAAGGATTCAGGCCATGACCTTCCAGAAATGAGAATATGTACTTGGCTTCCCTGGCCAATGAGAGCTCGTGCAAGTTCTCACTGGAGAAAGGCAGGCATATGTGATTTGGTATGGCAACTGGGAGGCTGCCAAGATAATAATAATCTGGGACTTCTTGCATTCTATGACCATCTCTGCGTTTGATAACTTCTGGGAAGGTCCTTCAATTCAAAAATGGTGGAGCTGGATCTCTGGCCGGCAAGGCCGAAGACAACTATTTTCACAGCCTACAGGGGAAATATTTGATCAGAATGACGATGTAGTGGCCAGCTTCCAACTTCCAAGTTCTACTCCATATCCAAACTTCAAATCTTGCCATAAACTACATTAACTCTATGGTACCAATAGCCCTCGGCGCTACCTACTCCAGTTCTCCTTGAGTTTCAATCCATGCCAAGTTGCCAACTTCTGCCAAGTGCCCTGGCAGGTTGGGCCGCCGCTCACCCATTTAATTTGTGAAATAACTTGCCATCGGTTAACCTACCCACTAACTGAATGCCATGCTGCCTCTTCAAGTACTATAATTTTTGACCTGTGATAAATATCAATAGACGTCAAATTGACGATTTGAAATTTTTGGAGGAAGTAGCCGTTGAGGTGTCAAATTTTTTTTCAATTGTCAAATATACCTTTCACAACCTGTCAAATTTCAGGCCTGGTTCAAACATTAGAGATGAGATTTTATTTGCACAAATGGAATGGTTCTCACCGGGTATGCCAGAAGTTGTTTCTTCCTAGTGTTTCAATGCAGAGGTTGGTTTTTCGATGATGGGTGCAGGTTTTCACTTTGGTTGGTGTCTATACTTTAATCATTTCATTGTTTCAATTCTCAGTGTTATTTTACTCCTCTGTGTTGGAAAATCCGTGTGGAGAGTTTCTTCTTCATCATCTGTGCTCTATACATATAAAGGGACGAGGGCCGAAATAATTGTTTTTGTTTGATGTTGTGTTTGTTCCTGTACTGTGTTTGTTCATTGTTTCTTGTGGATTTGTTCTTCCTAGTGGATCTAGTGGCGTTTGGAGGGATTTTAACCAGCAGGCTTGTGGATTTGTGCTTCTTGGAGAATTCAGTGGAATTTGGGGGGCTTGTTGCAAATTTTGTTGTCGGATTCCAGAGGTATGTTGGGAGAATATTTTATGTCCATCTTCCCAAGCTTACTATTCTTTAAGTTCTCTTTTTTTTACTCTATTTCTTTGAGGTTGGGCTGATTGTCTAGGGTAATCTAGTATTTATTTAGTGGTGTGTCTCCGTTCGACATTACCTTTTCTGCGTTGTCCTAGAAAATGATTGTGTGATGGCTCTCAGTTCTAGTATGTATTAGCAGTGGTCTTGATCTGCTCCCTCCAACCTGGTTGAGTTGTTGTTTCATACTTTGGAAATGATAGGCGAAGTCTTCTTCATCTAGTTTCCCCTCTCAGCTATTTCAATGCCTTTTTGCATGTCGAAGGAACAAGAGAGTATTTTGCTTGGTTCTCGTGATCTAGTTGTATACAAAATATCACAAATTATAGGTAGGACTCTATTAATATATATGGGTTCCTGAAAATTTTTCATCTTTACATCTTTATTTGTAATATCCCAAATCCCAATATTTTCTATTTCTAAGCAAATATGCTGATACAACTGGGCATGCAAACTGCCATGCAAAAATCCCTATTTTATAGGAAAAATTAGGGTTAGGGTTTGTGAGATAGAATGAACACTTACCACTGATAAGCTAGCTAGACTGCTTCGGAGAAAGTATGCAAGCACCGAGAACTGGATCGGAGATGGGCAGATCTCTTCTGCTTCCGGTGAACCCCCAGCAGCAAGAACCCCAGTCAGGAAAGGGTGACACTTTCAGTGAAGGAGGTGTCTGATGAAGCTACTGATTTGCAAGAATGATAGCCTTCCCGTGCCGAAGAGAATGCCTAGTACATGCGGGATTTCTGAGACCTCTAGGAAGGATAGCGACTTGCTCTGGTGAGACAGCTGCTCACACCCCTGGGATCACGAAACTGCTGATAACTACTCCGGATGAGCACGGACGGATTTGATAATCACTCGGTGCTAGAGTATGATGCTGATGATGAGAATGGTGCCTGAGTTTTGGAGTAAAGCTAAGATTTGAAGGCCCAACAACTGATTAGGGATTTCTGGCTGAAAACCCCCCCTTACGGCTACACACGTGTCCCTACAATGATCTATACCATATACTGGATAACTTATGAATGAATGAAGAACAAGTGGTGAACCTGTATGGCTTACCCTAAATAAGACTAGGACAGATGTTTCACTTCCGAAATCCTATTAGCTGAAGACTCCGTCTCCAACCCCAACTGCTGTGTAGCACGCTGTGCTGCTATCCAAGAGCTCCTAAAATAATCATAATCAAAAGTGAAGTCTCCTTTCGCTTTATCCTCTATTTATAACGTTCAACTGTGAAAACCCTAATCTTTGACCTAATTAGGTCACTTTATCTTCTAATTTGCCGTTGACTTGCATGCATGCGGATGGAGACCTAAAAAGTGCATGCATCATTAAATAATGCTTGGATGGCATGCACGAAGGTGGCCCTTATTGACCTAATGATGATGCCCTAGATCTTCTATGGATGACATCAGTCCCTAGCTGAATCCCTAGCACTGTCAGTAACCGCTCGAACCCACAGGAATCACATAGGTTATCGGTTTTGGGCCTCAAGGCCTAATTGGAAGAGGACATTACAATCCTCCCCGCTTGAGATTGCTTGTCCTCAAGCAACTTCAAACTGGGATGTTGCAATACCTGTCCACCTTCTCGGGTGGCATCCTCTGGTGGTAGTTCCTTCCATTGAACCAAGTATTCTCTGATTATCCTGTTCCTGGGCTTCCTCTCTCTAGTCTGTATGATCCATTCGGGAATCAGTATCAGCAATCCTTCATCATCTAAAGGAGGCAATTCATTGGATGGAGCAATGTGTTGCCCAAGGGTATTCTTCAGATTAGATACATGGAACACATTGTGAATATTGCTTTCTTGTGGAAGTTCTAGTTCATATGCCACCTCTCCCACTTTCCTGATTATTCTGTATGGTCCATAGAAGCGGGGTTTTAACTTCTCTGCTCCTTTATTATTAAGTGAGGACTATCTGTAAGGGTAGAGCCTTAAGTATACTAAATCCCCTACCTCAAAGCTTCGCTCAATCCTATGTTTGTCGGCATACAACTTCTGTTGATTCTGGGCTGTTTGTAAATTATCCTTTAATATTTTCAGAATGTCCTGACTGTCTTGTATCCAATCCTTAGCCTTAGGAGCCCTACTATCTCGAAATGACAAATCTGCATAGTCCAAGGCCTCGTAACCATATAATTCCTTAAAAGGAGTCATCCTAATAGACATGTGATAGGTAGTATTGTAGCAATACTCCCCTAGGTGTAGCCATTTGATCCAGGTTCGTTGCTGCCCTGCTACATAGTTCCTTAAATATCCTTCGATCCACTTGTTGACTATTTCTGTTTTCCCATCACTATGGGGGTGATAACTGGTACTAGTAGCCAGTTTGGTCCCCACCAATCTAAACAGTTCCTGCCAGAAGGCACCCGTGAATCTGTTATCCCGATCACTGACAATGGTCTTAGGTAACCCGTGTAACCTGAAGACCTCCCTGAAGAATAACTCATCCACTTGAGCTGCTGAGTAGTCTGATGATATCGAGAAGAAATGTGCAAACTTGGTCAGTCTGTCAACTACTACATATAAACAATCTCGCCCTTGGACCTTGGGCAAGCCTGAAATAAATTCCATGCAGATGCTTTCCCACTTCTGCTCTGGAATCGGTAGTGGCTGGAGTAACCCTGCTGGATGGGTGTTCTCAATCTTGTTCTGCTGACAGATGCTACATTCCCGGACATGCTGCATAATTTCCCCCTTGAGGCCCTTCCATGAGAACCTCTCTTTGATCTGCCTGTAGGTCTTTAAGAAACCTTGATGCCCTGATAAAGGAGAATCGTGGGCTGCCTAAATGATCTTCTTCCTCAATGTGGATTCTGGAACGAGGTATATCCTGTTTTTGTAATAGATGATGTCATCCACAATCCTGTACCTATCATCCTGGATTTGCCCATCCAATAATTTGCAAGCGAATTTATTTTTGGAGTATTCCACTAAGAGAAGTGCCCTCCAATCTGTGGATATACTACTAAGAGATAATGAGGCTGGACTCCTGGATAATGCATCAGCTACTACATTATTCTTACCTTTTACATACTCGATCTTGAAATCATAGGCTTGCACTTTGCTGACCCATTTCTGTTGTCGCTCATTCAGTTCCTTCTGCTCCAGGAAATACTTGAGGCTGTTATGATCGGTTTTGATTTTGAACTTACTGCCTACCAGGTACTGTCTGAATTTTGTGAGAGCATGCAAGATGGCTAGCATCTCTTTGTCATATATGGAGTAATGGCGCTCGTAGTTCTTCAGTTTACGGCTCTCAAATGCAATAGGGTGATTATTCTACATCAACACTGCTCCTAACCCTTCCCCTGAGGCATCACATTCTACTACAAAGGGTTGTGAGAATTCTAGTAATTCTAGAACTGGACAAGAACTCAAAATAACCTTCATCTCCTCGAAAGTTTTCTGTGCTAAGTCTATCCAAGTGAACGCCCCCTTCTTGGTGAGATCTGTGAGGGGTGCTGCAAATTGGGAGAATCCCTTAATGTACCGTCAATAATAAGTGCACAGACCTAAGAACCCTCTCAATTCTATAACTGTTTTTGGCGCGGGCCAATCTCTGATAGCTCAGATTTTCTCCATGTCAACCTAAACTCCTTCTGCATTGATTACATGTCCTAAATACAACATCTCCTTCATGCCAAACTCACACTTGGACATTTTCACATAAAGCGAATGTTCTTCTAAAATACTCAATGCTTCATCCAGGTGTTTCAGATGCTCTTCCCATGTTTTGCTATGCTCTGAAGGTGTGGTTCATGCATGACTGAAAAGTGGTCAGAGCATTGGTAATTCCAAAGAGCATGACCAAAAACTCATATTGACCATAGTGACAGTGAAAAGCTGTTTTGGAGATGTCCTGGTCCCTTACCCTGATCTGATGGTACCCCGAGCGAAGGTCGATCTTGGAGAAGTATTGGGCTCCCTGAAGCTCATCCATAAGTTCGTCAATTCTGGGAATGGGATACCTATTCTTAATGGTCTTCTTGTTGAGTGCTCGATAATCAATGCACATTCACAGTGTACCATCCTTCTTTTTTACCAGTACTACTGAGGATGCGAAGGGGCTAGAACTGGGCCGAATATATCCAATATCCAGTAATTCTTTGATTGTCTTCTCAACCTCATCCTTGTACCTTTTGGGATGCTTGTAAGGAGTGGTGATGACTGCTTGTGTTCCCTCCTCTAGCTTGATGATGTGTTCAAACCCTCGGTCTGGTGGTCTACCTGATGGAAGGTCCCGAAAAACCTTTTCATGTTTCTGTAGCAAGGCTTGAATGTCACTTGGGTGTTGTGTGCTGGTCTCTGGGGGTTTCCTAAAGGTGACCAAACATTCTGCAGCCCATTATATATCATCCTGTTGAAGTACTACCTCCATCCTCTGTGAGGAGACCGGTTTTGGGGGATAAGTGTTCATGCCCCTCAAAACTACCCGTTTGCCATCTGGTCCCTGGAAATCCATTTCCATTGCCCTGTAGTCTGTAGTGTATTTCCCTATAGAATAAAGCCACTGAACACCCAATACCACATGAGTATCCGCTACATCCACTACATATAAAGAGTCTGTCATCTGATAGTTACCTAAGGCGACATTTAATTTTGGGATCCAGTAGTTGCACTCCATGCTAGAGTTCCCGGCTACTGCTACAGTGAATCCTTCGAACTTCTCGGTCTGAATACCTCTCTTGGCTACCCAAGCGGAGTCAATGAAATTGTGGGTGGCTCCCCCATCAATCAATACTCCTACTCTATGACCCTATACTACTCCCTTGACCCTGAGAGTATGGAATCTTGGTACTCCAGATAATGTAGCAATGACCCCCTCTGGTGTATCACCTAGGTGTGATTCCTCCTCAACTGCCCGTAGTTCTTCTGTGGCTTCCTGCTCAAAGTCATCCTCATCATTGTCTGAATATACCTCAATGTAGTGAGCCTTCGCCTTCCCTGCACACTTGTGTCCTGGTACCCATGGTTCCTGACAGGTGAAGCATAGTTTCTTCCTTCTTAGATATTTCCTAGTGTCCTCATCTAACCAGGTTTTCTTGGGCACATCCTGTTGGAAAGGTTTCCTATCCTTATCCCTAACAGGAAAATTGGTTTTCAATGGGAATTTGTTTTTGGGGACTGAATCCTGAAGATCTCTTGCTCTGCTAATGGCATCCTGCAGAGTGAGGGGTTTGTATGCTTTCACCCATCCCCGTAGTGGCTCTGTGAGGGCCTCAGTGAATAACATAGTCAATCTACTCTCTGACACGTCTGTTACCATAACAGTTATCCTCTGAAATTCTGAAATGAAAGCTTCTGCACTACCGGTCTGTTTGAGTTGAGCCAACTCCCTGAAGTGTATCTCTGGATCTTTCCTATCAAACCTCTCTATGAGCTTCTGGGTGAACTCATCGTAGGAATGTATGGTGTTGTGACCCAATGTCACCAGTCCATGGTACCACCACTCGTGAGCCTCTCCGTCCAGGTGAAGTGTAGACAATTTAATGGCATCTGTCTCTGTCATGGGGTTGAGTTGGAAATAGGTATCCAACTTTTGAACCCATATCCTCGCTGATCCTCCGCGAGTCCCATCAAAGTTTGGGATGGTCAACCTGCCCAAGGTCTTCTGCAGCTCATAGTTGTGATTGAAACCCTTGTTGAAATTCCTGGGCCTGTTTCTACTCTTCATGTTGCAGAAATCTGAAAAAGACATGGCCTCATGAAACTCATCCCCTAAGTCTCTATACTCCTGTAGATAAGCCCCAAAAGGCTCGCTAGGTTCTACCTGCATGACCAGGCCCCCTACTGTATCTGCCAAGAAGTGATGCATGGTAGGCCTAATAGAAGGTCTGATGTATATGTGCGGAGTATTCTGAATGTTAGTGTATGCTACCTTTCCACTGCTGCTTGTAGATCCTCGATCTACCGGTGAGGGAGGTGTACTGTTGATACTTGTTTCTGGTTTCGCTGATAATCTGTTGATTGCATTGAGTACATCTTTTTGTCCTTTGGCTAAGTCTTCCAATGCAGAGACCAAGCTATGAAACTCCATCTGATCCTCTTCTTTTCCCGTTCCTTTTCCCCTATCCAAATGTATACCTATTTGTTCCATGTCTGAATTGGTATCTTCTAGTTGGATATCTTCGAATTCTTCTGTGTATCTACTCTTCCTCCTCCTATAGGTTATAAAAGGATCCCCTTCTGTATTCATTTACTTTTCATTTCTTAAGCCCACAGCTGGCCAAGAAAATATCTCTGATTCCACTGTAATATCCCAAATCCCGATATTTTCTATTTTTAAGCAAATATGCTGATACAAGTGGGCATGCAAACTGCCATGCAAAAATCCCTATTTTATAGGAAAAATTAGGGTTAGGGTTTGTGAGATAGAATGAACACTTACCACTGATAAGCTGGATAGACTGCTTCAGAGAAAGTATGCAAGCACCGAGAACTGGATCGGAGATGGGAAGATCTCTTCTGCTTCCGGTGAACCCCCAGCAGTAAGAACCCCAGTCAGGAAAGGGTGACGCTTCAAGTGAACGAGGTGTTCGATGAAGCTGCCGATTTGCAAGACTGATAGCCTTCCCGTGCCAGAGAGAATTCCTGGTACATGCGGGATTTCTGAGACCTCTAGGTAGGATAGCGACTTGCTCTGGTGAGACAGCTGCTCACGCCCCTAGGATCACGAAACTGTTGATAAATGCTCCGGATGATCACTGACGGATCTGATAATCACTGGGTGCTAGAGTATGATGCTGATGATGAGAATGGTTCCTAAGTTTTGGAGTAAAGTTGAGATCTGAAGGCCCAGCAACTGATTAGGGCTTTCTGGCTAAAAACCCCCCCTTACAACTGCACACGTGTCCCTGCAATGATCTATACCATATACTGGATAACTTGTGAATGAATGAAGAACAGGTGGTGAACCTGTATGGCTTACCTTGAATAAGACTAGGACAG
The DNA here is from genome assembly GCA_001517045.1 of Pseudotsuga menziesii. NCBI lineage: Eukaryota > Viridiplantae > Streptophyta > Pinopsida > Pinales > Pinaceae > Pseudotsuga > Pseudotsuga menziesii. Next base: position 208,768 of record LPNX011116371.1, on the reverse strand, counting down.
ATGTTTCATTGCCGAAATCCCGTTAGCTGAAGACTCTGTCTCCAACCCCAACTGCTGTGCTGCTATCCAAGAGCTCCCAAAATAATCATAATCAAAAGTGAAGTCTCCTTTCGTTTTATCCTCTATTTATAACGTTCAACTACAAAAACCCTAATCTTTGACCTAATTAGGTCACTTTATCTTCTAATTTGCCGTTGACTTGCATGCATGCGGATGGAGACCTAAAAAGTGCATGCATCATTAAATAATGCTTGGATGGCATGCACGAAGGTGGCCTTTGGCCCCGGTGGCCCTTCTTGACCTAATGATGATGCCCTAGATCTTCTATGGATGGCATCAGTCCTTAGTTGATTCCCTAGCACTGTCAGTAACCACTCGAACCCACAGGAATCACATAGGTTAGCGGTTTTGGGCCTCAAGGCCTAATTGGAAGAGGACATTACATTATTAATCAGAATTGCCTTTGATGGAGCAGTTTTCAATATCAAATGTCCATACAAAGGGGTCTGAAACTTCCAATTCTATGAACGGATATAGTCAAATATTTAACATGTCAAAAATTGAGTACCATAGCTCTTGGGATCGAGGCTTCATTCCCTGAATCAACAGTTAATCCTGTAGTTAGGAATTTAGTAGTGTAATATATCCATGACACTGGATCTACCATTGATTGGTGGAATATTCCAAGCCTAAAAAGAACCTTTTGGCACCAACATAACTCTAAGCATAAGGTAAGGTAAGGTACAACCCAAAATCATAATCCATATGTGTTCTAGCATGAAACATAGTTGATATATACCGATACACAAAGAGCCAAGACTGATTTGCTGCAGTGCCCTAAGGGGATGTTTCCTACAACTGGTTATATTTTCCTCACCGTCTTGATTTCCTGGTTTGAATATTTTCATTGTAACATTTATTTATCAATATTCAATTTCATAGTATAATTGTTTAGTCAAATTGGATTGTAGTCATTTTTGGTTTGCAAGTTCTCTGTATAAGGTTTTCGGCTTGCTAAATTGGATAGAGGTCATTTTTTTGTTTACAGTTGCTTTGTAGTGGGTTTGATAAATTTGTGTAGATGTTCAAAGTTCACTGTAAAAGTCAATTTCTATCCTTTGTCCAATTTTATGCAAAAATAATATAGATTTTGTTGGCTTTATTTATAAATTTGCAGTTCCTTCTAGTGGTACAGTGCCTTCTAGCGGTACCGTTGTATTAGTAATGTAGGACACTAATTCCTCTCTATCTATTTCCTGCCAAAATAATTAAAACAAATTAATACATAATGAATTACAGTTTGACACAGTGCTTTTGAGTGGTATGGATGTAATAATAATTTAGGAAGCTAATATCTCTCTATTTATATGAGCATGAAGATTTCTTATTTGGATGACTGAAATAAGTACTTTTATACATCTATGGAATAACATATTGAAATATACCATTGATGCTCAGTAAATTGTTTAAAGAGCTTCCACCAATGGAACGAGTATGTGTTGCAAGGGGATTTGAATTAGCCACGTTGCACCAGCATATGGGATGGTATTAATAAAATTTGTTGGTTACTCATGACAAAGCCATAGCTTTCAGGTTCTTGTCTATTTTCAGACTAGTACATCTTTTAAGATTCACATTGTTATTGGCATCTTTAGAATATACTCAGTAAAGTTCCAGTTACAACTTTGATTTATTTCTTCAATATTCCCATGACTCATTCATGATATATTTGATTAAACGTTGTATAACCAAATAACTATGTCTCAGCAATACTAGTTTCTGTATATTGGTGTTTTAAACGCTATTTTTTAAGAGCGGTAGAGTGACATAAAATAAGTATCTATTAGGAGTTTAGGAGTTGTCTATAGGATTTTGATTTTTTTTAAGTGATTATAGATGTAATTGATAACAATTGCAAAACACATTACATAGTTAATTATTCTCACAGACATTGTGATGATGCCTCATAGCTATAGCCAGTGAACATGTTTGGAAATGGATTAGTTTGTTAAATAAGTTAGTTGACAGATAAGAGAGAGGTGTGGCGTGCCTCACGTTGAATAAATTAATGTGCATTCATATCTCTTAATTTACCCAAAGTGCCAAAATTATAAAGATGGGGTTCTCGGCAAATAATACAAATGGTTTTTCATATTTCCTTACACAAAATATGAAAAATTTGTTGTACTTATCATACTTTTACACCGGTAATTATTGTCTTATGATTGCATTCGTTTTCTTATTTTTATGTTTCACCATCAATATTGTGCCAGCATTGAATATGTTAAACAATTTTCCATGTTCTTATGATACTTTTGAAGCCGTCAATGCTCTGCCAACATTTCTTTATTTATGTTTTGGATTTAGCCACCTTTTTTCCCATCATCGGGATGGCAATTGTGTTTTCTTATAAGCAAAGGAAATTTCTTAACATTCAAATGGGCATATAACTTTAGCATCTTTAGGGGATGTCTTTCAGGTACTGTACTGTTTCTCAACTATGTTGTAGCTGTTGAATATATGTAATATTTTGATTTCAAAAATTATATTAACTCATTATCTCCACCATTATTGATTATGGAACTTCTATGGCAAAGAAAATCTGGAAGCGGATTAGTATAAAATTTATCTTATCTCTGAGACCTTTCTATGCCTTCAGCTCTAGAAATGAGTCCCTTCCTCTTTCTTGGTGCTCCTTGTCTGCGCAAAATGGTTTTGGCATAAGAAAGTTAGCATTTTCCCTCCATTCATCAAAATAAATAGAAATGAATAGACAGAAACGCTAGTAATTATATATATAAGCTATTTAAAAAGGAATTGGCCTTTTAGCTTTTACTGTACATTTCTGTAACTAGTGTGGATATACTATTCCATCTATGTCTCCCACTATCAAGCTTGTTGAACAGAGTGACAATATTTTCCCTGATTGAATCAAAGGAATCATAAGCACCACTTCCGTCTTAAATTCTAAAATCTGGAAAAGAGTGGAAAATATTCAAACTTTACTCCTACTTTCCTGTCAGGTATTTTCATTTTGTGATGCCCCAAGTAACGACGATGAACTTCAACATCTGTTTCCATTTTCAATGAGTAGGCTGGAATGAACACACCCCTTTCTACTAAGAAAATATAGTCCAAGGCAGACATTTGTCATGCATGCCCTTCAAAAGGAGGTAGGTTTTCTTAGAGACAACACTAAATTATGCAAGAGATAGATACTTAAAAGGGTTAGCATTTATGAATGATCAAGGAGTTAGAATGGATCCTTCTGTTGTAGATTATAGTTGTATTCATGAATGGAATTTTTAAGTATTCTCACCTTGTTATCGTACTATAACTGTATTATATATAGATACATATCGTCTCAAATGGATTTGCGTTCACCAGACAGTAGGGATTTTAAACTCTATTGTTTTATGCAGATTCCGTAGCATGGATAACCAAAAAATATATCAGTTAGAAATTGTAGAGTGTGAGATAAATAAATGGAGGGGCATCATTAAATAGATGAAAATAGGTCAGAGACTAATTTTATAATAATAATAAATCCCATTTTTGATGGGGCCCTTACATGTTGCTACATAATTAATGAAATCTAGTTTGGGAGGCCAATTTCAATTAACTCATCTTCCAAACTGGTCAACTAGTTCCAATATAGTTTGGAAAGTTCCTTGCAAATAGGAACTTCTGACTTCCCCCAAGATAGTCCAGCCTACCCCTCTTAGTCCAAGTCATTCTCCAAAAGAAAAGAATGGTTCAATCCATTTTGGGAGACCAGTTTTAATTGAAAACTTCCCAAACTAGTTCAAACTAGCAAATTATAGTTTGGTTCAATAGGTTTCGATACCATAACAACTAAAAAAATTCATAAAAATAAAAAAGGTAAATTATGCAAATATTGTAAGAAAAGAGGACATAATAAGTTCAAATTTATAAATTGAAGAAGAAATCTTTGCTTGTATCATCTCAAGAACAAGGAGTTAATGAGGCTCATATCGATACCTGTAGTGGTGATCAGACTTGTGAAGAGTTCAAAGGCCAACTCAATAAGGTTACTTTCAATGTACCGTCCTCCAATATATGGAAATTTGTACATCACTCGTGCCCACCTCGCACAAATTTTTTAAGTAGATTGTATTATCGACAATGACTCGCAAAACGCTCTGATTGTGAAGGACATTAGTGACACGATGTACTTTCTAGTGGACCCTCATCCTCGTCCATATGAGCATGGATGGAAGGAAAATGGTTCATTTGCACAGATCATGCAAACATGCACTATGTTATTTTATTTTGGGTCTAATTTTTGGGATAAAGTCACTTGTGATGTGACTAATATGGATTGTTGTGAATTGTTGCTTGGTAAGGCCTATAAGTATGATAGAAAAGTTTACTCTGATGCATATAGCAATACACATAGACTACATAAAGACACTAAAAAGTATGTAACTTAAAAGAACATAAAAAACAACTAGTTAGGAACTCACTTGCAAGCATGCAGGGAAATGAGTTACTTAAGCTCCTAACTTCCCTAGGATAGTTGATTCAAGGGTTGTAGTATGCACATAAGTACTATTACACCTCATATTATGTTTTTTCCTTGGATGTAGGTGACTATTTAATTCCCACACTTGTCTAATTTGTGCTCCGACTCGTTCAAACAGTTCCCACATTTGATCCCAAGGTTGTTTCTTGTTCATGCTAACTTTCAACCTAAAGTTGGGTGCCTTTCCCCTTTGCTGCATGTTAATTTTCATCACAAAGTCTGCCCAGATCTGAAGCTTCCCACTGATTGGTGATCATGATGCATAATTTAGAGCGTTAATAGGGGTAATGGGCCTATATTCACTCATTTTGATTGTTTTCCTCACTTCACTATCATCCTCCATGCTTGAAACATTCTTTATTCACGCATTTGGCAAGTTTTTATCCTCACAATGAAAAGCAAAATCTACTTTTGTTTTACCTTCTCTTTGACTTTTTGTTTATCCTCAAAATTTTACATAACCTAGTTGGTTGTCTTTCATATAGATGAGGGAATTCAAGGCAACATAGGACCTTCAAGAGCAGGTTGTACCTTTAATTGTAGATTTGGGTGCTTAATATCCAACACAAGTTTCTTTATATGATAACAGATGAACAACATTGAAAAATGATCAACAATGTGTGTTGGTTGTCTTTCATATAGATGAGGGAATTCAGGGAAACATAGGACCTTCAAGAGCAGCTTGTACCTTTAATTGTAGATTTGGGTGCTTAATATGCAACACAAGTTTCTTTATACGATAACAGATGAACAACATTGCAAAATGATCGACAATGTGTGTGCATTAGATGAGGCCCTTGGCCTTGGTGCCACTCATGCAACACTCTTCTTAGATCACTCCTAGTTACCTTATAAATCAATAAAATCTAGGAGGTTTATAGCAATGACCTCCAACCGTTTGTCACCATAGCACATGGTTTAATCGCACGTGATGGGCCTTCTAATTGATGTACTTTAAGGTCCTCTTAGGGATGTTGTGACTTTCCTGGTAGAGTATAAGCCTTGTTTTGACTCTGACTAATACAAATATCTTTGGATTTGTGCATTTCGATATTATGAGATTATTGAATGATATATATGCGTGTGATATATCCTAGTTTATTTATGATTTTGAGAATTTTATGCATTTCTAAAAGGGTACTATTCCATTCCTCAAGCAGGTAAAATTCCAAAGGAAGTCTTCACCAACATACACGGTACACCTGAGATAAAAGGAGGATTATGTCCCCTCTTCAATATCCAAATCTATGGGTTCATTGAATTAGTTGATGATGGGTTGTTCGTTTACATGGTAGTTGGCTTTGTTACCATTTGATAGATCCAACATGAAAATGTCATGTGTACTATCATCATAAATACCACCATAATATTTATAAGTAGGAAATGCACATTTTATACTTACCAAAACTAAGGTTGTGACCCAATAATTTGGTCAAAGTTCAATGAAACATTAGAGGAAATTTCAACTCATAATGGGCCTCCTAAAAAAATTAATAAAATAATAGTTAAAATAATAAAATCATATTTATTAATTTTGGAGGAAGAAAACAAAAAAAATACTTTTTGTTTGTATTTTCGACATATCTCCACGTGTTTTCACTCAAATTTCGACCGGGAGAGGTCGTTGGATGCATAATTAAATTCCACATCCAACGAGTACCCACTCGGCATACTTTTGACGGACCCTGCTACCCCAAAAACAAGAAATACCCATTAAATACATCTCCTTTACCTTGTGGTTAATTATTATGATTTTCTTGTCTTTTTAACGTTTAAAGTTGCCCTTATCATGGTTTTATCAATGAAGGTATAATAATGTGTTGGTGTGGCCAAGAAAATTGTTCCTACACCAAGATGGAAGTCAAAATCATAATTATGGGATTCATGTACCAGTGTTTCCTGCACCAATTTTTGCATCAATTCATGATTAATGTATTTTCACATCTCCAATTTGAATTCCACCACTTGGAGGTGTCATCTAGATGCTTATAGATAGTGAGGAATCCATCACAACTCACCCATCTTTCACATGTGAAGTGTGGCATATGTGGAGCTAAATTTGTAAAATATTCTAGTTGGTTGTGTTGTGGCGCAATTTTCGAGACGATGAGGCCGAATCTAAGAAATTAGAGACATGGGTTTTTCTCCCAGCATATCCAATTGGGTCTACCCTAGACTTTTTTCCAAAATTCCAAACTATTAAGGATATCTCTAGGGTTCTTTAACTTGAATCTACCTAGAGTGGCGAAAATCCCAAACTTCCGGGAAACATAATTTATCTATATTACAATTGTTAAAACGACTTGGATAAGGTTATTTTCGACCTCTTGTGTATAAATGGATTATAATAGGACTAAGAAGGGGATCATCATCATTCATGAAGTTTGTATTAGAAAGATTCATTGTATTGAGGAGTTGATCACTGTTTTTGTAATCAAAGCTTTGTATGGAATGAAGAGCTAATTCTTGTTGCGATCCTGAACGTTATTTCATTTTATCTGAATTAGTATTTTTCAGGAGTGTTTCATCGGTTGAGAAGAGCCCCTTGATCCAGGTAACATCATGTTTCTTTTATTGTCTTGTTAATTAGATTATGAAATTGTTGTGTGGTTTAAATATTAATTATGTCTATTTATTTCTCTAGCAAAGTGTAGGTTTAATTTGACAATTGGTTTGTGTTTGTGATAGATGTAACTCAATTTATTACCTCTAGATAATACATGGTTATATTCTTCATGTTTTGAATTGAATTGGCATACATTCCCATCATTCCTACATACTTATATTTATGCATGATATGTTCCTGCATTTAAGTAATTGTTGGACAATGTTTTTCCATTATGATTTATCTTTGGTAACGATTTAGGCATGTCTCATATTCAGATGATTACAAATACAAGTCACTCATTTTTATTGTTGTCGTCATTCTCACTTCTTTGCATGCCAAATTTGTTAATTCCAAACATCACATTAGCATATCAAATTTATTACATCCACATCAAATTTTTCCATTCATTTTTCTAAGCTATTGCAAATACTGTGGAAAAATAGAGTTATGGAGAATTATCATTACTAAAAAACGTGAAACCTGTTTGTTTTGTTTTCTATTCATCTTTCCATCTCATTAATAAAATTAGCATCTATCAATTGCATTGAAAACAAAGAATAAAGATCCATTACTTTCCCTTCATCCATTTACTCTCCCTTAAAGTATCTTTCTTTACCATTTACATTCTTCCACTTAAATATTTTATTCCATTCCATTTTTATCTCCCTTTCCTTCAAGTATCCTTGATGTATTCATTTGGTGAGTGACTCTGAGTCTAGAGTGTGTGCCTTTACATTTCTGCAGCTTGAGCTTCAATTGCTTTGATTTGTTTTCTGCAACTTGTTTTTCTTGTATGTTTTTGTTGGTATTAGGATGGGATAGGTACATTAGTTCCTTCATTTCAATATGAATTTATTTCTCATAGAGTAGTCTGATTTATCAACACTTAAATTTTAATTCTGTTTTATTCCTGCACTAGATTTTCTATTCTGTCTCGTTCATGCACCCAGAATTTAAGCTTACATTTTTTAAATCTCCAACACATACCAGTAGTTTTAGTTGCATGCTATCACATAGCAAGTTTCTAGGAAGTCTTTAAATTGCAGAACTCACAAGCGAAGCTTTAATTAAACTTGTATAAATTCATAATTGTTTAAATCATACTTTTGTAAAGAAAAATAATAGATTGTTATACTTTTAATTCCTAGTATATAATCATATCACACTTTTGTATTTCCTAGGAATAATATGTTTTTTATATCCCATTGTGTAATATAACGTGTTTGACCAACAATGATTGTAAAGATATATATAAATATTGTACAAAACTCAAGATTTTGTGTATTGTCATCTGAGTTTTGGATAGTTTATAGAGTGCGCAGTGCATTGTCCTTTGATTTTTAAACTCATGAAGATAAGTTAGAAGAGTGCATTATCAAAATTGACCTAATCTGATTACATTAGAACATCAAGTGACTCTGAAAAAGAAGCCCATTACATTGAAGAAGCACAACTTTAAATTCACTCAAAATTGGTTTACAAATAATCTATAACACATTGAGTGCAGAGTCTAGTAATTTTGGCACTTCAACAAATCATTTTAGAACAATCAATTATTTTTAGTTAGTTAATTATATTAAGGCTATCCTTGTAAGATTAACATTATTGTATAATTTCATTATAAAAAGTTATAACTTCCATTGTATAATTTTCATTGTAAAGATAACATAGAAGTTGAGTTAGCACTTCAATTGTGAATTTTGGCCATTTTGATCCCTTCGATTGACATTTGGATTTAAACATGGTTAAAGCTAGTAATTTTATTGATTATATCCATGCATAGTGTGAACCGTTTTCTTTTATTTACATACAGTTTGACAGTTATTGCCACATTTTTTTTCATGAATTAAATATTTTCTTCTTGCACTAATTGGATGTTGCTAGTCTCATGCATTGAAGTGTGATTTCCATTACTACACCTTAGGATGGATAAGATTAAAATAGACTTCACAATACTAGAAATTTGGTTTAAGTATTGTTGTGGTTCCTTTAAATCCCAGCTGGTAGAATCATATTTGTATCTTTTCCTATACTTTAACTTCTTGCATTTGAGTTTCTTGTAGCTTTAATTACCAATAGAGAGACTAAATGCCTAACTCGTGAGAAATGGCCTCCCTTTGAAGGGTTTCTTCTTAAGGTGTTAGGTTATTTCTATTTGTTAGAATATGATAGAAATAGACTCTGATCCTGCACATATTGTTCCTTCACCTTTAAATCTATGATTCTCTGGATGACAATTTAATGTTGCATATTAATTAACTTATAATTTCACCAACATTTTGGCGTCATTGTTGGGGAGGTGCTAAAGGGATTAGAGCATCGTTTCTTTCACAAGATTTATGTTTTATGTTACAGGGGCAACTTGGGGGAGGATATAAAACAGTAAGACGAGAGGTAAGAACATGTGCATCCACTTTGGTGGGGTTACTCCGAAGCTTCATTGCTTCATTTTTATTTTGCAAAGTGTGGTGTGATTTTCAATTCTGCAATTAGTTTTTGTTATTTCTTTTTAGTTTGCTTAAAAAAAAATTAGTGTGTAGTTAGTTTTTATTTCATTTTTAATTAAAATATTAAAAATAAAAAATATTTTAGGTACTGTAAGAATCCCACGCACTAATCCATGTGTTAGACATGACCCATGAACCATCAAGATGGATTCAAAGATGATCGTGAATTTAGAAGAACTCTATCAAATCCTTGCAGCAGCTGGGATCTCTTCTTCTCAAGGAAAAACACATCTTGACAGCAGTCAAGAACCTATATACTTCTCCAAAAGACATAGAAGAACCAAAACCCTATGAGCAATGCCTACAAGAATATCGAGAAACCTCCATTAATATTTTTTCCCAATCTACCAAGGAGACCAAAGACTCATGGACCATATTTAATAGGGAGAAGCCATTAGAACCTAAAATGAAGAAGGCTAAAGAAAAGAATACATGGAGTGGTGTAAATGAAGAGGTGGACCAAATACATCACGACTACATTGAGCAATGGTTTCAAACAATCATCACATCAAAGCACCATTATCTTCTTCAACAAATCTTGGTATCATATCATTTGAAATTGTTGATCCTTCATTCTCTTGAGCACCTTAAAGTTCATATTTTAAATCTGAGCATGTATGTGTTTTCCAACCTATTACACACTTGGCTTCATTGGAAGTACTCCTACACTTGAAGGAGATTCTTTTTTTTGTAAAGAGTAGAGTAGGATGATGTGAATAAATTATTAAAGAGAAAAATGATTCCTTTTGTGAAAACCAGTTTACTGACGCAATTGGACACAAACTTTGCTTGAAAACTGGTTGACTGGTGGGAAAATTTCTCAATAAGTCTGCAAGTTCATGCTGGTTCCTCAAATCATTTATGCTTGTACTCACTGGATGATGTGGATTTCATTAAGGTCCGCCTTCCAATGGTCTTGTCCCATTGACTTCAACAAATTATCTGGTTAACAAGATTTGAGTTATGTATAGTACCTTGGAGTTTGCATGCCTTAATGGCAGATTTCCTCATTGACAATCATGGGAATACATCAATGTCTCTTGATTGGCCGATTTTGCAGGTGACTCGACTTCAACACATCCATTCGTACCTATTAAGATGTACTTTATGTACATTGGTTCCCATTGGCATCAATGATGGGCCATCTTGCATTGGTTAACGACATACCTTAATTTTCGATAATCCGATGATTTATTTTCATGCTCGACATCAACACATTTATTAGCATGATAAGAATTGTACCACGGTTTGGGTAGCAGTTGAAGGCTATATGGTTTTATGTTCCATGGCTTGCAACATTTTGTTTCATTGTTTTTTGTAGCAATATGTTCTAATAAGAGTTTGCATGAGGACATGCAAACCATCAAGTGTGGGGGAAGAGGACTCTTCAGGTCCTTCTTCTCATAATATTCAAAGTCCCTCTAGTTCAGTTCATCTAGTAGCAGATCCAGTTCAACCTCTCATTCTCCCTTGTTCTCAACAGCTCAAATCTTCAAAATCTCTCAACATTCATCAATTCATCTCTCATCCTTGCTCGATTTCATCCATCATGTACCATGTTCCATTACAACTTGCAGCACACATCAAAGCCACGGTAAACTTGAGGTAAAAAAAGTTAAAACTCTTTAACTCATTAAAAAGTTAAGAAAAAATGATGATTAACCATTATACAATCTTTATACTTTATTTTTCATAAACCATTATCATTACCAACCATTTATTTGCAATCCATCATTAATAATAAACTGTATATTATAGTAAAACCATAAGGATAAAAGAAAAATGTTTTGGTACATAAATAGAAAGCTACATTTATAATGTTTTCTCCCTAAATATCGTAAGACATTCCAAAAAATAAATGTTCTAAATAGAGGATGAATTCATTATTGTTTAAAGTGACAAAGCAAAGAACCAGAAATATGCATTGTTCTTAATGAAAATAATGAAGTATACAAACACCTAAGCTCATATTCACATAGCTATCACTTCTTCATATCATCTATCATCCCTTTATATTCCATCCTTATCTTATCCTCAATTTTCATTACTCTATTGGAAATCAAATACAAAAGGCGTTGCTCCACAAGAACCAACTCCTATATAGAAATAGTAAAAAAAAGTAGAAATATTTTGTTTGCATGAAGACATGTAAACCAAAAGGTGTGGGGGAGTGTTGAGATCCAAATATGTCGCATTTTATACTATAAAAATACCCCAGTCACCATTCATTCACATTTAATGCATTCCAGCACCATTATATCATCAATTACTGCTAAATACATCACATTTACCTTGTGGTTAACTATTATGATTTTCTTGTCTTTTTAACGTTTAAAGTTTCCTTTGTCATGGTATTGTCGATGAAGGTTTAATAATGTGTTGTCGTGGCCAAGAAAAATGTTCCTACACTAAGATGGCAGTCAAAATCAGATTTATGGGATTCATGTACTAGTGTTTCCTACATCAATTCATGATTAATGTATTTTCATATCTCCAATTTGAATTCCACCACTTGGATGTGCCATATATATGCTTCTATATAGTGAGAAATCCACATAACTCACCCATCTCACATGTGTGAAGTGTGGCATAAGTGGAGCTAAATTTGTAAAATATTCTAGTTGGTTGTTTTGTGGCGTGATTTTTGAGATGATGAGGCCGAATATAAGAAATTGGAGACATTATTTTTTCTCCCATCATATACAATTGGGTCTATATGATACATTTTTTCCAAAATTCCAAACACTTCAGGATATCTCAAGGGTTCTTTAACTTGAATCTGCTCAAAGTGGCAAAAATCCCAGGCTTCCGGGAAACATAATTAATCTATCTTACAGCTATTAAAATGACTTGGATAAGGTTGTTTTTTACCTCTTGTGTATAAATAGAGTCTAATAGGCCTAACCAAGGGATCATAATCATTCATGAATTTCATATTAGAAAGATTCATTGTATTGAAGAGTTGATCATTGTTTTGTAATCAAAGCTTTATATGGAATGAAGAGATGATTGTTCAATGCGATCCTGAACATTGCTTGAGTTAGTATTTTTCAGGAGTGTTTCCTCGGTCGGGAAGGGCCCCTCAATCTAGATAACATCTTGTTTCTTTTATTGTCTTGTTAATTAGATTATGAAATTGTTGTGTGGTTTGAATCTTAATTATGTTTATTTATTTCTCTAGCAAAGTGTAGGTTTAATTCGGCAATTGGTTTGTGTTTGTCATATATTTAACTCAAATTATCACCTCTATATAATACATGGTTATATTCTTATGTTTAGAATTGAATTAGCATTCATTCACATCATTCCTACATACTTATATTTCTTTGGACAATTTTTTTCCATTATGGTTTATCATTAGTAACGATTTCGGCATTGTTAGGATATTTAGATGCTTAGGAGTTAGTTAAGATCAACTTGTGTAATATATCTGTTAGGTAAAGTGTGTTTCTTTAGTACGTATTAGTATGCAATTGTAAATATTCTAATCTGACGGTCACGATATGTTTTAGACATAAAGTGATCTGACGGTTCAACTTCTCTTAGATCATACCCACCCTTGATTCGTGGCTTAACACCCGATTGGTCAATATCTCTATTTAAAGAGCATGGAGGGTCATTGTCTAGTTGATCAATTATGAGAAGCACATTTGTAAATTTCTTTATTTTGCATAATAAATTGCTCCAAGTAGCTATTTAGCTAAGGCCGTGGACTGTTTCCCTCTCGGAGGTTTTAACCACGTCAAAACATCAGTGTGTTGATATGTTATCTGTTTGTGTGAGTGGTTTCTCTAGGTGTTCGGTCTTTTGGGACTACCTTGTGTACCTAAACATGCTTTCATAGTGTTTATGAAGAGCCGCTTCTGGTTATGATCTAGATCTTGAACTGGTGTTGCTGAAACTTTGAAAGTGTTTATGGTTCTAAAATTTCTATGCATTTATGGGCTATGGAAATTGTTCCATTGCGTTCGGAGCACCGTTTCCATTAGGAAATAGTTTTTGTTTCATCGAAAACAGTTTTTGTTTGCTCCAGAAACGGTCATTTCAGCATATCTGAAGGAATAATGTTACAATGACGGTTTTTAATTTTTTGTTTTTAAATTTTTTTATATCTCATATTGTATCAGCTATATTATTATATTTTTTTAGTCTGAGATTGTTGCTTTCCCTGTATGCATATGCTCTTTGTTGTGCATCTTGCGCGATCGCAACGAATCAGAAACAGAAAGAGAAAGAGTTTTTATCGGCTGCATATGCTCTTTGTCGTGCACCTTGTGCGATCGCGGCGAATCAGAAACAGAGAGAAAACATAGACTTTCTGGTAAGATAATGATATCTAACCCCAAAAGCATGGATTTTTTTTTTTTTGTTTGTGGTGTGATTTGCAGAAAAAAGAAGCAAGCACGGAGACCGAGAGAGAAGAGAAGAAAAAAAAACCTTCCTCCTTCTTTTCTTTTATGTACCTTTTAATCTTAGCTCACTTGGTTCAAAGTTGTTTTATTCTTTAATAGGTCTTGAGTTCAAGTCTTATTAAGTTACTTTTTTAATAGTGCATGCATTTTCTAATTTTAAGTTACTTTATTGTAAAAGTGCATCTCACTTAAATTAAAAATAAAATAAAAAGTGAGTCACTTAAGTCTTTTAGTTTATTTTTTGTTGCACTATTTAAAAACAACATCATTGTAAAAGTGAAACTCATTTATTTTACAAAAGTGATTCACTTAAAGCAATTTCTTATAAAGTGATTGTCAAAGGTTCATCTTGGGAAGAGGGGGGTTCTTTTTTTAGCTGGTCATTCTCTATCTGCCACGTCAGTATTGGGGACATCTTCAACATTTTCTTTAATCAAGCATAACTTCATCATACGGAATCAGTTTTCAGTACTGTTTTTTTTAAACGGCCTAATTTTTCGAACTCTTTGCATCTAGATAGTCAGTTTCTATTTTTTTTGCCATTATTTTACAGTATGGCCGCCCCTTGTGATATTCTACTTATCAATTCTAACTATTTTTCATGGAAATATCGTATGGAGGATGTTCTACGAAGTAGGGAACTTTTCAGAATTACCTCAGGGAAAGAAATGACACTCATTGATGATGATAAGAAAATAAAATGAAAAAATAGATGTGATGAAACTTGTGGATTTATTGATATGTCAATCTCTACTGATTTACGATTCCACATATCTGGAATTGATGAACCTAATAAAGCTTGGAAAAAGTTGGAATTTGTGTTTGGTAAACACAATAAAATTCGAGGTCATCAACTCGAAAATTAGTTGATTTCTTTAATTCCAAGTGATTTTTCATGCATTCAAGATTATTTATCTAAGTACAAAACTCTTAGACTCTTATGTGGAGAATGCAAGATTAAGAGAGAAGACAAACAATATATTTATCGTATTCTTTCCAAACTTGGACCTGCATATTCTGTTTTTGTATCTACATGATTTTACTCCATGAAAGAATCATTGCATGCAGCCAACTATCAAGAGCCTAGTCTTGAATCCTTTTGTGATTCCTCTATTAGAGAGCAAGATAAGTTCATACATCTTCGAATAATTAGCAATGCAGATACATCTGGGAAAGTCTTATTGTCCCAACAGAAAGAAAATTCCAAGCATCCCAAAAAACAAAATTTTCATAATAATAAGTCAAACAAGGGTCCTAAACCCTCTCAATCAGCTCCTTGTTTGAAAAATGACAAATGATCCAAGCCAAAAGGAAAGAAGACTAGGCGTCATTGCAACTGTTGCAGAAAAGATAATCATGATGAATCTAAGTGTTTCAATAAGATGGCGGCCTTGGAAGCAGCAATGAAGAAGCACCACATCATTCTAGATTCGTCTTCAGAATCTACATCTCATGGACATGCACTTTGTGCTTCTAGTTACTCTTATACTGCATCTTCTTCTTCTGCTTCAAATGAATGGCTCATTGATTCTGGAGCATCTTATCATATGGCTAAGGATCAAGCCATCTTTTCTACTATGCATGAATGCAACACCAAACAAATATTTTTTAGTTATGATAGTTCTCTAAGTGTTGTAGGATCTGGAACAGTTCCTGTAGAAAATGTTCATTTTAGTGATGTACTATGTGTTCCAAGAATTTCCTGTAATTTGTTGTCAGACTATCAAATCACTCATTCTAGTGAAGGTAAAACTATAATATTTACACCTCACCAAGTTGCAATTAAGGAATTTAAATATCCTCAACATGTCCTAGCTACCGAAATCATTGATGACATTACCAAGTTGTACAAATTTAACAAATTTGGGTCATTGCCTTTTCCTTCAATGTTTGTTGCTCATAGTGATAACTTGAGCAAACTTTGGCATTAGCATTTTGGTCACTTAAATTATCACTCATTGCAACAAATATGTAAAGACAATATGGCGATAGGTCTTCCAATGGTATATTGCAAGGATGGTGTTTGTTCCGGTTGTGTACTCGAAAAACATCATCGGGATAGTTTTGACAAACGTGCATCTTGGCACGCCTCCGTTCCCTTGGAGCTTGTGCATAGTGACTTGTTTGGTCCTCTTCCATCTACTTCATTTTCTGGTTTCAAATATTTCTTAACTTTCATTGATGATTACTCCAAACGCAATTGGGTTTATTTCCTAAAACGTAAGAGAGAAGTATTTAACATGTTCTTGGCCTCCAAGGCCCTTGTTGAAAAATAATATGGTCATCAAATCATTAAGTTAAGATCCAACAATGGAGGAGAATATGTTAACAAAAATTTCACTACTTTCTGCACTGAACAAGGAATTTAACAACAACACATTGTTCCATATACACCACAACAAAATGGTGTAGCTAAACGGAAGAACCACACTTTAAAAGAAATGACTAATTGTATGATCCAATCTAAGGGACTAAGTCTTCAATTTTGGGATGAAGCCATAAATTGTGCAAATTACATAGTTAATCGCAACCCCATTAAAGCTTTACACAGTATTACACTAGAAGAAGCATGGAGTAAAATTAAACCAGATGTAAGTCACTTACGTGTGTTTGGTAGTGAAGCATGGGCTCACATTCCGGATGAAAAACGGAAAGCATTGCATCCTAAAAGTGAAAAGCACATATTTGTTGGATATTCTGAAGATGTAAAAGGTTATAGACTTCTTTAACCACATTCTCATGATATAATCATTAGAAGAGATGTTAAATTTGATGAAAATATCTTGGCCTGCAAGCCTAACTTGGTGGTTGTGCCATCTTTGGCTTGTGCGCCTGATTCAGCGATGGTGCCTTATTCTACTTCCAACTTCCTTCACATATTTCCAACTCCATTTTCTCATAATGACAATGAGGATGAAAACCCACTTCCGCCTGCTCACGTTCCTCCAGTTGCACCAACACATTTGCTTCCTCGATGGGTCCGTTCAACATGTGAAGCAGCTGGTGATCTTGCCAGTGATCCTAGAGATCAACGTCAAACACGCTCTCAGTTTCAGTGGGCCTCTTCTCTTTTGGCTAAATTTTTCGAGAATCATGATCCAGAAACTTTTGCAGAAGCTTCAGGAAATCCAAATCGGGATGCAGCTATGGATGAAGAATATTGTTCCTTAATAATGAACGATACTTGGGATCTTGTACCTCTTCCAAAAGGAAGAAAACTTGTCCCATGTAAATGGGTCTATATAACTAAGTATGCATCGTATGGAAGTTTTGAAAGACTTAAGGCAAGGTTAGTTTCCAAAGGTTTTTCCCAAGTTGAATGGATCGACTACAATGAAACCTTTGCTCCTGCTGCAAAAATGAACTCCATCCGCCTTGTTCTTTCCCATACAACCTTACATAACTAGGAAGTCCTTTAAATGGATGTGAAGTCTGCATTCTTACATGGTGATTTACAAAAGCAAATTTCCATGGAACAACCTCCCGGATATGTTCAGAATAAATCTAGCCTTATCTGTCGCCTTAAGAAATCCTTGTATGGCCTTAAGCAAGCTCCTAGAGATTGGTATGCCAAAATGGATAGCTTTCTCCTTGATACTAGTTTTTCTAGATGTCATTCTGACCCCAATGTCTATACCAAGAAAGTATGAAACCATCTCATCATACTTGTTTTTTATGTTGATGATCTTATCCTTACTGGTAGTGACCCTAAGCTTTTAACCCATGTGAAATCCAGTCTTAAGAAAAAATTTGAAATGTTAAACTTAGGACATTTGCATTATTTTCTTGGTCTCCAAGTCTTGCAAACCAAAGAAGGAATATTTCTTTCCCAATATAAGTATGCTTGTGACCTTCTTCATCACTTTCACATGGACGATTGTAAACTATTACCACCAAAGTTGTACTTAGTGGTTTTTTATCAAGTGAGCCTTGTGAACCGGACAAGGATAACTTGTTCGGACTTCAGAAGACCTTCAGTCTTGCTTCTGGGAAATTGTGTTGTACTATATCACATGTTCATACCCCCTTGGGGGAATTGTAATAAATGTTCTAGCATGATAGTGTCTGTAAAACACTCGGTCTCTTAGACTTTATTTGTCAATCTGATCATCCTAGGGTGTTTTTTCCCTTGGTTATTATTGGTTGTTGAATAAACGACTGTTAATTTCTGAGTTTTTCACTCAATACCTCCAATGTTGGGGTGGTCGGCTTGGCATTTAGGCCTATTTAGGTTATTAGAGTCTATGTGTCAATGTATAAAAATGCTAGGCTTTATGGTTGAGTCATATGAACATGTCTAAGTCCCCGTAGGTTTTTTAATTTTTTTAATTTTTTAATTTTTTCAGTGTTTTTTTATTAAAATTTAATTTTTCCAAAACTTAGGCTATTTTTTTATAGTTTAATTGGAAAATTTGGTTTTGTAATAAAAGTGGGCTCGGAAGTCAGATCCAGTCCTGTAGGTGCTCATTTTCAAGCTAAGAGCACCCAGTAAACCTATAGACCCACTATTTCCTAGTTTTGAGTGATTTTCCATCACTCAGGTCAGAAAGCCCCAAAAAATCAATTATTGATTATTTTAATTAATAAATTGATGAATGATGGAGCAAATCCAAAATCCTAGATCAATGGATTCTCAACCGACTTGATTGAAATCAGGCTCATCGGCACCAGATTGACTGGATCTGACAAATCCTTGACTTAAGGAGGTTATCTGGGTGGATCGAGAGTTGAAATTCAGCTTCCTTTATGGGGAATTGCACCCTCTCTCTCCTCCACACATGTGGGATATTTTGGAGGCTTTGTGGTTGATGATTCACTTAGCAGGTCGATGTGTCAACTCAATCAGCCCCCCGATTGACATTCAGACTCATTAGAAGCTCAGTTCAGCTTCAAATCAGGCATTGATGGACTCTCCTTCAGCTGCAGTGGTCTATCACCTTGGGATTTGTGCCCCCTATGGGTTGGGGTTTCAATTTTGTGTATAAATAAAGCATGGCTTCCTCCTTTCTGAGTTAGTTAGAGTTGGATTGAGGAGCCATTGCTGTTGTAATACTATGTAATATCTTTTGCTATTATAATAAAGTGAAGCTTTGGAGGTAAGATGGTGTCATGTCATTATATGTGTTGATGAGCATTGTCATGTTTCACTGAGGTAACTTGTATCTATGTTCATAATTTGCTGATTGTTTGTGGATTCATTGCTAAAATTAATAATAAGTTTATTATAATATTGATAGGAAAGGAGTTTGTTAATAAGTTTATTGGCCATCTCTTTCCTTTTTTATGCATGTTCAGAGATCTAGATTTAGCATGTTTTATAAGTTTATATGCATGTTATTCTGAAATCTCTATGCATGTATTAACCGAATCTCACAAGTATTTTGGCAAGTCTTTGGATTCAGTTGTAGGTTCCTAGCTTGGAGAGGATGTTGACCTAGTTGAATTATTCACTCTCTCCAAAACCATTCAAAGGCATAGTCCCTCGACATTCCACCGAAAAGCTCCACAGTTGATCTTCAAGGCTTCCAGCAAAAATGCTCTTCTTTTCCTCTTCCTCTTTCAATTTTTTCTAAAATCAGTCCGGTTACTTGTTTGCAGCTTTAAAATTGTTTAGATCTATCAATTTCATATTTTATTTTACATATATCTTGCTGCATTAAATCTCATAAACTAGATCTCATTCCTAAAAGAAAATTTACAAGCATTCTAGATCTAGCTTAGGGAAATCGTCCGTTTTGCATGGCAATTTAAAGAGAATCCATAGGTTGCATGCTCTAGATTTCATTTTCTATTTTAAAAAGATTAAATCTAGAAATCGGTGCATATTTCATTGGTTGCACAAACAACAAGCCAAGCTTTCCTTGGTTCCTTTTTCATCGGTTTAGCTAGTTTTAACTTCGTTTTGTTTGAGTTAAAGTAGGCTGACCCAAAGGTACTCTTAAAGTGATTTTGGGCATATTTCATTCTAACATGCTCGCTGTCTTTTAGAAGGAATAACAGAAAGAAGAGAAGGTACTATTCAAAAGTGGCCTCGGTATCGTTCAAATCCCCCCAGGGGTCTCCCCTTTGACT
This sequence comes from Pseudotsuga menziesii, assembly GCA_001517045.1. Lineage (NCBI taxonomy): Eukaryota > Viridiplantae > Streptophyta > Pinopsida > Pinales > Pinaceae > Pseudotsuga > Pseudotsuga menziesii. The sequence goes on along the minus strand of LPNX011116371.1, from coordinate 188,623 downwards.
GAAATCTTAAAAATTTGGAAAGTTGTAAGATCTTGGTTTCATCCCATAGAAGGACCAAGAGGATTCTGATATTTCAGTTTGCTGATATTGTAACCAATAATAATAAAAGGAAATATTTTTTGAGTAGGCTCTTTCGAGCCCGCTCCCCATCCCCCCAGGGCAGATTCGCGTCCGTTTCACTTTTTTTTGCATTTTTCTCTTTTTTTGTTCTAGTTTAGTATTGACATGCAGGATTGTATACTTTGATAATATTTTGCATTATTCCATATTTTCAATTCAAAAGCAATCATACTACTTACCCCATGATTTCTCAATTGACCCGCAAGGGGAAAGAGATGCGTGGTAGGACTAATTAGAAAACCAGTGTTGTGTGTCTCTGATTCCATTTTTCATTTATTGTTTTTATAGTCATAATAAAATCAACCCCTCCTTGATTCCTCAATTGAGGTCCACTTGGACCAAAAGAGGTTCCTGGAGGGTTTTCTTTTTAATAAGAACACCTCTTCTAAAATTTATTAAAAATAACGAAGACTCCAGTGTGTATGCTCTGTACTTGGTTGCGGTTCGTCCAATCAGTCAAGCTGCATCAAAAGCAATTGAGGGACTAGATTAATTAGTCATCACCTCCCAAATTGAAAAACCATCAGGAAAAAATCCAACGCCTTTAACAAACTGTAAGCAGTGGCAAAATACCCAAAGGAGTGGGAACAACTAGAAAATGACCTTGAGGCACCAATCTCTGTCACACCCTGACAGGTGTGTTATGAACAATAGTCTCCGAGACTCTATTCCAGCCCACAAACACCTTGCGGGTAGTCGTGAAAGTTCACTTTTGGACATACTCCAAGTACCCCTCGGGTATATCTGGAGTCCCCTTTTCGCCTAATTTAATTCATTCACATTCCACATTAATTTAAAATCTACCAAGAGACATTTGCAAAACATTCATTCAAGCGCATGCAAGCACATTATTTTCTCTGTTGACTCCATTTAAGGCACTGGTGATTTATTTGATCATTTCTTTCAATTATATATATATTGAGTGTCATTACTGTGTTTATCTGCTTAAAATCTTGCATCTTGTTATCTTTTGTTTCCACTGATTAATGTCAAAACTCCTAAACAACTTAATCAATATAACACCATCACACTAAGTAATTAGTCTTAGTATTTTAATAGGGTCTACCCCCCTTGGCTTCGTTAGGAATTAGCCTGAACGGAGGAGTTAAGAACAAGGTGACAGCCTTGACTCGAGACTTGCCCCCAAGGACACACAGAGTGGCTTGAATATTTCTACCACGTAACCCAGGTGTGTGAAAGGCGGCAACATAAACCAACCCCTTCTCTCTTTCAGTCTAGAGTCAAAGGTTTTGCCACTTGTACATAACCTATAGTGGATGCCACATTGTAACAATAGCTTATTGGTAGTCTCTTATACTTGACTCATTCCCATCCTGACCTTTCCTTTGTCGTTGGTCGTGTTTCCCATTATATGCAAACACCTCATGAAAGTCACTAGAAAGCAGCAAAAAGAATACTTTGATATATTCGAGGTACCATTCAGTTTGGAATTCATTACAGTACAAGGGGGAAACCTTTGTTAGTTACTTTCACTGATTCAGATTGGGCTAGTGATCCTGATGATCGAAAGTCTAATGCAGGTTATTTTTTCAGTTTGGGATCTGGACCTATCACTTGGGCTTGTAAGAAACAACAAGCTCTTGCTCTTTCTTTAGCAGAAGCAGAATATCAAGCTGCAGTTAATGCCAGTTAGGAAGCTTTATGGCTTCGACAGATCCTTTCATAGTTTGAATTCGAGCAGCAGTAGCCTACTCCACTTTGGTACGACAATGAAAGTGCTATCAAGCTTGCCAAATATCCAGTTCTACATCAACGCAGCAAACACATTGAGCTACATATGCACTTGTCTGATCGTGTTCTTGAAGTGCTCTTTTTCCCTACAGATGATCAAGTTGCAGACATCTTCACCAAGTCTCTTACAAAGGCAAAAAAATTTAAAATTCTATCCATGTTAGGAGTTCAGGAATTTGTCATTAAGGGGCGATAGGCTCTAATGCCTCCTTCCTTCTCCTAAAAGTGTCACTTTTGTAAATCATTCAATCCTATTGCAAGTTGTTCTTAAGGGGGGATGTTAGGATATTTAGACACTTAGAAGTTAGTTAAGATCAACTTGTGTAATATATCCGTTAGGTAAAGTGTGTTTCTTTAGTATGTATTAGTATGCATTTGTAAATAATCTAATCCGACGGTCACGATATGTTCTAGACATAAAGTGATCTAACGGTTCAACTTCTCTTAGATCATACCTACCCTTGATCTGTGGCTTAAAACCCGATTGGTCCATGATCTCTATTTAAAGAGCATGGAGGGTCATTGGCTAGTTGATTGATTATGGGAAGCTCATTTGTAAATTTCTTTATTTTGCAGAATAAATTGCTCCAAGTAGCTATTTGGATGGGCTCATGGACTGCTTCCCTCTCGAGGGTTTTAACCACGTCAAAACATTGGTGTGTTGATCTGTGATTTGTTTGTGTGAGTGGTTTCTCTAGGTGTTTGGTCTTTTGGGATTACCCTGTGTACCCAAACAGGCATGTCTCATATTTAGATGACTACAAATACAAGTCACTCATTTTTATTGTTGTCGTCATTCTCACTTCTTTGCATGCCAAATTTGTTAATTCCAAACATTGCATTAGCATATCAAATTTATTGCATCCAAACATTGGCATATAAAAGTTGAGTTATGGACAATTATTGCTACTAAAGAACGTGAAACATATTTGTTTTGTTTTCTATTCATCTTTACATCTTATTAATAAAATTAGCCTCTATCAATTGCATTGAAAACAAAGAATAAAGATCCATTATTTTCCCTTTATCCATTTACTCTCCCTTAAAGCATCTTTCTTTCCCATTTACATTCTTCCATTTAAATATTTTATTCCCTGCAATTTTTATCTACCTTTCCTTCAAGTATCATTGATGTATTCATTTGGTGAGTGATTCTGAGTCTAGAGTGTGTGCCTTCACATTTCTGCAACTTGAGCTTCAATTGCTTTGATTAGTTTTCTGCAACTTGTTTTGCTTGTATGTTTTTGTTGGTATTAGGATGGGATAGGCACATTATTTCCTTCATTTCAATTTGAATTTATTTCTAATATAGTACTCTGATTTATTAGCACTTAAATTTTAATTTTGTTTTATCCATGCACTAGATTTTCTATTATGTCTCATCCCTGGACCCAGAATTTAAACATAGATTTTTTAAATCTCCAGCACATACCAGTAGTTTTAGCTGCATGCTATAAATAACAAGTTTCTAGGAAGTCTTTAAAATGTATAACTCACAAGTGAAACTTTAATTAGACTTGTATAAATTCGTAATTGTTTAGATCATACTTTTGTAAAGAAAAATAATAGATTGTTATACTTTTAATTACTAGTATATAATCATATCGTACTTTTGTATTTCCTAGGAATAATAATTTTTTTATATCCCATTGTGTAATATAACTTGTTTGACCAACAATGATTGTAAAGATATATGTAAATATTGTACAAAACTCAAGATTTTGTGTATTGTCATCTGAATTTTGGATAGTTTATAGAGTGCACAGTGCATTGTCTTTTGATTTTTAAACTCATGAAGATAATTTAGATCAGTGCATTGTCAATACTAAACTAATCTGATTGCATTAGAACATCAAGTGGCAATGAAACAGAAACCCATTACATTGAAGAAGCACACCTTTAACTTCACTCAAAATTATCTTACAAATAATCTATAACACATTCAGTGCATATCTAGTAATTTTGGCACTTCCACAAATCATTTTAGAACAGTCAATTATTTTCTATTAGTTAATTAGATTTAGGTTATCCTTGTAAGATTAACAATATTGTATAATTTTCATTATAAAAAGTTACATCTTGCATTGTATAATTTTCATTGTAAAGATAAGATACAAGTTGAGTTAACACTTCAATTGAGAATTCTGGCCATTTTGATCCTTTCGATTGACATTTGGATTTAAACATGGTTAAAGCTAGTGATTTTATTGATTATACCTCTGCATAGTGTGAACCGTTTTTATTTATTTGCATACAATTTGACAGTTATTCCTGCATTATTTTCATGAATTAAATCTTTTCTTCCTACACTAATTGACTATTTCTAGTTTCCTGCATTGAAGTGCGATTTTCATTCCAGCAACTTAGGCTGAATAAGATTAAAATAGACTTCAAAATAATAGAAATTTGGTTTAAATATTGGTGTGGTTCCTTTAAATTCCAACTGGTAGAACCATATTTTTTTCTTTTCCTATACTTTAACTTCTTGCATTTGAGTTTCTTGTATCTTTAATCACCAACATAGAGACTAAAGGCCTAACTCATGAGAAATGGCCTCCTTATGAAAGGTTTCTTCTTAAAGTGATAGGTTATTTCTATTTGTTAGAAAATGATCAAATGGAATCTGATCCTACACATATTGTGCCTGCACCTTTAAATCTATGATTCTCTGGATGACAATTTAATGTTGCATATTAATTAACATATAATTTCATCAATATGGCCAACCTTGTATCTATAGCTAGATGTGAATCAAAAATACCACGTGGACTAATATCTTTATCTGTAAGTAAATACATCCACATGTAAACATACACTTCCACATGTAATCATGAGATAATTGAAGCACAAGCTTGGGCTATAAGAAGACTTTTTAGAAAAAACCCATCCAATATCTTCCAATATATATTGGCTAACTGCAATGTCCTCCAACTATCATAGATACATCTTTTCCCAAAGGGATAAAAAACTCGGGGTGCAAACCTCAATGTGGTTAAAAAGCCTTGGAGTGTGCAAAACACTGACATTTGCAAGTCAATTGTTTCATTCCCTCTCAACACATAATATCTTAGGGGTTAAAGATGAGTTTATGCTAGTCTTAATACAGTAAGATTAATTAAATGTCCACCTGTGTTTTATTAGCATTGTACACGATATATGGACAAATGTTGCATTGGCTAAGATAGTGACATGATTGTGTAACATATGTCTTTATGCATAAGAACTTTCCATTATTAATATGTTTTGAAAGTTATGAAATGTTTCTAATCATGCAATTGAATTTGACTTGTAGGAAAGATCTTGTACAACCACCTACAAGAAAATAAAGATGTGTTAGGATATTTAGACACTTAGGAGTTAGTTAAGATCAACTTGTGTAATATATCCGTTAAGTAAAAGTGTGTTTCTTTAGTATGCATTAGTATGCATTTGTAAATATTCTAATCCGACGGTTACGATATATTCTAGACATAAAGTAATCCGACAATTCAACTTCTCTTAAATCATACCTACCATTGATCCATGGCTTAACACTCGATTGATCTATGATCTCTATTTAAAGAGCATAGAGGTTCCTTGTCTAGTTGATCGATTATGAGAAGCTCATGTAACTTTCTTTCTTTTGCATAATTAATTGCTCCAAGTAGCTATTTGGCTGGAGCCGTGGATTGTTTCCCTCTCGAGGATTTTAACCACGTGACAAACATCGGTCTGTTGATCTTGGATCTATTTGTGTGAAGCGGTTTCTCAAGGTGTTCGGTCTTTTGGGGGTACTTTGTGTACCCAAACATGGTATCAGAGCTTTTATGAAGAGGCGATTTCGATTTTGATATAGATCTAGAACCGGTGTTGCCGAAACTTTGAAAGGGTTTTTGTTTCTAGATTTTCTGTACATTTTTGTCCTGTGGGATCTGTTCCATTGCGTCTGGAGCGTCGTTTCCATTGGAAAATAATTTTTGTTTCATGAAAAACCGTTTCCATTTGCTCCAGAAACACCCATTACGGCAAATCTGAAGGTATAATGTTACAGTGACGGATTTGTTTTTTTTAAATCTCTCATATTTTATCAGTTTATTATTAAATCTTTTATGTTTTAGTCTTGAACCATTGTTTTTCCTGACTGCGTATTCTCTTTGCCGTGCACCTTGCGCGATCGCAGCTAATCAGAAACAGCAAGGGAAAGTTTTTTTTTCTTGTCTTCTCGGCTACGTATGCTCTTTGCCGTGCACCTTGTATGATCACGGTAAATCAAAAATAGTGAGAAAACTTGAAAACGTAGACTTTCCGGATAAGCTAACCAAGATCTAACCCCATTGTGTGGAAAAAGTTTTTTTTGCTTTTGTTTTCCGTTTTTTTTTTGTGATTTGCAGGAAGAGAAAGCAAGCACGGAAAATGAGAGAGAAGAGTTAAAAAAAAAAAAAAAACCATTCCTCTTTCCATACTTTTACGTAACTTTTAAACTTAGCTCACTTGGTCCAAAGTTGTTTTACACCTTGATAAGTCTTGAGTTCAAGTCTTATCAAGCTACTTTTTAGTGCATGCAATTTCTATTTTCAAGTTACTTTATTGTAAAAGTGCATCTCACATAAATAAAATAAAATAAAAGTGAATCACTTAAGTATTTTAATTTATTGTTGCACTATTTAAAAGTCACATTATTGTAAAAGTGAACATCACTTATTCTACAAAAGTGATTCACTTTAAAGCAACTTTATTGTAAAAGTGATTGTCAAAGTTTGATCTTGGGAAGAGGGGGCTTCTTTTTTTAGTTGGTCAAATTAATATCTGTCACGTCACTATTAGGGACATCTTCAACACTTTCTTTGATCAAGCATAACTTCATCATCTGGAATCAGTTTTAAGTGTCGTTGTTTTTAAAACCGCATATTTTTTCGAGCTCTTTGCATCCAGATAGTTAGCTTCTATTCTTTCAGCCATTATTTTATAATATGGCCGCCCCTTGTGATATTATACTTACAAGTTCTAACTATTTCTCATGGAAATCTCGTATGGAGGATATTCTGCGAAGTAGGGGACTTTTCAGGATAACCTCAAGGAAGAAACAGAACCCACTGATGATGATAATAAAATTAAATGGGCAAATCGATGTGATGAAGCTCGTGGATTGATTGGAATGTCAATCTCTACTGATTTGCGATTCCACATATCTGGAATTGATGAACCTAATCTCACTTGAGAAAAGTTGGAATATGTGTTTGGTAAACACAATGAAATCCAGGGTCATCAACTTGAGAATGAGTTGCTTTCCTTGAATCCGAATGATTTTTCATGCATTCAAGACTATTTATCTAAGTATAAAACTCTTATACTATTATATGTCGAATGCAAGATTAAGAAAGAAGACAAACAAGGTATTTATCATATTCTTTCAAAACTTGGACCTACATATTCTGTTTTTGTATCTACATTCTACTCCATGAAAGAATCCTTGACTGCAGCTAGTTATCAAGAGCCTAGCCTTGAATCTTTTTGTGATTCCTTAATTAGAGAGCAAGATAAGCTCATTCATCTTGGAATAATTAATAATGCAGATCCATCTGGGAAAGCCTTATTGTCCCAACAGAAACAAAAGTCCAAGCCTCCCAAGAAACATAATTTTCACAATAATAAGCCAAACAAAAAGGGTCCCAAACCCTCTCAGTGAGCTCCTCCTTTAAAAAATGACAAAGGATCCAAGCAAAAAGGAAAGAAGACTGAGCGTCATTGCAATTTTTGTGGGAAAGATAATCATGATGAATCTAAATGTTTTAAGAAGATGGCAGCCTTGGAAGTAGCAATGAAGAAGCACCACATCAGCCTAAATTCATCTTCAGAATATAACTCTCATGGACATGCACTTTGTGCTTCTGGTTACTCTTATACTGCATCTTCTTCTTCTACTTCAAATGAATGGCTCATTGATTCTGGATCATCTTATCATATGGCTAAGGATCAAGCCATCTTTTCTACTATGCATGAATTTAACACCAAACAAATATTTGTTGGTGATGATAGATCTCTAAGTGTTGTAGGATCTGGAACAGTTCCAGTAGAAAATGGTCATTTCAGTGATGTACTATGTGTTCCAAAAATTTCCTACAATTTTTTATCAGTCTATCAAATCACTCATTCGGGTGAAGGTAAAACTGTGACGTTTACACATCACCAAGTTGTAATCAAGGATTTTAAAAATCCTCAAAATGTCCTTGCTAGTGGAACTGTTGATGATATTACCAGGTTGTACAAATTTAAAAACTTTGGGTCATCACATTTTCCTTCATTTTTTGTTGCTCATAGTGATAACTTGAGCAAACTTTGGCATGAGCAATTTGGTCACTTAAATTATCGTTCATTGCAACAACTATGTAAAAACAATATGGTGACTGGTCTTCCACTGGTATCTTGCAAGGATGGTGTTTGTTCCGGTTGTGTACTCAAAAAACATCATCGAGACAGTTTTGACAAACGTGCATCTTGGCACGCCTCGGTTCCCTTGGAGCTTGTGCATAGTGACTTGTGTGGCCCTCTTACATCTGCTTCCTTTTCTGGTTTCAAATATTTCTTAACTTTCATTGATTACTACTCCAGACGCACTTGGGTTTACTTCCTAAAACTTAAGAGCGAAGTCTTTAACATGTTCTTGGCCTACAAGGCCCTTGTTGAAAAACAATCTGGTCATCAAATTATTAAGTTAAGATCTGACAATGGAGGAGAATATGTTAACAACAAGTTCACTACTTCTTGCATTGAACAAGGAATCCAACAACATCACATTGTTCCATATACACCACAACAAAATGGTGTAGCTGAACGGAAGAACCGCACTTTAAAAGAAATGGCTAATTGTATGATCCAATCTAAGGGACTAAGTCTTCAATATTGGGCTGAGGCCATAAATTGTGCAAATTTTCTAGTTAATCGCACACCCACTAAAGTTTTAAAAGGTATAACACTGGAAGAAGCATGGAGTAAAATTAAACCAGATGTAAGTCACTTTCATGTGTTTGGTTGTGAAGCATGGGCTCATATTCCAGATGAAAAACGGAAAGCATTGCAGCCTAAAAGTGAAAAGTGCATATTTGTTGGATATTCTGAAGATGTAAGAGGTTATAGACTTCTTTAGCGACATTCTCATGATATAATCATTAGAAGAGATGTTAAATTTGATGAAAATATCTTGGCCTGCGAGCCTAACTTGGCAGGTGTGCCATCTTTGGCCTGCGAGCCTGATTCGACGATTGTGCCTTCTTCTTCTTCTTCTTCCAGCTTCCTTGACAGGTTTCCAACTCCAGTTTCTGATGATGACGGTGAGGATGAAAATCCATCTCCGCCTGCTCATGTTCCTCCAATTGCACCAACACCAATGCCTCCTCGATGGGTCCGTTCAACATGTGAAGCAGCTGGTGGTATTCCCGGTGATCCTAGAGATCAACGTCGAACACGTCCTCAATTTCAGCGGGCCTCTTCTCTTTTGGCTCAAGTTTCCAAGAATCATGATCCATAAACTTTTGCAGAAGGTTCAGGAAATCCAGATTGGGATGCAGCTATGGATGAAGAATATCATTTCTTAATGGCGAACGATACTTGGGATCTTGTTCCTCTTCCAAAAGGAAGAAAACTTGTCAGATGTAAATGGGTCTACAAAACTAAGTATGCATCAGATGGAAGTGTTGAAAGACTTAAGGAAAGGTTAGTTTCCAAAGGTTTTTCCCAAGTTGAAAGGATTGACTACAATGAAACCTTTGCCCCTGTAGCAAAAATGAATTCCATCCACCTTGTTCTTTCCCTTGCAGCCTTACATAACTGGGAATTCCATCAAATGGATGTCAAGTCTACCTTTTTACATGGTGATTTACAGGAGAAAATTTACATGGAACAACCTCCTGGATATGTTTAGGATAACTCTAGCCTTGTCTGTCTCCTTAAGAAATCCTTATATGGCCTTAAGCAAGCTCCTAGAGCTTGGTATTCCAAAATGGATAGCTTTGTCCTTGACACTGGTTTTTCTAGATGCCATTCTGACCCGAATGTCTATACCAAGAAAGTAGGAAACCATATCATCATACTTGTTCTTTATGTTGATGATCTTATCCTTACTGGTAGTGACCCTAACCTTATAACCCATGTGAAATCCAGTCTTAAGAAACATTTTGAAATGTCAGACTTAGGACATTTGCATTATTTTTTTGGTCTCCAAGTCTTGCAAACCAAAGAAGGAATATTTCTTTCCCAGTCTAAGTGTGCTTGTGACCTTCTTCGTCGTTTCCACATGGAAGATTGTAAACCAGCCCCTTCTCCCTTCCAGTCTGGAGTCAAACTTTATGCCACTTGTACTTCCCCTGAAGTAGATGCCATCTTGTATCGCCAGCTTGTTGGTAGCCTTTTATACTTGACTCATTCCCGTCCTGACCTTTCCTTTGTCGTTTTTTCGTGTTGCCCGTTATATGCAAACTCCTCATGAAAGTCACTAGAAAGCAACAAAAAGAATACTTCGATATATTCGAGGTACAATTCAGTTTGGGATTCATTACAGTACATGGGGAAAACCTTTGTTGGTTGGTTTCACTGATTCATATTCGGTCGGCGATCCTGATGATCGAAAGTCTACTACAGGTTATGTTTTCAGACTGGGATCTGGACCTGTCACTTGGGCTTGTAAGAAACAACAAGCTCTTACTCTTTCTTCAGCAGAAGCAGAATATCGAGCCGCAGTTAATGCCAGTCAGGAAGCTTTATGGCTTCGACAGATCCTTTTAGATTTTGGATTCGAGCAGCAGCAGCCTACCCCACTTTGGTGTGACAATCAAAGTGCCATCAAGCTTTCCAAAGATCCAGTTCTACATCAACTCAACAAACACATTGAGCTACACATGCACTTCATCAGAAATATTGTTCATGATCGTGTTAAAGAAGTGCTCTATTGCCCAACAGATGATCAAGTTGCAAACATCTTCACCAAGTCTCTTACAGAAGCGAAGTTTTCTAAACTTTGGTCTATGTTAGGAGTTCAGGAATTTGTCCTTAAGGGGGGATAGGCTCTAATGCCTCCTTCCTTCTTCTAATAGTGTCACTTTTGTAAATCCTTCAATCCTATCCCAAGTTGTTCTTAAGGGGGGATGTTAGGATATTTAGACACTTAGGAGTTAGTTAAGATCAACTTGTGTAATATATCCGTTGGGTAAAAGTGTGTTTCTTTAGTATGCATTTGTAAATATTCTAATCCGATGGTTACGATATGTTCTAGACATAAAGTAATCCAACAGTTCAACTTCTTTTAGATCATACCTACCATTGATATGTGGCTTAACACCCGATTGGTCTATGATCTCTATTTAAAGAGCATAGAGGGTCCTTGTGTAGTTGATCGATTATGAGAAGCTGATGTAACTTTCTTTCTTTTGCATAATAAATTGTTCCAAGTAGCTATTTGGCTGGGGCCATGGACTGTTTCCCTCTCGAGGGTTTTAACGACGTGACAAACATCGGTGTGTTGATCTATGATCTATTTGTGTGAAGTGGTTTCTAAAGGTGTTCGGTCTTTTGGGAGTACCCTGTGTACCCGAACAGGATGAGACTTGTTTCGAAGAACATGTGATGACGGTTCAACTAGAAGATTCACTCCAACAATGTGCATGAAGAGAAACCTGAAGCTCCCAAGGTCAGAGACGTCGTGATGGAAGAAAGAGCTTCAGAAGAATATAAGTATCATGATATGACCAAGCCATAGATAGCGGTAGATCCACCCCAAGAGATGAAGACCATCTTGGGAATGAAAGATCATCCAAGATGAAGAAAAGCATGATGAGACTTCCAAAGAAATTAAGATGCCTAGAACACACTCCAGTTATATGGCACTGTTGAGTGACATCATTGATACAGATCCTTCCAACTATGAAGAAGCTACCTATTGAAGAAGAACCTGAAGCAACTAGAGTAAAAAACACTGCAATGAAAGAAGCAACTTCAAAAGACCATGAAGACCACGACATGACAGAACCACAAGAACCTGTAGAACCATTTCGCGAGAAGAACTCCCACAAAAGAAAACCATCATGGGAACGAGAAGTAATACAAGATACAGAAAACTATGGCACTTCTAATGGGATGCATAGAGAAAGAAACAAACCTAGACCATACACCATCTATGTGACATCATTGAGAAGGATCCTTCCCCAACTACGAAGAAGCAACAGAAAATAAACAATGGAAGGATGCCATGATCGAGGAGTACTAGTCAATTATGAAGAATGAGGTCTGGGACATAGTTCTGAGACCAAAAGGGAAGTCTGTTGTGACTTAGAACTAGATCTAAAAGATTAAGCATGTTGGGGATGGTAGCATTGAAAAACACAAGGAAATATTCGTGGCATGTGGCTTTTCCCATAAATAAGGCGTAGACTACGAGGAGACATTTTCAGCCGTAGAAAGATACACTCCCATCAAATCTATACTTGCATTGGTTGCAATAATGAAATGAAAAGTACACCAAATGGACGTCCAAAAAACATTCTTGAATGGTGTAGTTCAAGAGGAAGTGTACATGGATCGGCCACTAGGATTTGAGACACATGACAAACAGACTCATGTGAGCAAGTTAAAGAAACCCTATGTACCCGAAAAAGCATGTCTTTTGGGAGTACCCTATGTACCCGAACAAGAATGTCTCACTCATTTTTATTGTTGTCGTCATTCTCACTTCTCTGCATGCCAAATTTGTTAATTCCAAACATTGCATTAGCATATTAAAGTTATTACATCCAAACATTGGCATATAAAAGTAGAGTTATGGACAATTATTGCTACTAAAGAACGTGAAACATATTTGTTTTGTTTTCTATTCATCTTTACATCTCATTAATAAAATTATCCTCTATCAATTGCATTGAAAACAAAGAATAAAGATCCATTATTTTCCGTTTATCCATTTACTCTCTCTTAAAGCATCTTTCTTTCCCATTTACATTCTTCCATTTAAAGATTTTATTCCCTTCAATTTTTATCTTCCTTTCCTTCAAGTATCATTGATGTATTCATTTGGTGAGTGATTCTGAGTCTAGAGTGTGTTCCTTTACATTTCTACAACTTGAGCTTCAATTGCTTTGATTAGTTTTCTGCAACTTGTTTTGCTTGTATGTTTTTGTTGGTATTAGGATGGGATAGGTACATTTTTTCCTTCATTTCAATTTGAATTTATTTCTCATATAGTAGTATGATTTATTAGCACTTAAATTTTAATTTTGTTTTATCCATGCACTAGATTTTCTATTATGTCTCATTCCTGCACCCCGAATTTAAACATAGATTTTTTAAATCTCCAGCACATACCAGTAGTTTTAGTTGCATGCTATAAATAACAAGTTTCTAGGAAGTCTTTAAAATGTAGAACTCACAAGTGAAACTTTAATTAGACTTGTATAAATTCGTAATTGTTTAGATCATACTTTTGTAAAGAAAAATAATAGATTGTTATACTTATAATTACTAGTATATAATCATATCGTACTTTTGTATTTCCTAGGAATAATATTTTTTTTATATCCCATTGTGTAATATAACTTGTTTGACCAACAATGATTGTAAAGATATATGTAAATATTGTACAAAACTCAAGATTTTGTGTATTGTCATCTAAATTTTGGATAGTTTATAGAGTGCACAGTGCATTGTCTTTTGATTTTTAAACTCATGAAGATAATTTAGATCAGGGCATTGTCAATGCTAAACTAATATGATTGCATTAGAACATCAAGTGGCAACGAAAAAGAAACCCATTACATTGAAGAAGCACACCTTTAACTTCACTCAAAATTGTCTTACAAATAATCTATAACACATTGAGTGCATGTCTAGTAATTTTGGCACTTCCACAAATCATTTTAGAACAGTCAATTACTTTCTATTAGTTAATTAGATTCAGGTTATCCTTGTAAGATTAACAATATTGTATAATTTTCATTATAAAAAGTTACATCTTGCATTGTATAATTTTCATTGTAAAGATAAGATACAAGTTGAGTTAACACTTCAATTGTGAATTTTGGCCATTTTGATCCTTTCGATTGACATTTGGATTTAAAGATGGTTAAAGCTAGTGATTTTATTGATTATACCTCAGCATAGTGTGAACCGTTTTCATTTATTTGCATACAGTTTGACACTTATTCCTGCATTATTTTCATGAATTAAATCTTTTCTTCCTACACTAATTCACTATTTCTAGTTTCCTGCATTGAAGTGTGATTTTCATTCCAGCACCTTATGCTGGATAAGATTAAAATAGACTTCAAAATAATAGAAATTTGGTTTAAATATTGGTGTGGTTCCTTTAAATTCCAACTGGTAGAACCATATTTGTTTCTTTTCCTATACGTTAACTTCTTGCATTTGAGTTTCTTGTATATTTAATCACCAACATAGAGACTAAGGCCTAACTCGTGAGAAATGGCCTCCTTATGAAAGGTTTCTTCTTAAAGTGATAGGTTATTTCTATTTGTTAGAAAATGATAGAAATGGAATCTGATCCTGCACATATTGTGCCTGCACCTTTAAATCTATGATTCTCTGGATGACAATTTGACGTTGCATATTAATTAACATATAATTTCATCAATATGGCCAAGCTTGTATCTATAGCTAGATTTGAATCAAAAATACCACATGGACCAATATCTTTACCTGTAAGTAAATACATCCACATGTAGACATACACTTCCACATGTAATCATGAGATAATTGAAGCACAAGCTTGGGCTATAAGAAGAATTTTTTTAGAAAAAACCCATCCAATATCTTCCAATATATATTGGCTAACTGCAATGTCCTCCAACTATCATAGATACATCTTTTCCCAAAGGGATAAAAAAACTCAGGGTGCAAACCTCAATGTGGTTAAAAATCCTTGGAGGGTGTAGAAACACTGACATTTGCAACTCAATTGTTTTATTCCCTCTCAACACTTAATATCTTAGGGGTTAAAGATGAGTCTATGCTAGTCTTAATACAATAAGATTAATTAAAAATGTCCACCTGTGTTTTATTAGCATTGTACATGATATATGGACAAATGTTGCATTGGCTAAGATAGTTACATGATTGTGTAACATATGTCTTTATGCATAAGAACTTTCCATTATTAATATGTTTTGGAAGTTATGAAAAGTTTATAATCACGCAACTGAATTTGACTTGTAGGAAAGATCATGTACAACCACCTACAAGAAAATAAGGATGAGACTTGTTTCGAAGAACATGTGATGACGGTTCAACTAGAAGATTCACTTCAACAATGTGCATGAAGAGAAACCTGAAGCTCCCAAGGTCAAAGACGTCGTGATGGAAGAAAGAGCTTCAGAAGAATATAAGTATCATGATATGACCAAGCCACAAATAGCGGTAGATCCACCTCAAGAGATGAATACCATCTTGGGAACGAGAGATCATCCAAGATGACGAAAAGCATGATGAGACTTCGAAAGAAATTAAGATGCCTAGAACACACTCCAGTTATATGGCACTGTTGAGTGACATCATTAATACAGATCCTTCCAACTATGAAGAAGCTACCTATTGAAGAACTTGAAGCAACTAGAGTAAAAAACACTGCAATGAAAGAAGCAACTTCAAAATACCATGAAGACCACGACATGACAGAACCACAAGAACCTGTAGAACCACTTCGTGAGAAGAACTCCCACAAAAGAAAACCAACACGAGAAAGAGAAGTAATACAAGATACAGAAAACTATGGCACTCCTAATGGGATGGATAGAGAAAGCAACATACCTAGACCATACACCATCTATGTGACATCATTGATAAGGAACCTTCCCCAACTACGAATAAGCAACAAGAAAGAAACAATGGAAGGATTCCATGATCGAGGAATACTAGTCGATTATGAAGAATGATGTCTGGGAGATAGTTCTGAGACCAGAAGGGAAGTCTGTTGTGACTTAGAAGTGGATCTAAAAGATTAAGCATGTTGGGGATGGTAGCATTGAAAAAGACAAATAAATATTCATGGCATGTGGCTTTTCTCATAAAGAAGGCATAGACTACGAGGAGACATTTTCATCCGTAGCAAGATACACTCCCATCAGATCTATACTTGCATTGGTTGCAGTAATGAAATGGAAAGCACACCAAATGGACGTCCAGAAAACATTCTTGAATGGTGTAGTTCAAGAGGAAGTGTACATGGATCGGCCACTAGGATTTGAGACACATGACAAACAAACTCATGTGTGCAAGTTAAAGAAATCCTTGTATGGATTGAAGCAGACACCCAGAACATGGTACGGAAGGATGGGCATATTCTTGATGAGATTAGTATTTACCAAGAGTAAAGAATATTCCAACCTTTACTACAGGGTTTAAGGCGGAACACCAGTGATAATCCTTATATATATCGATGACATTCTTCTGACAGGTGAGAATGAACTCATTGCATATGCAAAGAGGAATCTTGCCGCTGAGTTCAAGATGAAATACCTAGGGTTCATGCATTACTTATTAGGCATTGAGGTGTGGCATAGTGTGGATGGGATCTTCCTTGGTCAAGAAAAGTATGACATGGAGATTCTGAAGAGATTCACAATGTTGGACTACAAGGAAATGGCCACACCTATGGCATCGAACTTGAAGCTACTATGTGATGCTTCATCAGAGACGGTTGATGGCACGATGTATCAGTATATCATTTGTTAGTTGATGTACTTGACAAACATGAGGCCATATATATGCTTTGTTGTGAACACCCAAAGACAGTTCTTGATGGATCCAATACATGTTCACTTAGTTGATGTGAATCATGTATTGAGGTACCTAAAGGGTACAATTGAGTATGGGCTCAAGTAAGAAAATCAAAATATTAACCTTATTGGATTTCTTCCCTCTCTCTGTCCCTAGACCAAGGTTTACTCCCTTTATGGTCAGCACAACAAAGCCCAAGATATCGGCCCGACGTAGCAGAGCTCAACCGGCAGCACCTGTGACGCAAATGTTGTCTCGCCCAAGATATCTCAGTTTTATGGGTAACTACCAGAACAACATTTCCACAGTTGGTGTGGGAGGGTGTTTTAGTACCTTGGCTCTGCACCAAGGTTTTCCCAGTGAAGACCGGGAATATGGGTTACTTATATGCATTGTATTTCAATACCACTCTATGATCCAACCCTTCTTTACTTGACTTAAGTGAACTAATCAATGAATAAACACCATAATCATACTTCTTAATATAATGCAGCAATCACACATTTATCCAATTGCAATAAAGTAATCAACAAATCATTTAAAACAACATTTATGCATCTAACTAAGCTACTCAACATTCACACATATACACAGCATATAATGTGGAAACCCATCTGAGAAAAAACCACAAGGTGCTCTTCATCTGGCATTGGAATGAGGAAATAGATGCACCTTTTTTCTGCACACAAAGCTACATACTCTTTTAAATATCTTCTCTTATATCTTTACATGATTTTCCTCCCTCTCATGCTCTCTGATCTTCTCTCTTTCTCGCAAGGTGCTCTTCATCTGGCATTGGAATGAGGAAATAGATGCACCTTTTTTCTGCGCACAAAGCTACAGACTCTTTTAAAGATCTTATCTTATATCTTTACATGATTTTCCTCCCTCTCATGCTCTCTAATCTTCTCTCTTTCTCGCTCTACTCTACTCCTACTAGCGATTTGCACACAGCCTCGATTGACTCGACCTTATCTACCTATCTGCGCACTCATCTGCAGAACCACTACTCTGATGCACTTAGCGATCCAAAGTCATTAACAAAAAACTATCTATCTCAAGTCTAGCTCAAGCGTCTTTTCCAAGTGTCTAGAGATTACTCAAAATTGTTGTATCAGCTAATCAGCTAAAACCATCTAACCCATTTACAGCCTGGGTTCCTTCTTTTATAGCCCTATTACAAACTTGATACAGATCCCATGTTGATGTATTTGTAACTTCGGAATGTATTCACTTGTATATTTCATATATTGTATTTCATTGGTCCCTGATGTTCTTATCGGGAGAATCATTAATGTAATCAAGTCATGTAAAGTCATAGAGGTTAACCCTCCTTGTTGATCGGGGGTCAAATTCCCCATAGTTATGGGTCACTAGGGTTATTAGACTCTCCTAGAAAATTCGGCCCTGGTAAGTAATTGTCAAGTTAGAAACTAGTATAAATAGAGAGTGAGCCTCTCTATTTGTCGCACACACTCACCCAACAATAGCACAAAGGTAAGAGAAGAGGAGCTCACACAAGTAAGAGAGAGAATAGTTGTTGGAGATCATCTTTCTATCTTTGGGTTTTATTGCTGCCATTGGTGCTCATTCTATCTCTGAGGAAGTTGCGGGGTTTTATCCTTTATGGTTTCCTCGAGGAAAATCTTTGTGTCTATTGTCTCTTGTGATTTATTGTTGTGCATGTTATTCTCTAAGAAAAAGATCCTAAGATCATATTGCTTAAATGATTAAAATCTAACATGGTATCAGAACTAACCTGAGAAGAAGACATTGTGCATCTGCATAAGCTAGGGATTCTTACATTTTGGGTCTCTCTCCACAATCCATCAGCAAAAGGAGGCTAGGTTGACTCTCCATTGAAGGGCGCATATTTCTGTCGAAGCGGAATCTAATTCTGAACATTTTCAGTTTTTGACCTGTCACTACTACGGGAAATTAGGGATTTTCACAGAAGAGGAATTTTTGAGTGATCCTAGCATAGGATTTATTTCCTCCTCAAAATCGAAATTTAGAGACCAAGATCAAAAATTTTGGTTGAGCAAAACTCCAAGAAAGTCAAACCCTAATTTGAACTCGGGCCTAAAAAACTCTAAAATACTGAAACGGGTATTTTTTGTACATTCGCTATATATCAATATTGGAGAAGGATCGGGAGCTGGAATTTTCACAGGCCGAAGATAAATTCCTGATGTACCTTGTGTAAAAATTTCAACCTCCCATTTACTATATTCTGGGAGATATGATTCCTCCAAATCAGGGTTCCATCCTATCCCAGGATTCATCCCTAAAAAGGACACCTTGGGAGAATTGATATATCTTGGACTATGAAGGTCCAAATGGAAATTATTAAGATGTCCTAGATAGGGCACAGACTTTACTTTCTGTGGTAAAAGTTTCAGACCCTTAAGCTGACACAGTAAAACGTGGAAGTCTGGATAAGTTCGATATTCTGAACATTCCTGAAATAAGTCACCTTGGGAATACTCTCATAAGTCCCAATTGGTGAAACCCATTCTGCTCAAACCTACGGTGTTGGAAATAGGACAGATGAGGATACCTCAATACGAATTTTCAAACATGGAGGAGCAGTACTTTCAAATACATTTCAAAAACGATATCAAGAATTTTGTAGAACAAATTGTAGAAAACTAGGGCATCAGATATTTTGTAGTTCTGATCACAGTTTTGGAAAAATGAATATGCTGCTCAGCTCGCCTTGAGGAGGCACATATTTCTATCCCATCAAATCTGAAAGATTCCAAGTTTTGAAAATTAGGGTTTCTCTCATAAACCCTAGATCAACCAGATCCGAAACCAAGACAAACACTTCAAATCAGTAAGATCTAATCTTTTGTTACTTACATTTGATGTTCTCATTTCAAAATGACTGATCACACCAGCTTGATAAAAATATTGGTGAAGCTGACAACTTTCAAGCATGGAAGTATGGAATCTCATTGGTTCTTGAAGAAATTAATTGGACACCTACATAAGTGGAGAGGTTCCAGTTTCAGAGGGAGATGAGGCTAAAGCCTTACAAAAGAAGAACTTGGTCAAGGCCAAGAGGATTATTGTTGATTCTATCAAGGATCACCTTATACCAAAAGTGTCTTCCCTATTACACCTAAAGAGGTGTTTTATTCCTTGACCAAGTTATTTGAAGGGAAGAATATAAATCCGACGAAGTATAGGAACTCCATGATCCTTGAAGAAATTGACTGGAATCAATATTTCAGTAAAGAAGTTATAAGAACCAAAGGGAGATGAGGCTAAGGATAGATCCAAGTGAATCATTGCAGATCCTATTAAATATCATCTCATCCCTCATGTGTCATCCTTGAAGACACCAAAAGGAAGTGTTCGATGCTATGACGAAGCAATCGAAGAAGAATAAGATATTGTTATAACCACCTTGAATGGCCTCCCAGGATCATGGGATTCATTCATTCGAGGAATGTGTGCTAGAAGGAAGTGATTACCTTCAATGGACTTTGGGAAGAGTGCACACAAAAGAAGATCGACTCATAATAAAAGAAGATAATTTGGGAGAAACTGAAGATCAAGCGTTCACGATTCAAAGAAGATCCCTCAAGCGATGAAGAATATAAAGGACTCAACTCTTGAAGAACCTCTTATCCATCTTAGCATTTGGATAAGAAATGATGAATGAAGAAGATGATGAAGCTTAAGGCTCAAGAAGGATTCTTCCCATGAAACAAATAAAGACAAGTATTCAATTGTCATTTCATGATATTATTTTGTTATGCATTTGTTTTTATTCAGTTGATGTGTTATGCATGATAGAATGTTTGCATTAATGACACTATACTGCTAATATGCATGTGATGGGTAAGTATCCCATGGTGCTATACAACTCTCCATTGCTACTTATCTAGAATGAAACCTCTTTGCTGACATATTGGATTAGTGCACAATCTCAATGATGTCATGGTAGAGATGGAAGGCATCTAGAAAGTTTCCGTGAGATATGGATGAATGTTGTATTGGCTAAAATAGTTGCATGATTATATCTTTATGCATAAGAATTTTCCATTATGAATATGCCTTATGAAATGTTTCTAACCATACAACTAATGCATTTGACTTGTAGGAAATATCGCGCACAATCGCCTACAAGAAAAGAAGGATGAGACTTGTTCCAAAGAACAAGTGACGACAGTTCAAGAAATAATATAAGATGAAGAATAATATGACGATACTTTCAAAGAAATAAAGAGGTCTCAAAAACAGTGCAATTATGTGACACTGTTGAGCGACATCATTGATGTAGAGCCTTCCAGCTATGAAGAAGTAGCCAAGAATAAAGGGAAGGAGAGTATTAGTTCAAGAATAATGATGTCTAGGATGCAGTATCGAGACTTGAAGGGAAGTCCGTAGTATCTTCCATATGGATCTACAATATCCAACATGCAGTAGATGGAAACATCGTGGGATTCAAGGAAAGATTTGTAGCACGAGGCTTCTCACAAAAAGAAGGCATAGACTACGAAGAGACATTTGCAGCCAATGGGAGTTGAGGCACATGACAGGAAGACTCATGTGTGCAAATTAAAGAAGGCCTTATACGAGCTCAGAAGAAACCCATGGGATAACACATACATGAAGAGCTTGAAGATCACCTAGAGTGATGAAGGTTTTAAACTTTGCTACAAGGTTGAAGATGAAAGTCTATAGAAGATGACAAGATTATAGATGGGTGCGAGAAGAAATTTTGAAAAGGTTCAAGATAGAGGATCTTGGTATCTAGTGACCCTAGATGGATACATAGAATATTACTAACAGAGGAAGCTACCTGTCACTCCAGTACATAATGTTTCAATGCATAGAGTACAAAAGGTAGAGGGAGAATGATGCTCCGCTTCAGAGGGATTGAATGTAGAAGATCCCAAGGTTTGACATGGTACGACAAGATGGGAAAATTACTGATGGGTAGGGGCTTTACTGAGTAAAGCAGATTCCAACCTTTACTTCAAGGTTGAAGGTGGAAGACCAGTGATACTCCTGTTATATGTCGATGACTTGTTCCTGATAGAAAAAGAGGAACTCATTAAATATGCAAGGAGACTTGCTGTTGAGTTCAAGATGAAGGACTTGGGTATGATACACTACTTTCTAGGCATGGAGGTGTGGAAGAATGCAGATAGAATCTCCCTGGGACAACGGAAGTATGCAGTATAGATCCTGAAGAGGTTCGGGATGATGAACTGCAATGCCATGACCACACCTATGGCATCGAATCTGAAGTTATTAAGTGATGATTCATCAGAGTCAGTTGATGCTATGATATATCGCCAAATGATTGGGTCCATGATGTACCTGACGAATACGAGACCAAACATTTTATTTATTGTGAACACGTTGGGCCAGTTCCTAACAGATTCTAGACATGTTCACCTTATTGTTGCAAAGCATATTTTGAGTTACTTGAAGGGTATAGTTGATTAATTGGCTCAAGTATGAGGTGAATCAAAAGATTAACTTGGAAGGTTATGTGGATTTGAATTGGGCAGGAAGTGCCATTGATAGGAAGAGCACTTCATGGTTCTGCTTCAGTGTGGGATCAGGTGTGATATCTTGGTTTAGTAGGCTTGTTCGGATAGTTGTGAGGCAGTGTGGCTGAGGAAGCTACTATCTGATTTGTTTGATCTCCAGTTGGATGCTACTTGTATATATTATGACAACCAAAGTTGTGTGAAGTTGTCGGAGAATCCGGTGTTCCATGACAAGTCGAATCATATCGAAATCAAATATCACTATACCAGGGATATGGTGCATAGAGGAGCAGTGAAGCTCCAGTATGTTGCGACAGACGAGCAGATAGCTAATGTGTTGACTAAGCCATTGGCCAGGGTGAAGTTTGAATACTTCAAGGAGAAGCTTGGTGTTCTCCAGATCGAGGTACCTTCCAAGGGGAAGTAATGAGTCTGTGTGCCTTCCTGACATGGTGCTAGGCTTGGTTCCTCCCAGGGTCAGATGTAAGTGTAGATCCCTTCTGACATGGATGCTAGATGTCCTCTCATGGTCAAATCTAAGTGCAGAGCCCTTCTGACATGGATGTTGGATGTGTTCCTCCCATGGTCAAATGTAAGTGAAGATCCATTCTGACATGGATGTTGGATGTGTTCCTCCCATGTGTTGGAATATATTAAACCCACTCACAACTGAGGATAAAACAATTAATCATTATTTGATTAATTATTCACCCACTAGCTTAATTAGTTGGCATCCACTTGCACCTTAAAATCAATACATTCCATCTATATCCTAGAAATGATTTTTTTCTAATTCTGGGTTGATCTTGACCACCTTTTGACCATCCAAAATTAGTATACAGCACTTTAAAGCATATTCTGCTTTATTCTGTTTTTTCTGCTTTTTCTATTTTTCTATGGACAAGATAAAAGCTAGTCAACTAGGAAACTGGTAGCTTTTGTTTCCAACCCATCCTCCATTATTTTTTCTTCATTTTCTAGGATTAGCATGTTTTTTCCATCTCCTTGAAAAATCACCCATTCTTTTTCCAACTCATGAGGTCCTTTATATATTTGGGAAGTGCTTTAGCCACCTATGGGGGTTTGCTATATTTTGGTAAGTCAACATTTTTGAGCTTTATGAGTTGTTTCCATACAATTCAATTTTACTATGAGGGATGTAATATTTATGTACACTATTATTCATCATTATTCAATGGAAGGATACACACCAATATTCATCTCTTCATTCATGTGATTTAGTCTCTTTCTTCTCTCTATTTTTCTTGTGTATGCTTGTGAGAATTCTTAGTAGCAAGATCTATTTCCTGTGCTTCTTCTTAGCATCATTGCTCATAGAATTGATCTATTATTTCTACATGGTATTAGAGCTAGAGGGAGCACAATATTTCCATCTTCTACAAAGCAGCAAGGTTGATCAAGTTCTACATAGTTGAGGAGTTCATCCAGTCTCCTATCCCTCTCTGAAGAAGAGCTTGTCTAGCTTACAAGATTTTATCCTAGTTTGTTTTGCAGGTTGCAGAGAGTATCTCCTAGAGCATATCAACAACTTCAATATGGATTCAAAATTTCCTCTACTATCTCCTTTCAACTATGTTGATTGGAAGCCAAAGATGAGTGCATACTTGAAGAGGCAATGTCTCTTTGATGTCTCCATTGGTGCATTGAGCGAACCTGAGTCTTATGAAGAGAAGATTGATTGGCTTAATAATTGTGATAGATCTTATGGAATTATGTGTTTGGGAATGTCTCCAAATATATATCATCTCATAGATTCTGCTGAGTATCCATTCGAGCTTTGGAAGAATTTGGACAAAGCTTTTGGTTTGCAGGAAATAGAAGATGAAGCATGGAGCGAAGCTAGCATATCCTCTTGTTCTCTCTCTCAATATTTCTTGGCCTCTGCATTCTTTGATGAATTTTATCATAATGAATAAGTTTCTCATACAGTTCATGTTGCTGCTACCCTCTTTGATTCGAATGCTTCCTCCTTCAATGAAGAAGCAAATATTGAAGAGCCATCTTTTTCGGTGTCTCTTGAAGGTGATTTTTCTTCTTGTGATACTAATGTTGAAAAAGAAGTAACATATGGAGATTCTAATGATATTGGTGTTGATTATGATCCTATAACCCATTCATTGTTCTCTAAATCTCCTATCTTAGATTCTAAGATCTATGTGACAGATTCTTCACACCTTGTGCCAACCTCTCTCATTGATGGTCTGCAACCCAGTAGTTTCCTAGATCTTTTCTTAGCCAAATAAAGCCTTATTTGTGTCATACCACTTACCTTACTTGATCTCATGTGCTTCATCATCTCCCCCTTTGTTATTGGCAGCAATACTCAGAACCTCCTTGAAGATTGTGAACATCTCATTCTTTCCTCCTTTCATATAGAGGATTCATTACCAGTGTATTCCCATGAGTCTATTGATATGCGTATATGTGATCCTTTGGATTCTGATTTAGAAGCATATTTGTAGGTTGATACACATATAATACCACTATCCATACCATCTATTATACCTATGAATAATCCTAAGACTATACAAATCACAAGTTCACTAGTTGATTCCTCATTGGTCTCTTATGTAGTGATATTTATCTTACATGGTTTGATGTCTTTCCTATCTTTCAGTGGCTAGTTATCCATGTCCTTAGTCATATTTAGACTGATATTAAAAAAATTTGGATCTGTTCTAAACACTTATGGTTTAGATCTTATTCCCATCCAACATTCATATTTTTACACCTATTAGTTTTCCCCAGTTGCTCATAATTTTCCTAGTCTAGCCCTATATCCTCATGGATCCACTGAAGCCTTTGTCCTTGTTGTTCCATATGCTAATATTTATAATATATCAGAGTTTTATCAGCCTCATATCAGATCTATACAGGTGCTACATCATATTGTAAGATTGACATGTGATTCACATCACAATTTTGCAGTTATTTAGGGAATTGGGTGTGAAATATATTGTCTTAATTTTTGTACTCTTTAGGAAGGCGTATGCACATATCTCTTTTCCATTTCAGATTATGTTTGCAGATCAGAGTTTGACAGCAGAAAGAAGCATTCATATAATGTTCCTACTTCATCAGTTGATGAGATACGAGGAGTCTCCCCTCTTCCTTCTTGCAGGTTCTACACTCCAGCGCATGATCATGGAGTTCATGATTTATTCAGCAAGTCCTTCATCCAGAAGCAGTTTAGTTAGCTCATTAAAGTGAAGATGAACATATGTTGAAGACATATTTAAAATATTGTGCCTTTTCCTATCTTGAGGGAGGATTTCCCCCATGTGGTTTTGCCTCTTTCCTCACTTTTCTAGACATAATAATTGTTAAAGGGTGACCATAGCCTTGTTGCCAGGCCCTATATGCATCTATATTTTTTGTCATACCATCATAAAGTTAGACTTATGGGGGGGTGTTGGAATATATTAAACCCACTCACAACTTAGGATAAAATAATTAATCATTATTTGATTAATTATTCACCCACTAGCTTAATTAGTTGGCATCCACTTGCACCTTAAAGTCAATACATGCCATATATATCCTAAGAATGATTTATTTCTAATTCTGGGCTGATCTTGACCACCTTTTGACCATCCAGAATTAGTATACAGCACTTTAAAGTAGATTCTGCTTTATTCTTCTTTATTCTTCTTTTCTATGGATAAGATAAAAGCTAGTCAACTAGGAAACTGGTAGCTTTTGTTTCCAACCCATCCTCCATTAGTTTTTCTCCATTTTCTAGGATTAGCATGTTTTTTCCATCTCCTTGACAACTCACTCATGTTTTTTCCAACTTGTGAGGTCCTTGATAGATTTGGGAAGTGCTTTATCCACCTATGGGGGTTTGCTATATTTTGGTAAGTCAGCCTTTTTGAGCTTTATGAGTTGTTTCCATACAATTCGATTTTCCTATGAGGGATATACTATTTATGTACACTATTATTCATCATTATTCAATGGAAGGATACACACCAATATTCATCTCTTCATTCATGTGATTCAGTCTCTTTCTTCTCTCTATTTTTCCTGTGTATGCTTGTGAGAATTCTTAGTAGCAAGATATATTTCTTGTGCTTCTTCTTAGAATCATTTCTCATAGCATTGATCTATTATTTCTACACCATGGTCAGATGTAAGTGCATATCCCTTCTGATATGGATGTTAGATGTGTTCCTCCCATGGTCAGATGTAAGTGCAAAGCCTTTATGACATGGTGGTAGGATTGGTTCCTCCCATGGTCATATGTAAGTGCAGAGCCCTTCTAACATGGATGCTGGATGTGTTCCTCCCATAGTCAAATGTAAGTGCAGAGCCCTTCTAACATGGATGCTATATGTGTTCCTCCCATAGTCATATGTAAGTGAAAATCCCTTCTGACATGGATGTTGGATGTGTTCCTCCCATGGTCAGATGTAAGTGTAGAGGCCTTCTTTGAGCCCTTCTTACATGGATGTTGGATGTGTTCCTCCCATGGTCAGATGTAAGTGCATAGCCTTTCTGACATGGATTTTGGATGTGTTCCTCCCATGGTCATATTTAAGTGTAGAGCCTTTCCCAGATTGTAGTAGGTGTGTCCTACCATGCTCATCGATGTAAGTGTTGAGTGAGCATTTTTGACATGGGTGCTGGATGTGTTCCTCCCATGGTCATATGTGAGTGCTAGGAATTTCTGACATGGATGTTGGATGTGTTCCTCCCATGGTCAGATATAAGTGTTGGGCGAGCCTTTTTGACATGGATGTTGGATGTGTTCCTCCCATGGTCAGATATAAGTGCTAAAGAAAATGAAGACCTGCATGGAGGTTGGGCCTACAAACAGTATGAAAAAGGGTTGGCTCTATAGAACTTCTCGTGACGAGTAGAATTGAGAGATAACACCATTTGATCGAGACAGCTAGAGCAGTGATGATGATGATGATGATCCAGTGATGATCCAGCTTCAATGATGATCCATCCTTGATGATGATCCAGTAATGAAGACTTGTGCTGATGAATTGTGTCAAGAGTACACATTTCTAGTTAAGAGGGAGTGTTGATGTATTTGTAACTTCGGAATGTATTCAGTTGTATATTTCATATATTGTATTTCATTGGTCCCCTATGTTCCTATTGGGAGAATCATTAACGTAATCAATTCATGTAAAGTCATAGAGGTTAACCCTCCTTGTTGATCGGGGGGGAATTCCCCATAGTTGTGGGGCACTAGGGTTATTAGACTCTCCTAGAGAAGTCGACCCTAGTAAGTAATTGTCAAGTTGAAAACTAGTATAAATAGAGAGTGATCCTCTCTATTTTTCCCACACACTCATCTAGCTATAGCGCATAGGTGAGAGAAGAGGAGCTCACACAAGTGAGAGACCGAACAGCTGTTGGAGATCATCTTTCTGTATTTGGGTTTTACTGCTGCCATTGGTGCTCATTATATCTCTGAAGAAGTTACGGGCTTTTCTCCTTTATGGTTTCCCCAAGGAAAATATTTGTGTCTATTGTCTCTTGTGATTGATTGATGTGCATTTTATTCTCTCAGATAATATCCTAAGACCATATTACTTAAATGATAAAAATCTAACATCCCATACATGCTTGTTACAAACATAATGCTGACTCGATACAGACTCTAATAGACTCATCTTCAGTCGCTATCCCAGCCGACCTACTATCTTCAACCAACAAGTTTTCTTTCCTATTCTATCAATACATAACAAAAAGACGTTATCGGTCTGACTTACAAAGATGCCTTTACACGTGTGGTTTCCACCGGCTCTAGCCAATCTCGTACCTACGATCGCTAAGGATTGTCGCTTTCTCAACATTATGTCTTACTATCGTTTTCCCGTCGTTACGCTTCTTCATGCACCTACTTCTGTGAATATTCTGCCATGTCATCTCATATCTTGCTATGTCCTTCAGTCGCGACTTACTTATCTGGTGCAGCTTCCTAGTCCCGCTCCTCTTCGTCTTCTTCTTCACTTTACTTCTTTTGTCGCAACATTCTTCTCTTTCCTTTTATGATGCTTTCTCTGTCATAGCTCTTTCCTCTTCTCATTTACGCTCTTCTTCCATACTTAGGTAGAATTCTACATTAATTTTCTGCCCTTTTGTCCCAAGGCCCAACAGGCCCCCAACACTCACATGTGGCTCGTCCCGAGCCACACAAACTAGTGCTCCATAAATTGACTTGCGCTGATTTTGGTCTAAAAATACTCCACAATTTTCAGGAACTTCTATGTTTTTGCGTGCACTTTATCCTATGTTTTCGGCATGTGCTCCACTAGGTCGGAACTGACGTGTTCTAATATGTCTCTTTCTATCGAGGTAGCTACCTCGCACACCTTCTAATGCGCAGGATGAATTATCCCTACGTCTCTTTCTACTTTTTGCAATTCCTCTACCTTTTCCTCGTGTTGTTGCTTCTGTGCGCATAGCGCAGTGGTTTTTTGCTGCAGTCTGCGCAATTTTGTTGTCTTGACCTTTTTCTGCTCCAAGGGTAGTTGTTTCATCTCAATTCGTATATGTATCATATTTACTTCCACCGCAGTGAGCTCATTTCCAATATTCTGTGATTTCTCATCGTCTAGTAGAGATTCCCAAGTCTGGGAGACTTGGTCTATAGCCTTAGCACATGTTTGTTATGCCTTCCTCTATTATTTTCACATCTTGAGTAGCTACAGCACGTCTGCTTTCCAGCACTTTAGGTGGTGTGCTGGGAATCCTGTTGATAGTCTTTGTCGATTGTTTCACGTGCTTTTAAAGGGTATTTCCACGTACCTGAATATTTGTGGTCGTTTCATTCTATAAATAATGCACATCCTTCAATTGTATTTTTGAAAAATCTAAAATATCGAGCCAGTAGTGCTACCCACCTCACTGGGGTCCAGGTTTTCTACATGTTTTCTAACTCTGACATTTCTCTATTTAGTTGTACTTTTTTGGGGTGATCTTCTCTGGGTCGCAAGGTTTCCTGCACCTCCAATGGTCCATGTCTGTCATGCGAAGGCAGTACCTGTGGAGGACGCTCTACTACAAGTATGATTGCTTTGATCGTTCTTCCAATATCATTCAACCTATCTGTGATGGTAGCAGTGAATTGATTTTGTTGTCATCCAAGGTCATCAAACCGTATCTGTGCAGCTTTTTGTAGGACCTCTTCCAGGGTTGTGACCATCCTCGTTATCCATACGAGCAACATTGGATTCTTTGTTAGCCTTTCATTTCTTGTACGGAGGGTCTCTTTGTAATTCCTCATTCTGTGCATCCTTCTGTTGGTGCTCTAGCAGCGACTCATCCTGAGGCTAATTGGGTTGAGCTTGACCTGGCATTGATGCATCTGCTTATTGGGTATTCTTCTCTCCAAGAGGTGGAAATCCCTCGTGTTTCCATTCTTCTGGACAATCAGTGATAATGATTTCTAGATCTTCCTCCATGAGCATATATTGTGTTGGCAACCACTATCTTTGGGGGTCTCGACAAGGTTGAATGTATACATAGTGGGGTGCTAATTGAAAATTACCAGTATGTTGAAATTTGATCATGGTATTTGCACTA
The DNA here is from genome assembly GCA_001517045.1 of Pseudotsuga menziesii. Taxonomy (NCBI): domain Eukaryota; kingdom Viridiplantae; phylum Streptophyta; class Pinopsida; order Pinales; family Pinaceae; genus Pseudotsuga; species Pseudotsuga menziesii. The sequence continues at coordinate 158,918 of LPNX011116371.1, read as the reverse complement.
AGACTTACTTGTTGCTTTACCAGGTTCCTTAAAGCTTCATTATGGACAAAAAATTCAGTGTTGCTACTCAGATGTCGGCCTTTGTCAGGAGAAAACCACAAGTTTTGGTATCCCACCCCTCAACAAGGGACAAGTAATTCTATTGGCTGATAACCCGCTGGCTCATACCACACAGTAAATGAAATTAAAATTATCAACCAAGCATAATGAAAAGGATTACCTTCTTCCTGTGTTGAAGCGGCATTCTGGAGTAGTTCATTAAGCAAGAATTGGGACAAATTAATTTGAAATCCGTCTACACAGAATGCAGCCAGCATTACTATTCTCGCAGTACATTTCTTTGGTCTTGAGACACGAAATATTTTATGCGTCAATATCGTGGCTTCCATACGAGTGGTGTAGTCATTAATGGATGTTATCAAAAAATATTCACCATAGCTGACCAGGACATACTTTTACTGAACCTGTGCAATATTGGTTGGGTGCTTGCCTTCTTCAAAGGTTGCTACTGGGTCCTCCCCAGCTCTCGACAGTCCTGTGATTGCTGAGATGAGATCAACATCAATCACGTGTGGATTTTCTAACCAAAGGAAACCTACGTGAAATACTACCAGCAACTGTTTTACATAAATATTCGCCTCTCTGGTCCGGCCATAGTGTGGCATGAAAAAAAGTGACAGGAGCCCTGACTATGCTAGTCAGCTTTCCTATTGCATTGGAACAAACCGGCTTGGTAATTTTGGTGTATCTCGGACCAGCTTCATATAATTCTTCCTATCTAGGTCGTAGAGTTTACTAGTATCTGAATCTTGAAAGGGTAGTTTTTCCAACTGAGGCAAGATATATCGCAGTACTTTCATATCCTTCAACTTTTTTAGGTGTTACCAGTGTAGCATGGCCCTTGGCATGGATGGTAATCGGTGGCGCATTCATCCTTCTCAGTAGAATGTAAGTCGGCAACAAATTTCTGGTTTCAAAATCCTCTTGTTCTTCCTGGGCCGGTGGTGTTGTTGGAGCTTTCTCGTTCCTCAGATTCTTCATCGGTTGCTTCCCTTTAGGGCCTAGTGGCAATTTGAGTTCCTGCATTCTGCGTTTTTTTCTGAAGACCAAGGTGCAACCTGGCCCGTAGTTGGCCGAGGATTGTTCCTTTGGGTTCTATGTCCTGTACCGCATTGCATAGGGGTAGTGGATACAAGTCTCACAGGGGAGTTAACACTAACTATCGTAATAGAGATGAACTGGTTTCTACTCATTGGGTTACCTAGAATACTCACTCCTTCTAGTTCTATACACAATTATTCTGGATATGGTAACAATGTGTATTACGAAACAATAGCTTCTTGACAGTTTCCCTTCACATGAGCATTCTATACTTAGAAAGTAATCTCTCTCTCGAACGGCCCGGGGCAATAGCGTGGTTTTTTTAAGGAACTTTTTTAAGCACGAGGTCACTTAGTTGGCATTTAGAAAGATGGTTATTGTTATTTATGGTGGACATTAATCCAAGGTATGTCGTCTGATTCTATGGATATTTCCAAATTAATGTCTCATAAATATGTTGTTATTACTTTACTTAATTATTGTGCCAATCATGGTATCGATTTATGATAGGATCATTTCATTTGAATTTTGTGTTTTTCCTCGGAGTCCTCCCCTCCTGCTGTCACACTACTTGCGACTTGGTTTTTTTTTTGATTTTATGTCATGTCTAACAGGGTTTCATGTATTTTCATACATGTGATCTCTCTCCATTTCGCACATTCCTTTTGACACGTAGAGATTGTGGAAGATGGGTCACTATCACTCGTATCCTTCATGATATTATACAACGTCGTGTAGTTATGTGTAGTTATGCTACATTGATGGAAGTTCATGTCCATGACAAGTATCTCTTCAAATATCTTCTCCTTGAGTACTTGTAACGCAACATCCATAGTTGGGTGTTCACTTTCAAATGGGAACGTCTAGGTAAAACTTACATCTATGCTTTCCCATTCAATGATTCAATGTCGCGGCCCTTATGAGGTGTACCAACCTCTTAGCACCATTTCCAAAGTGTGGATGAATCGATGAACCCATTCTTGTCACAGATGTTCTTGTCAAATCCCACGACAGTGCTCAATATGTTTACCAGGAGCTCTCAATCCTGTGTACTTTTGATCAGAATAACTAATCTCTTCTCCAAATATGATCTCCTTTAGTCTCCTACATTGTGGCCATTCGAATATAGATTTTTTATGTGTACCCCACCATCTAGTGGGTGTAGCTTTCACCACATAGTCCAAAGCGGAAAATAGTTGTGATTCTATGACCTTTTCTTCAAATTCTTACAAGAAAGATGCAAGATTAGGAAATCCTTCATATGTAGGCAATGTTCCTGCTTCGGCTCCTACCCTGCGAACAACTCTTGTGACTCTCACACATATGCGCATGGAAACTTCATGTAGCATGTTCTACCAGTTTTCTAGAGCATCGCCTGAGTCAGACGTGCATGAGCTTACACTCCACCAAGTTAGGTTTTCGTCAGTTGTTGGGTTAATATAGTCTTCCTTTGAAGACATGATGTTGTATAGTTGGTCTAGATAATTTTCTTGCCCTTCGCTATGCACATGCTCGACATATCACTGTCCTTCAAGCGGATCAATTGGTGCAACCTCTCTTATTTCAGAATATTCGAAATACAAGATCATTTTCTTGAAGTTCATAATAGCTTTGTTGTCTATTTCCCAATCAATTCATAAAACTGCAGGATATGGGTTTGTGTCATCGACAATGTCAATAACTTCGAATTCGGCATATGTTCTTAAGCCTTCAACTTCCATAGATATTTGGGTTACTCTATCGATTGATAGAACCTTTGACTAGTTTGCAAGCCTTAGCTAAATAGGAGACCAGTCCAGTTGCGCATTATTCATGCTCTCCCATGTCTTCCTTGTCAATATATTTCCATCCAAGCCCAATTCTAATATGATATAGTCCATATCTTAATATCCTATCTATGCAGTCATTCGCAATGCTCGACATGTCTTCAGTTTTCTCTCGATATGATTGACTCATTTTTCAGGTCATAGGTATTATGTGGTTTTTTCTATGAGTGTTGTCAGTTTTGCGACAGCATATTTATCATGGATTAGCGCTAAACAACTTTGAAAAATTATTTAAGCTTACTAACCTTTTCCATGGGCCGCCTCCTGATTAGTTCAAATCGTTTGGGCATAGCTCTAACTTGTCCTGTGTTGAGGGTTAATTGGGATCGGAAAATTCCTATCGCACGTCCAAGAAGACTTCTTTCTCTTGTTGTACATTTAGCGGAGCTTTCTTTTGTGCCACAGATCGCACCTGCGAATATCTTTGCGGTGTATTTTGGTCTGCTCCCATTGCAACACCTCCTCTTGCTAATACAACAAGGTTGGGTTGTCTTGGTTCGGAAGAAATCATTTGAATATTCGGATTGGGGTTTGGATTTAGATTCTGCACTCGATTGGAGTTAATGAAATTTCTAGCCTTCCATTTCACAATAAGTTGAGGGAACTGTTCAACAGTGTGATCAAATGCTTTACAATATGTACAATTTTTCACAGGACTTTGACAATATCGAGAAAAATGTCTTGGTTTCCCATTATTATAACATACGATTTGGCCTCTTCCTCAACCAAATCCTCCTCCTGGTTGTTGTCCTCGACCTCTAAAATTCCCACCCCCCCTTTGCGGAGGGTATTGTTGTTGTTTAGGATATTGATTCTACTAGTATTGTGGTTGAGGATATTGTTGTTGTTGATACTGCACAGGATGATACTGAGGTTGCACTCATTCGGCTTGCATTCATTCATATTGCATCTGTTCATCATTTTTCATTAGGTAGGTATCCATCATCTTATCTTGCAACAGTTGAAGTGCTCTGCAATATTTCTCATCATGAGCTACTAACTTACAAAATTTACAATACAGACTAGTGGGTGCACTCACAATCTTCTGTAAGTACATGCATTCCTCAGACTTGTGACCTCTAGTATGGCATATTCTACACCAAGGCATTCCTTGTGTGTTTAATGGGTTTGACGCACCAGCTGTGACATAGTTCATAAGCGTCGGGAAATTATCTTTATGGTGTCCATCTGATTTGCACCTTGTACACCATAGTTCCTCCTAAACTTCCTTTCCTATTTTAATGTCCTGGAGCTGCACCGTAAGATTGGCCAACTGCGACTGGATTTGCATCATTCCCAAGCCAGTGTCCCCAACTGGCGAGGCTTCTAATTTGATTCATATTTTAAGAGCCTCTGTCTGCGACAAGAGTTTATGTTGAATCAACGAGGTTCATATATGTGGTAGAAAGGTGGCAAAAAAACCATTCCTTTTGTTGCACATCCAACATTTGTAAAATCACTTTGGCCATTAATGTCTTAAATCTTTACTCAAAGTCCCAAACAGATTCTGTCGGTAGGTGCTTAATTTCTTTGATCTCAGTGATGCATTGGCATTCAGACTTCGGCTTTTTGAATTCATATTTCAACCCTGGTCGAATCTCGTTGAATGTTTTTGGGAGCACTCATGTTGGTACTATGGAAAATTTCATATACCGGTCCAGCACACAACTTCGCAAAGTTGTTATCATTTGTGCTTTCTTGATATCCTCATCTTGGATCTGCCGTACATTCCAGATAGCACCACAAATGAACAGATGTTGCTCAGAGTCTTCCAACCCGTCTCAATTTAATATAGGGAGATTAATTTCAGCTCCAACCATTGTATTTGCTGGTGGTACAGTCGGAACAAAATTTGGACTAGTCAAACTCCCTTGTCCGCTATTTATAGTTAGTAGTTGTTGTATTTACATAATTACTTGGAGATAGGTATGGCGATCTTACCTCTGGTATGGTAGGTGAGTTGTAAGCGCGTTCTTGTTCTGGGGCTTTAGTCGATTCTTCTGACTCCTCGTCGCCTTCTCAAATCAGTTGATATTCTTCCTCTCCGTCACAATATCCTTCGTCTACGTATGATGCAAACTCATAGCCTTCTTCTTCTTGATCTATGCTGCAACTCTCTCGTTCTAACAGTGTTTTCCTTCTTTTACCAGATCTTAATATTCTTCCACTTCTTAAAAATATTGGCTCTAGATCAGTTCTACTATCTCCTAGAAACATCTCACTCAGGGTTATGTTGAGACATAGCCACCCTTTTCTATTCAATCTATCATTCATAGAATTCCTTTCTCACATAAAAGCATTTTTATTCACGTCTTCAAAGAAGATAGATATCAAATGTATGGTCCTTGAAAAACTTTTCGCTTTGCCTCACTGTATGAGTTTATTGCGTCAACAGTCAACTCAGTGACATATCCTTCTATGATATTGTCTACCCAGATGTCCACAGACCTTGATATAAGGTTTTTGACTATTTTGAACCGCTCAATCAAGAAAGGAGTCCACTCTTTCGGTTCTCCTCCTTGAAAATTATTTTGTTGGGTTTCCAATTTAGACAACCACTCATGCAATACGATGGGAAATTCAGAAAATAAAATATCTTAAATGTATGAATAGATGTATTGTCCCAACCAATCTGTTGGGTTCCACCAAGATCCTTCACTTTCTTCTCGTGCAAACTCTAGCTCTTTGAAATCCACCCAGTCTTGGATTTTCGGTTTTGTGGGATGCCACAACATATCCCTCACCACAACACTTCAAGGTCCCGACAATGAAACCATTTGTTGGATTTCTTCCCTCTCTCTCTCCCTAGACCTAGGTTGATCTCCTTTTTGGTCAGCACAACAAATCCCAAGATATCGACCCGACGGATTGGAGATTAGCCGGAAACACCTGCGACGCAAATGTAACCTCACCCGATACATCTCACTTTTATGGGTAACTACTAGAACCACGCTTCTGCAGTTGGTGTGGGAGGGTGCTTTATTAACTTGGCTCTGCGCCAAGGTTTTCCCAGCAAAGACCAGGAAGATGGGTTACTTATATGCACTGTATTTCAATACCACTCTATGATCCAAACCTTCTTTACTTGACTTAAGTTAACTAATCAGTGAGCAAACACCATAAGCATACTTCTTAGTATAATGCAATAGTCACACATTTATCCAATTGCAATACAGTAAACAAACCAATCATTTAACACAACATTTATGCATCTAACTAAGCTACTCAGCATTCACACATATACACAGCATATAACATGGAAACCCATTCGGGAAAAAACCATAAGGTGTTCTTCATCTTGAATTGGCATGAGGAAATATATGCACCTTTTGTCTTCCCACAAATCTATAGACTCTGTTCAATATCTTCCATTCTATCTTTACAAGCTTTTCCTCCCTCTCATGCTCTCGGATCTTCTCTCTTTCTCACTCTACTCTACTCCTACCAGTGATCTGCACACAACCTAGATCGACTTGACCTTCTCTACCTTTCTATGCACTTAGCTGCATTACTACTACTCTGATGCACTCAACGATCCAGAGCCATTAAGCCAAAACTATCTATCTCAATTCTAGCTCAAGCATCTTTTCCAAGAGTCTATAGATTACTCAAAATTGTTGTATCAGCTAATCAACTAAAACAATCTAACCCATTTACATCTTGGGTTCCTTCTTTTATATCCCTATTACAAACTCGATACATATCACATACATGCTTGTTACAGACTCAATAGTGACTCGATACGGACTCTAACAAACTCAACTTCAGTCGCTATCCCAGGTGACTTACTATCTTCAGCCAACAGGTTGTCTTTCCTATTCTAGCAATACATTAAAAAAAGGTGTGATCGGCCTAACTTACAAAGATGCCTTTACGCATGTGGTTTCCGACGGCTCCAGCCGAGCTCGTACCCATGATCGCTAAGGACTGTCTCTTTCTCAGTGCTATGCCTTACTAATATTTTCCTGTCGTTACACTTCTTCACACGCCTGCTTCTGCAAATATTCTGCCATGTCATCTCGTCTCTGTCCTTTAGCTGTGGATTACTTATCTTATGGAAATTCCTCCTCCCGCCCCTTCTCTTCGTCTTCTTCTTCACTTTCCTTCTTTTGTAGCATCATTCTTCTATTTCCTTTGATGTGGCTTCCTCTATCGTAACTCCTTCCTCTTCTCTTTTATGCTCTTCTTCCATACTTAGGCATAATTCTACATGAATTCTTCTCTTCTATCCTGCGGCCCAACAAACCTACATGGTTATGTTTATTCGGATTATGCAAGAAGCGCCACTAATAGAAATAGCACTTCAAAATGTTGCTTCAGTTTGGGATTCAGTATGATCTCCTGGTTTAGAAGGAATCAGTCATGTGTGGCGCTGAGTACATCCAAAGGAGAGTATGTTGTAGCATGTTCGGCTAGTTGTGAGGCAGTATGGATTTGAAAGCTACTATCTAATTTGTTTGATCTCGAGTTAGAGGCAACTTGTATCAACTATCACTACATAAAGGATATGGTGTAGATAGGATCAATGAAGCTCTAGTATGTGGCAACAAATGAGCAGATAACCGACATGTTCACCAAATCGTTAGCCAAATTGAATTTCGAATACTTCAGAGAGAGGCTTGGTGTCATCTAGATCGAGGTCCCTCGAAAGAGGGAGTGACAAGTTCTCGTATGGTGGTAGACGCAAGTTCTCTTTGGGACGTAATTCACCTTGGGTGCTCTTGGCGTTTTCCTATGCTGGAGATAATGAAATACTGAAACACGCAGATTCACTAGAGCAAGTTCTCGTGTGGTGGAAGATGCAGATGGTCCTTGGGACGTAATGCACCCAAGGTGCTCTTGGCATGCTCCCATGGTGGAGATAAGGAGAAGTACACCAGGCACAAAGACATTTGGTGTACGCCTAGGTTGTTCTCGTATGGTGGTAGACGCAGGTGGTCCTTGGGACGTAATGCACCTGGGGTCCTCCTAGCGTTCTCCCATGCTGGTTGACACGGGCTGACCATTGAGAGACATAATGCACCTTGGGTGCTCCTAGGAGATTCTCACATGGTGGAAGATGTAGGTAATACACCTAGGGTGCTCCTGGCGTTGCACCCATGTTGATATAACGCAAGTGGTATGTTGGACATGAGGTGTGGATCTGGGTTGCTGTGTGCGTGTGATGATAATATGATCTGGATACGATAAAATGACGGTAGGAGACGCAGGTGATTGCTATGGCAATGTAAAGTATGTTCCTGGGTTATACCTACGTGATTACTTGCTCGTGGATATGACAAAGACCAAGATGTGGGATAGGCCTACACCCAGCATGAAACATGGTTGGCTCTGTACAAACTTCTTATGAAGAATAGATTCAAAAGATGTCACTAATCAATGATCAATAAGATGAGGACTACAACATCAACAATAATGATGATGTGGCCAGAAGTGTTGATGACTATAGCAAGAGAATACCTTCCTAGTTAAGAGGAAGTGTTGTTATAAATGTAACTTCAGAAGATATTATGTTGTATATTATTATTATATTTTATTACGCCCCCTTCAAATATTGTTTTCCTCCGTTCGGGATGTCATTATCATGATTGGTCATTGAGGTACAACCTCCGTTGTAAGTCGAGACAATAGTCCCCAGGATAAATAAAGTAAAATGTATTTTTTGAGTCTCCCTAGGAGAAGTTGGCCCTTCTAGGTCAATAGGTCATCCCAGTTAGGTTTTAGGTCATTTCAACTGAAGGGTATAAATAGGGAGGCTCCTTCCATCATTTATACACACACTCACTCACTCTCAAGTTCGCATAGAAAGAGAGAGAGAGAGAGAGAGAGAGAGAGAGAGAGAGAGAGAAAGAGAGAGAGGACAAGTTCGCTAGAGGAGAAATAGAGAGAGTTGCAGAAGACTTCTTAGGTTTTTCCATCTTGTGATATTGTATTAGTGACAAAACTATTCTGAAAAATTTTGCAGGGTTTTCTCCTTTATGGTTTCCCCAAGGAAAATCTTTGTGTCTTGTGTATCTTGATGTGCCTTTTATTCTTTCAATTAGAAATCCCATTCTAATTTGAATTGAAGTACAAGCTCTAACACTTCTTAGGTTCCTCATTAATTAAACAATGATGCAAGATAAATCGATTCTTCGATGATACAAAGTGTCTCTGATAATCAGATAGTTCTTGGCTTCATGGAAAATATGTTTGCGTTCATCATGTGATATGTAAGAAGGGAATTGTTTGGACTGATTATACTAGGGAATCCCCATACCAAGGGTGAAAAGAGGCAATAAGGAATAAAGTCTCTTCCATTAAGGAATTGTCAACAACAATATCCTCCATATCTCTAAGTAGCTCGAACATTAACTCAGCAAAGGCTCAATGATCCCATGACTACTACATCGAAGAACAGAGCAATCACGCATGACATCAATGCCATTGATGCGAAGGTAGACATTCCTCTCACTGCCTTCATCTAATTCCTATACCCCACATATTTACACTATCTTGATACACTTTATTCTAGTGGTATATTGAAATATCTCACCTTCAGCACTCTAGTGTTAATGGAGAAAATTGTGGAAAGAGAGAAATCCTTCAAAAAGAAGACACGTCAACCCACTAGAGAGACCTTGTACCTTGCCAAAACGGGGAAGAAAAATCCAAATTATTCTTCTAAAGTAAAAAACATCAATATAAGACAAGGAAGAAAGAATTTTAAAGGAAAGGGGGTAGAAACACTTATGACAAGAGACATGGCCTTCATTGCGGTCACTATAGCAAGAATGGAAATTATGAAAAATCATTGTTGGGCTCCATGGGAGACGATTGAAGAGAAGCATAACCAAAAGAAAGATTAAAAAGGTAAATCTCGCGAGACTAGTAAATCCCTTGAATTTTCTCACTTTATTCTTGCTAATTGTAATGTTGAAATAAACGAAGTTGCATTCAATACTTCATTTGCATCTTGGAGACATACATCACCACTCGACACTAGTGAAACCTACCACATGACATTTAGAAGAGATTTTTTGAAGAATTGGATGACAATGTAGACAATGCGGTGTATATTACAAATAAGTCTACCCTCAAGCCGAAGGGAATTATCTCCATCGATCTCAAACTATCTAGATTCCCTGACTTTTTGTTGCTTAATGTCTCTATCTTCTGGAGTTGCAGAGAAACTTATTGTCTATGGTGCACATTCAATAACAAGGCCATTGCATCCACATGTTCGATGAGATAGTTGAGATAAGGAGATCCTCTAATAACCAAGTCATCATGATCGGATATGAAGATGATAAATTTTTGAAGTTGAAAGGAACATGATCACAATTTTGCATGCCTTTCTAAGCTTGAAGACGGTACATTATCTTCCATTATTTTATAGCATGCTATATTTGAACACATCAACTATAATAATCTTGGATTGTTGAAAAAAATTGTCTCTTATGGTTTGCCTGCCATTCCAAAGAAGTTGAAACAGTGAAATGCTTGTATTGTTGGCAAACATAATAAGCAACATTTTCATGAGTCAAATTTCAAAGCATGTAGAAATTTAAGAGTCAATACACTCTGACCTGTGGGTCCCCATGCTCGTTCCTTCTACAAATGGTAATAAATATCTCATTAATTTTGTTGATGATTACACCAAAATGTGTCGGGTATATTACTAAATAAAAAATCTAAGGCATACGAAACAATCAAAAAATTTCATGTATGGATTCAAATCGAAGCACTATCTCACACTAACACACTTTGTTGAGAAAATTGTTGTCATTGATGTCATAATGCAGTGATGATGATGATGATGTCAATAATTATGTGGCATATAAGCAACAACAAGAATACAAAGTGCACCTATAGGAATTCTAGTACCAATTTCGGTACCAGCAATATTTTGGTACTGATGGAGCAAGGTGGGGTGACAAAGTGGACACTAACCCAACATATCATTTAGCCATTATTGAAGCCCCTACCATCATTCATATGTTGACTCTTCTTCAAGTTTACATATAAAGGATAAAAGCGAATTCACAAATGCACAGGTCAGCTTCATCATGTTGGGGCCACATCACATCAACCTAAATAGTATAAATGATAAATCCATTTGATGAAATTTGTGTGTGAGTGAGCTCTGAGATACGAAGAATAAATAAAAGATTAAATCAATCAAAGAAATATTTTTATGGGTTTGATGTGTGTTTGGATTCAATGATAATGAGAAAGTTGAATTAATCACAGGATCTTAAATACTAAAAGAAGATTCCTACAAGTAGATTATGGAAGACTAAGATGAACCTAGAGATTGTGATTCTGGTTTTATGTAAAAGAACAAAGATACTCTAAAATGATTTTATTGTAGTCTGGATTTTTTATTTTATTATGATTGCAAGAACATCGTGTTGCCAATACCCAAGAGATCGCATGTTACCTTTTTGCTTGGTTTCCAATACCACAATCACAGAACATATTCAAGTTCACTCTGAAAACAAAGAGAATGCATGGATTGCATTGAGATTTGAAGGACACATCTTTGTACAGAGAAGTTCTTGCCATGGTACCTGGACAAAACAAACAAGTGAAGATAAGGTTTTAATTACAAAAGTGTAAATTGTAGAAGGATCTATATGTAGTTAGTGTCCAAATTCCAAACATTAAATTTTTCATAAAGAGTACTTAGAAATTTTCAATACAATGAATTATTTCCTCAATACTCACTGACAAAATTCCAAACATTAAATGCAGCAGAAAACTACCTTGTTTTTTGCACCAATAAAAAATTATAATTTTTGTTGTACAACCCCCACATGTGCCAGTACGACTTAAACAGTCAGTTGTACCTTTTGCCTCAAAAACAATGCCCACATGTGCTTGTACTTTATGTTGTACAAACTACACAACCAGTGTTTAATGCACAACAAATTTCTTGAAAATCATGCCCTCATGCATGTGACTATACTTGTTGAACGATCTACAATAAATGATACAGGATTCGTAGGGATTCGTGTTGTTGAACTCTTATTAGGAATTGTGTCACTGTTGCTAGGGTATCTCTCATTTTTCCTTCACTTTATTCTTCTTCTTCTCTGATGGTGAGTATGCTCATTTTGTCCTTTCCTTCATTGTTTTATACTTTAAATTTGTAACTACCTTCCCTAACTTCCCTAATTAATGGTTGAGGTTTAATTACAAAATCCAAGGACATCATTACATTCACATTTAATAATTAATAAATTCATTAATTATTAAATACAACACTTAAATGTGACCCACTTTATAAAGTACAAAACAAAATCACTTTATTTATATAAAAAATCATTGTTTTTACATAAATATACAAAGGACAAAGCCCTAAGTCATTCTCATCGCATAAAAATATGTGTAAGGACCTTCAGAGTTATCACTTCCAACATACAAAACACCACCAAGGCATATTATATTTCTAATGAAGTAAAATATATATATATATATATATATATATATATATACTTTCCAGAAATGTCAGTTTTCTTAAAATGAATAAAATGACAAGTCTACTAAGAGGCATCTTGATCGTTTGGATACATTTACCCATGTAAAGACATTTCATGAAGTTGATAATGAGATTCCATATCTTGGATGGGGGACCCCTATCTTGGATCAATCTTTGGAATTCTCTTTCTAGCACCATTTCCTCCTCATGAAGAAGTTTCTACCACTTCACCGGAATAGGAAATTCAAATGGATGATGTGATTAAGAGAATTGACAGATCAAATCATGAAGAGAATGAGGCACCACCAATTGAACAACATGGACCCTCACAGATGTTAGAAAACAGGATTGCAAAGCACACAACAAGATTTGAGCGCAAAATCCGAAAACAAAATCCGACGACATCCGACGCAAAGTACGTTCTTATCGGATTGCAACGATGAAAAGTATTGTACCTTACGGTTTCTTTAAGCATCGTCGATTTTTCAACTTCCCTCATCATAGGTTTTTCGACGACACTTTACGACACTAGTGCATCGGAATTGCGACACTGGTTCATTGAATTTATGACACTAGCATGTCGGATTTACGACGACACTTGAAGGGTGATTCGTCGGATTTGCGACGACCTCAGGGTATTTTTCAAATAATATAAAGACATATTTTAAACATTATAACGCCATATTTCCAACGGTAATAGGTTCATATCGTCGGCTATTCAACGACTGCTGAATTATAAATATAAACATTCTAACATGTTTTCTATAGAATCAACGGACGGTTTGCGGAAATTATTTATTCCTCGACGGACAGTTTGAGGAATTGTTTTATTCTTCAAAGGCTGGTTTGGGGCAAAAAAAATTCTTCGACTGATTGTTTGCAGGAATTTTTTTATTTTTCGACAAACCTTCGTTTGAGAAAATTGTGATGCGTGGAACTTAATTTTTTAATATTGTCGATAGAAGTTTGTGACAAAATGTCAAATAGCAATATTCCTTATCAAAACAAAGAAAATCGATAATTGCTTGCTAAACTATGGGATGCAGCGAAACAAAGGGGTGATGGGAAATGTTATTGTCCATGTATTCAATGCATGGGATTTAAGAGGAGAAGAATATTGATAGCAACAGCCACAAAACATTGTAGGGAACATGGACACGCTGAGGGGGGGAATGAATATCGTCCATTTGTAGGTTTAGCATTATAATTTTTTTTTTATATTTTTTATTTACTAAATGTATGTATTATTTTAATATTTTTTATATTAACTATTGATGTATTCATGTATTTATAAAGGAAAGACATCCTATGGCATATCGTCCAAAGGAAGTGATTTCAGAACAAATACGAGAGGATCATAGAGTATCTATGTTTAATGGAGAACAAGTGATTGATCATATTGAAGAAGATGATCATACTGATAACGTATTTGAAGATGATGGTACAAATACATTGATCCGTGATTCATTTAATGTTAGAATAGATGATGACGATGACAATTGTTATAACTAGATCTTGTTCTTAGTTTATCTGTTCTTTTTGTCCTAATTTTCAACCGTAGATTTAAAATGATTTTACATTTCATGTTGATTTTAAAAACTTTTAACAATCAGTAATTTTTGTTGGATTTAGTGCTTTTAATGGTTGAATTAATTCATTAGTTTAGCTTTAAGGTTTGTCTTTTGGGCTTATTAATTAATATGTATATCTTTAAGCTTTCAAAAACTTATAATAAAAGTTTATTCCAAGTTTGATTTATAATCTAACCCTCATTTTTTAGTCCTTTGTCAAATATTTTCATGAGGAGATTCCTGTAGCAGCTCTGTTTTTCTTGTTTTTGTCATTATCATTGGGAGCATATTACGAGGTGATGGAAACGAATTCTGGAAATCCAAAAGAGGTTTTTGTCCAAAACAGACTCATTCACAAAAAATTCTCTCAGTTTTGCAACAGCTGTTATCCGAGATTGAATTCATCTTTGTGGCCTATTTTTAGAGTTTGAATTATTTAATAATTTCCTGTTTTGGTCACAAATTTCCAGCACGTATTCTGATCAATTGAAGAGGAATTTTTAAAAACCAAGAGATATTTTTGGTCATAACAGACTCATTTAAAAAAAAATATCTCAATTTTTGCACATGTGTCCCGGATTGAGAGATATGAAGGCGTCTTTGAGACCCAAATTTTCAGAAATTTGCCAAATTTCCCCAAATCCGATTTGTTATTTTTGGGTTCATTGTGTTTAAATATTTTGAGTTATCATATAACTAATTCATGTAACTGTTTCAAATTTCGACCTAGAAGGTATTTATGGAACTACTTTACCTTTGTAATGATAAAAGGAAGACAAACATACAGTTTTGTGGTGGGAATTTTCACTCAAGGAGAGGCTATTGGAGCTTTTATATCTCAAGCTAGCACTTATAACTCTTATGTAAGTGGATGACTGTTATTGATTATATATAAACTAGAAACTGATAAGCCCTTTTACCTGTCATGTTTTTTCATTTCTGATCTGGTTGATTGTTTAGTCTACAATTTCATTTCATGTTTAAATGTTTACTCATGTAAATGCTTGTAGCCTGTGGGTGCAATTAGTATTTCATGTGTAATGTTTATGGATTATTGGGATGTGTTTGATCCCCAGTTTATCAAACTTGAATGATTCAGTTCTGTATTAGCTTGTGGACATTTATTTCCTCCTTGCTGATGAACTTTTTTTAAACCAAAACCATAGACCAAAACCCTTAAAACCAATTTTATTTTATTTTTATTTGAAATTGTGTTGGCTTGTTCTTCTAGTAGTATGAGAACAATCTCTGGCACTAACAACTTTGGCATCGTTGCTAGGGACGAAGCTGAAGTATATCTTCCCTGGGATTTCATTATTAATCTGATTTTGAGAGGTGAACAAAGTCAGAAAATCTTTTAGACTACAATTTTTCACCGGCGACTCCACGATTAAAGATTCCACTACAAGAAGAATTTTGTTGACAGAAAAATGAAGAAGCCAAATGGAAAGACTAGGTATCAGCTTGTTACTTTCCTCCATGAGGTTTTGTTCTTATTCATCAATTCTTTCATGTCTTTCCCCTTGCATTCCAAAAGAATTATTTTTTGTTTTGTCTATTCCGATGATCATAAACCTTCAGGTACATATCCCTCTTTGGAAGAAGAAAGTCTGCATTCTTCTTATTTTATTGATGTTGATCATATTCCTTCATTTGAAATACATGTGCAACATGATATACATATACCCATATCTCTTGAACTTGATTATTCTGGTCATTTTGTAGAGAATAAAGTTGATCTATTACCTTCTACCATCACTGCTGAAACTTGCGAACACCTTGTTGAACCTCATTTTCAACTCACAAATTTTTGGTTTAGACTCAGACATAAAATGTTTAAAGCTTTTAGGCTGCCATCTCTCTTATATCCTTACCCTTCCTACTTTGTTGAATATCTTCCCCATTTTACTGGAAAAGACCATATTACAGCAAAAAAGCATTTAGGATCTTTTCATAATTTCATTGATAATTTTGAAATCATGCATGAGGATGTTGTCATGAGGTTATTTTCGAAATCCTTTGTTGGAGATGCTAGGTTTTGGTTCTGAAATTTAAAAGCTGATTCAATTAGATCGTGGGAAGAGTTACATGATGTATTTTTGAAGTATTGGGGTAAGAATAAATCTTATGATCAATTTCTTTCCGAATTTTATGGTTTGAAAATGGAGAATGATGAGCCAATTACTAAATTTAATTGGAGGTTTCAAAGTTTTAATATCAGTATGCCTACGGTGATCAGACCTTCGGAAAAACTTGCTATGGTATATTATGTTATGGCTCAACATTCATATCTTGTCTTTTTCCTGTTAGAAAGGAAATCGTCATCTTTAAGACAATTGTTTGAGGATGCAAAAGGAGTGGAGGAGAACATCCGAGCTTGCAAAATGCTTCGAGATTAGGCTCATGTTGAAGATATACAAGCTTATGAACAGGAAAAAGAACGTAGGTATCATTCAAATTTAAGACGGTTTTCTTCATCATTTTCATATTTTCATATGAACAAGGATATAAATGATGCTTGTGTTGATTCTTCATATCAGTTTGCTGATTTTTTTGATGATAATATACTTTCAATGGATTATAGTACAAATTTCCTAGTTCCTGCTATGAGATTATCATGTTATGAAGAAAAAGTTGCTACTATTCAACCTCTTACTATTGATATAAGAAATAAGCTGTCATTCTTGACTTAACGGTCACTTTCAGAATTTTATTTGTTCAAGTTTTTATCAAGGGTTTTATTTAAAGATCGAGAAGCAATTTGAAGAGCCCTTGGTTTCCATTCTTGAGCCAAAGTTTAAAAAGAACAGCAATGGAGAGGAAGAGAATGCTTCACTTTATGATGAATATAATGAAGACATTGAAATTTTAAATCGGAAATTTCATGATCCCGTGGCTTCTTGGATGGAGTTGTATTTTTCAAAGGTTTCTAATGCTCCATCTTTTGGCATACTTCCCATTTCCAGTCATAAGTATTAGCGGCCTACAGACTCTTTATTGCATTTATCACATATTCTTGTGGGTTTTCTCAAACAGTAGCATGCATGGAATTATGATTCTCATTCAAATGGTTTCTTGGCTTCACTGGAAGTATGATTACACTTGATTGGGTTGTTTCCTCCGATTAGAAGTAGGAATAAATAGAAAAATAAGCTCGCTATACGAGCATGTAGATTCTTTTCAGTATGTTGGATTGTAGCCGTATTTTGTCATTTCGGAGGTATGTATTCAGAGTTTGAGAAAGTTGCATAGATTTGGTAAATGACTCCATCGTCCAATGAATAAGGCACAAGGTCTACAGGTTCTTGAAGCCTCACAAGGAGGACTTCATCCTGCAGCAAGAGCCAAACCTTATAACTAGATCTTGTTCTTAGTTTATCTGTTCTTTTTGTCCTAATTTTCAACCGTTGATTTAAAATGATTTTACATTTTATGTTGATTTTAAGAACTTTTGACAATCAGTAATTTTTGTTGGATATAATCCTTTTAATGGTTGAATTATTTCATGAGTTTAGTTTTAAGGTTTGTATTTTGGGATTATTAGTTAATATGTATATCTTTACGCTTTCAAAAACTTATAATAAAAGTTTATTTCAAGTTTTCTTTATAATCTAACCCTCATTTTTGAGTCCTTTGTCAAATATTTTCATGAAGAGATTCCTGTAGCAGCTCTATTTTTATTGTTTTTGCCATTATCATTGGAAGCATATTACGAGGTGATGGAAATGAATTCTGGAAAACCAAAACAGGTTTTTGTCCACACCAGACTCATTCACAAAAACCTCTCTCAGGTTTGCAACAGCTATTATTGTTTGAGAGATTCGAATTCATCTTTGTGGCCTATTTTCAAGGTTTGAATTATTTAATAATTTCTTGTTTTAGTCACAAATTTTTAGCATGTATTCTGATCAATTGAAGAGGAATTTTTAAAACCCAAGAGAGGTTTTTGTTCATAACAGAATCATTTAAAAAAACCTCTCTCAGGTTTTGCACAGGTGTCCCAGATCGAGAGATATGATGGCATCTTTGAGACCCAATTTTTCTGAAATTCACCAAATTTCCCCAAATCCGATTTGTTATTTTTGGGTTCATTGTCTTTAAAGATTTTGAGTTATCATATAACTAATTCATGTAACTATTTCAAATTTCAACCTAGAAGGTAGTTATGGAGCTACTTTACCTTTGTAATGATAAAAAGAAGACAAACATACAGTTTTGTGGTGGGAATTTTCACTCAAGGAGAGGCTTTTGGAGCTTTGATATCTCAAGCTAACACTTGTAACTCTTATGTAAGTGGAGACTATTATTGATTATATATAAACTGATAAGCCCTTTTACCTGTCATGCTTTTTCATTTCTGATCTGGTTGATTGCTTAGTCTACAATTTCATTTCCTGTTTAAAGGTTTATTTATGTAAATGCTTGTAGCCTGTGGGTGCAATTAATATTTCATGTGTAATGTTTATGGCTTATTGAGATGTGTTTGATCCCCAGTTTATCTAACTTGCATGATTCAGTTCTGTATTAGCTTGTGGATGTTTATTTCCTCCTTGCTGATGAAGTTTTTAAAACCAAAACCATAGACCAAAACCCTTAAAACCAATTTTATTTTATTTTTATTTGAGATTGTGTTGGCATGTTCTTCTAGTAGTCTAAGAACAATTTATGGCACTAACAACAATGATAATGAAAATACTTATGGCTTTGATTATGTTCGTGATATACCTCTTCTCGATAAGGCATACAAACCCCTATATGAAGACTCCAAAACAAATCTTCCCTCTGCTATATTGTTGATAATGAACGTGAAGGTTATGACTGGTATTTCAAACATATCAATCACACATATGCTAAGGTATGTAAAATAATCCATCACATATATACGATCATGATAAAGTTTATCTTTATTCCTCTAATAATTGTAATGTTAATTCATAATTCAAATTAATATGGATGAAGTGTGTTCCGTTAATATTATTTATATATTATATTAACTCTATTTTATTTTTATTTGATGTAGCTTGATAGCTGAATTTTTGTTACCACCATCAAATATTTTACCTCGCACATATCAAGATTTATCTTCCATCATGAAAGATATTGGAATGCATTATGAAGCAATTCATGCATGCCCCAATGACCATGTAATATATTATAATCAGTATGAATTTGCAACAGAATGTATGGAATTTCATATAAGTAGATATCGGACAGATCAAGTAACAAAAAATGTGTCTCACGAGGTTCTTCGTTATATTCCCATCATTCCACGTTTGCAACGATTGTTCAGGTGCAAAAACATAATGCAATTTATGGATTACCATGCTAGGAACATAAGTCAAGATGATGCTATTCGAATGACTGTAGGTGGTTCTGCATTTAGATATATGGAGGAAAAGTGGACTCACTTTAAAATAGAACCTCGTATTCTTAGTATTTATTTTTCATCATATAGTGTTAATCCATTTGCATAGATGAAATCCATTTACATGGTGTGGCCTATTTTTTTTATCAACAATAATGTTCCTCCATGGTTGTCAATAAAGAGGGAGCACATAATGTTTTCGATGATTATTCTAGGTTTTATTGACGAAAACTGTTTTATTTATAATGTAGTTGTGGCATCTCATTTTTCGTAATATGTATCTTAATTTCATATATATAACTATTATTTTACTCTTCTGCATGGTTTATATATCTTAATGGTTCTCATAATGATATATTTTATATGTAATTCAAATCAATCAGGTAAGTTCCAAGTCAAAGATATGAATGTATATATCGAACCTCTTATAGACAAGCTACTGAAGTTATGGAATGGCATCACTATGTATTTCATATCTAGACCAATACGACAAAGGCAATTTCAATTCCATGCAATGGTTGTATAGACAATACATGATTCCTAGGGTTAACCTAATTTTGTGGTTTGTATTTTTAAGTTCCACTTTAATTGCATTTAATTATATGAATTAGTTGATATAGTTTATATATAATTATAATTGACATAGATATTCCATATCTATATATTGTAGGTCTTCAGACAAAGGGTAAATTTGCATGTCCAGTTTGTTGTCCTAAGATCAAATCTCGTCGCTCAAAAAGCTTAAGAAATGAGGTGTTTTATGAGTATAGGCATTTTCTCTCTAAAAATCACAGGTATAGAACAACCTAAAAAAATATTTTCAATGGGAAGCAAGAGATTGCATTAAAACCACGGAGAATGACACCTCACCTTTGGAAGATGCAATACAATAGAAATCGTCAAGCTGGTACGTATGGATCATCGTATATGAATTGTTATGTATTTTAATTTTTATTGTGAGTTGTTTACTGTAGTGTCCATAATTGATTTATGTAATTTATTTATAAACTAATATTCATGATGTCCTTCGTAATCATGAAGGAATTAATGGGATTCCACGAGGAATGAAAAGTTATCATATACAATTCAACAGGTTTCCCTACTATGAGCACCTACAAATTACACATATGTTTGATACAATGCATATTGGAAAGAATGTGACTGAAACATTATGGCGACTACTGGAGCTAAGGAGCAAGAAAGATAAAATTGTGAAAGTTTGCAAAGACATTCAAAAAGGAAACCATGCAATGAAATACGTCATTCAATTTCATAGCAACAGAGACCAAATTAATATAAACTTAATTCCATGGATGTTTACGGAGCAGTAAAGTAATGTAGTTAAAGAAGTATTGCGAAAAATTAAATTTCCCATTGGGTTTTGTGCAAACTTGAAGAATATCATAACAAAAAAAGGTGATTTTGTGGGGTTCAAAACTCATGATTGGCACATCTTCATCAAGGTAATTATTATTGTTATGTCCATATAATTTTTTTTTCATTTTATTGCATAAATTTGTTTTCTTGTTTGTATACTTTTACTTTAAAAAATGACATGGTTTATATATTGATACAGTATGTTCTACCTCTCTCTCTCCTAGACAACTTCGATGACAATGTCAAACAAGTTATATATAATATTGGGAAATACATGAGGTAACGGTTATCTTCATCATCGTCATCTTCATCATCATCATCATCTTCATCGTCATCTTCATCATCGTCGTCATCTTCACCATCATCATATTCATCGTCATCATCATCATCAATGTCATCATCTTCATTGTCGTCGTCATCATCATTTTCTTCATCATCGTCGTCATCATCATCATCACCATCATCATCAACAACATCACCATCTTCATCATCATCATCATCTTCATCATGATCACCATGATCATATCCATCTTCATCATCATCTGCATCGTCGTCATCATCATCATGATCAGCATTGTCGTCGTCATCTTCATTATCGTCATCATCACCATCATCATCGTCATCATCACCATATTCATCATCTTCATCTTCATCATCATCATCGTCGTCGTCGTCATCTTCATCATCATCACTGTCATCACCATCAATGTCATCGTCTTCATTGTAGTCATCGTCGTCATCATCAACATCATCATGTTCTTCATCATCGTCATCATCATCATTTTCATCATGATCATGATCATCATCGTCATCTTCATCATCTTCATCGTCATCATCATCTTCATCACCGTCTTCATCATCATCATCATCTTCATCATCATCATCATCATCATCGTCATCATATTCTTCGTCGTCATCATCACCATCATCATCATCAACAACAACAACATCACCATCTTCATCATCATCATCTTCATCATCATCACCATCATCATCATGACGTTCATCATCATCGCCATATTCATCATCATCATCTTCATCTTCATCGTCATCATCATCACCATCATCATCATCTTCATATTCATCGTCATCGTCATCACCATCATCATCGTCGTCGTCATCATCATCATCATCATCATCGTCATATTCATCATCGTCGTCGTCATATTCATCATCATCATCTTCATCGTCATTATCATCACCACCACCACCATCATCATCATCATCATCTTCATCATCATCACCATCATCATCAACGTCATCATCATCATCTTCATCATCACCATCACTATCATCATCTTCATCATCTTCATCGTCATCATCATCACCATCATCGCCATCACCATCATCGTCGTCATCATCATCACCATCATCATCAACATCACCATCTTCATCATCTTCATCGTCATCATCATCACCATCATCGCCATCACCATCATCGTCGTCATCATCATCACCATCATCATCAACATCACCATCTTCATCATCATCATCTTAATCATCATCATGATCATCATCGTCATATTCATCATCGTCATCTTCATCATCATCATCATCAACATCATCATCATCATTGTAATCATCATCATGATGTTCATCATCATCATCATATTCATCGTCATCGTCATCATCATCATCAACAACATCACCATCTTCATCATCATCATCATCATCATCATCATCTTCCTCATCACCATCTTCATTGTCATCGTCATCATCATCATCAACATCGTCATCGTCATCATCATCATCACCATCATCATTGTCGTCGTCATCTTCATCGTCATCTTCATCATCATCATCATCATCATCACCATCATCATCAACAACATCATCATCGTCATCACCATCTTCATCATCACCATCACCATCATCGTCGTCATCGTCATCGTCATAATATTCATCGTCGTCATCGTCGTCATCGTCATCGTCGTCATCGTCATCACCATCACCACCACCATCATCAAGATCATCATCGTCGTCGTCGTCGTCATCTTCATCATCATCATCATTGTCGTCATCACCATCAATGTCATCGTCTTCATCGTCATCATCACCATCATCATCATCATCCAATCATCGTCGTCGTCGTCGTCATTGCCATCGTCATCTTCATCATCGTCATCACCATCATCATCATCAGCTTCATCGTCGTCGTCGTCATCATCGTCATCGTCATCACCATCAATGTCATTGTCTCCATCATCATCATCATCATCATCATCTTCATCATCATTGTCATCTTCATCATCATCATCATCGTCGTCGTCGTCTTTGTCATCTTCATCATCATCATCTTTAGCATCATCATCATCACCATCATCATCATCATCTTCAGTGTCATCATCATCACCATCATCATCATCAACGTCATCATCATCACCAACATCATCATCATCATAAACATCACCATATTCATCATCATCATCATCATCATCTTCATCTTCAACATGATCATCATCATTGTCGTCATCTTCGTAGTCATCATATTCATCGTCGCCATCATCACCATCATCATCATCGTCATCATTGTCATCGTCGTCATCATCATCATCATCATCGTTGTCGTCATCACCATCAATGTCATCGTCTTCATTGGCGTCATCATCATCATCTTCTTCATCATCATCAACGTCACCATCATCATCATCTTCATCTTCATCAACGTCACCATCACCATCATCAGCAGCAGCATCACCATCTTCATCATCATCATCATCGTTGTCACCATCATCATCATCATCATCATCATCTTCATCGTCATCGTCATCATCATCAACATCACCATCTTCATCATCTTCATCTTCATCTTCATCTTCATCATAATCATCATCATCACCATCATCATCATCATCATCATCATCGTCGTCGTCATCTTCATAATCATCATCCTCATCGTAACGCCTTACCTTACTAGGATTGTAACGCACGGCCTGGAAAGCCAATTGTGAGTTATTAAAAGTCAATTAGTACCTACCACTAAAGCCGCCAAATTAAGTGATTCTCTTACTTTTTAGTATTTAAAATGCAGCACACATTCTTACTTAAATTATATAATTTTTTTTTTAATATTTATTTTTTCAATGGAAATTTTATTTTTTTATTATAAGTATTTTCAAAACTTTATATTAAAATTATGATTTTGAAACTTGAATTTTTTTTAAATCTAAAACAAAAATTCAATCATGTATATGATTGACTTAAATTATAATATATAAAGCAAGATCTTTTAGATTCAATTTTTTATTTGAATGTTGTTTATTTAATTATATATATAATAAAAGCCAATCAAATAGTAATGCAATGTAATTGACTTTTTGAACCCAATTTTATTTAAAACTAATATATCTATTTACTTTTTTTATATCATTTATACAATATATTAATTGATTATATATATTAAAATATAAAATAGATTTAATAATTTTATTTAAAACTTATATATGTATTTAATTTGTTTATATCATTTATACAAATACTATAAAATAGATTATGTTTTAAGAATAAATTTTAATTTTATAATATTTAAATACATTGTAATTAATTATTATTGTTAACATATTAACTTTTAATAATATAAATTTTAACATCCCTTAATTTCACCAAATGTCTAAGTCTCAACAATCTGCTTTTTAAATTGAACCAAAATACCAAAAGAAGTTAATTAATTGCTAGATTTGAGAAAGTTCTATGTGTGAGTAATTAACGGCTCGAGGCTTTAAAATTTGTTGTGTTTTGTACTATTTTCAAAAGAATTTTATTAATGGCTAGAGTTGAGAAAGTTCTAGGTGTAAGTAATTAATGACTCGAGGCTTTAAAATTTGTTGTGTTTTGTACCATTCCACAATTCAGTGAATCAACATTCACAGGTAGGAATTTAAGTTATTCACTAAAAACAATTAATGTGTATACCTCTATGTCGAAACTGTTGTTCATGTTGATGCAGGCCACTACCCTCTTTAGTTACTTACCAAAAGGCATGATAATGAGGAAGAAGACCTAAAATTATGGACTTCACCTTCAAAGAATGCCTTGCAATCACATTGGTGAGGAGTGATAAGAAGATAAGAACAATCCAACGTGTCAAATCTCAATTGATAGTGTTAATTAAAGCTTATATGGTAAATTTAATATAAGACTTACTTATAGTTGTTTCTTACTATTTTCATCATGACACATTTAATATTTTATGGTTGTCTCTGCGCCTTGACCGAATTCGTATTATAAGGTGAGGATGTGCATGCATAATAATCCTTAGTTATGACTATGAGACGAGGATTTAAAGGGAAGAGGATGTAAAGACAAGTAATTTTTATATGTATTTTGGTGGCGCTGAGGACAAATGTTGTGATAAACCACAAATGTTTGGAAGGATGAAGGAATATTACATCATGATCATGCCACCCATCAAATTGAAGACTATTAATGAGCCAACAATTGTTTTTTTTTAATTTTATTAATAACCATTATTTCTCCATATCATGTGCCCAATGACACCTCTCTGTAGCAATGCATAAATCGACCTCAACACAGTTTGTGATCCTAGCTACATGCCATTATTTGTATTTGCATGACATCGAGTGTTTTTTATAGTTGTTGTGAGTCCATGATATTCATGCAAGAAATGAAGTCTTGTAGAGGAGGACTCGTCAAACTGGCCTTTTGAATTTCATTTTGATGAAAAAAGAGTGGACATTAGTAGCAAGATTCACATAGGCAGTAGGTGCAAAGTTTTGAGCTCGTTTCGGGCCTAGTAGTTATTATTGGCCATCTTGCACAACTAAGCAGTGAGTGCATGACATGAGTGATCACTCATGACATGAGTGATTGAGTGATTATAATTTATCATATTTCCAATATTTTGAATGATGAGTTGAACTTTATAGAATAGGAATTTCAACATCTTGAGAAATTGATATGGACTATACGATGAAGCATAAAAATGTTTAAAGGTTTGGTTTTAAATAATATGTGACTGGATATTAAAAATACTTGGAGTGAAAATAAGGACAAGACTTCACATGCAAACCGTATTAAAACTCCACTTGGAAAACAACGGACTGGGTACGAAAACTGTGGTTGTCTTAAAGGTTGTAATCATTGTTTTGACTATGTTTTGGTGAAGGCAAAGAGGTGCCCTCATTCTCGCACTGTATTCTTTTATTGCTTGAGCTATTTTGTTCTACTGTCAGTATCCCTGGTGGAGGAGTCTATAGACTCAGCCTTCATTACATTCCTCTACACAGTCTCTACTTGTAAACATACGCCTGCAGAGTTACCAGACTTGTTATCATTTTCAAACCATCGAAGAGGTATTGTAAACTGCTGCATTTTCCACCAGTTAATTTTTTTCCATGGTGTTTTCGAAAAGAGAAACAAGGATTTAACCCTTTGCGTTCACTAAATTCTTTTTACATGTGACTCCTAGGTTGGCTCCGTTGACTATGAAGGGCCTACAACCGGTAATATTTATGGCCTCCTCAAGGCTCTATGGATTAATGGTTAAAGTTTTGTTCATTGTAACACGATGGTCTAAGGACCCTCTCTATCAAAAACTGAGAAGTTTGGGGGATAACAGTTACTGCTGTAATTTCCTTACTGTTTTTTATTATAGAACGGTTCTACAATCCGTGAGGCTCTCATTGTTGATTCAAAATCATGGGATGAAGTGTTGAATTCGCAATTCTTTTTACTGTGGGTTGCAAAGGATACATCGTGAGATTATTGATTTTGTATTTAGCTTACAGTTAACTATGTAACTTCTAAAACTATGAATATAATCATTATTCGGGAAATCTCATGACTATGCTAATCAAAAGTAATGTTTCTTGTCAAATTGATTTATAAGTAACATTAAAAGGTTGTTTACTATTTTTCTCTGCTATTTTTGAAATGTCGACACCTTATTCTTTACTTTGGTAGTTTAACCCGACAGCAGAGTTGGGGGTTCGCTTTCCCCAAACCACTAGATGAAATGATAATCTTATTTTAATGACAGGGGAAGTTTTGGCTTCGGTCTCCATAGCTGATTTCGATAGTAGTTATAAAAATTCATTAGTTATATATATATATATATATATATATATCACTTTAGTTAATAAAATATAAAAGAGATCCTGTGGAGAATATTACCCTTCCAAAATAGGTTTAGATCTAAAGTCGTAAGGCCTTGTTTAGCAAAGTGCCTCAGACCTGTTTGAAATAACCTTTGTTTAAAGGAGCTAGAATGGAAAAGATTTTTAAGGTTAACTTCCTACACGACCAGCTTATGGTTTTAGAAACAATGACAGGAACATCATCAGTTTTACATCCTCAAAAGTATGATGTGACTTCTTCCAAAGGAGAAATAAGACCACAAATCCTTGCAGATAAAAATAAAATTAAAATAAAAAACAACAACAACAACAACAACAAAGACTAGAACAATCAACACCATTGACATCAGATTACAAGGAGGGCTTAGTGATTTTGATTCAATGCCATTCCCATATTCTCATACATGATAGAATCCAATGAAAAATCTACAATACTGCCAATCTAGCATTCACAAAAATTGTTGTCTACCAAATTCCTACACTCCATGTGATGTTTGATGAGGTTGGAACCACTATCAAAAACCTAGGTCCTTCTCAGATGGAATCAAACCCCAACACTTCAATTATCCTCTAGGATTTGCCTTTCAAAAACCCCAACCCTTCAAGTATCTTATAGGTTTTGTATTTCACAAACCCTAGCACCTTCCTTCCTTGCATAAAGACAAGTATAAATACTCCAAGCAAGGTTTCTTCAAGTTACAATTCATCCAATCAACTCCGAATCAAATGGCCCTTTTCTCACATGTGGCATCATTTAAGAAGAGGAGCACTCCGCATTTGAGGCTCTTTGTGCACGCATCTCTAGGTCACACCACTCCAATAAGCCTTGGAAGTCATGTAAGAAAGAGTTCTCATGTTAGGAGAGGACAACTGGCATGTTGGTGAATATTTCAAGCACATTTAAACTCTTCAAGGCTATCATCCTAAGGTTTTGGCCTCATCCTCATCGTCATCTTCATCGTTATCGTCATCATGGCTAGAATCATCATGATGATGAGTATTATGAGGATGAGGAGTATGAGGATGATAATGATAGAGTATGAGTATCAGTGAATGAGATAAGAGTACAACCCAGCTTCTAAGACAAGGACTCCTCTGCAACCAAAGGACTCTAAGTTCTGCTACTCCAAGACTTCTGAAGATATACCACCAGCATAACTTTGCTCTCCAAACTTGATTGATTAATGCCCTCCCCAAGGCCTATATTTATATTTTGGGAAATAGAGTGGTTTCGAAGGTTGAGGAGGTTGAAACAGTTAGGATAATTAATGATTAGGACCCAACTAATCTCCATTAATCGTGATTTATATTTTTTAATGTCGAATCAAGATATATGCGCCTATTGATATAGGCAACCCGCGTATGACACGCGAGTTGCTTAAAGAAAACCCGCGTATGCTAATGTACACTGGTTGCAATGGAGATAATCACGTATAGTATGCGAGTTGTCAATGGGAATAGTCGTGTACATATGCGAGTTGCAATGAGGATAGTCATGTACGCAATTCAACACTTAGAAAAATAATATGGCAAACTGGTTCAAGGGTAAATGCATCCCATGTCGTGCCTATCTTTAGTGTTTTGGAAAACTTCAATCCTAAGATGTCATTTTGTGTACCAACATAAGGAATGTCGGCACTTGGACGGAGAAGTGCCATTTGGGTTGATAACAGATGCCCCCTAATGTGTGAGGTCAAAGGAAAACGATGGCTGAAATACATTATAATCATGATCTTGGAGAACTCAGAAATCCAATGGAGCAGAGGTAGTGCCTGAAACAAATACATAATAATGTCATATACAAAATCATATCTAAGGATGCTATGTTCAATATACTGGAACACTAGCGCCTTTACAATATTTGAGTACATCATATAGTACGGATACAAGACCACATATATTACAAAGATGGATAGAAGCCACAATATACAATAATGATCAGTCTTCAAAGATCTGGAAGTTGTGTAAGTGACCACAACATAATCTTGTGCAACTTAGTCCATAGATATGAAACTAAGTCTTCGTCAAAAATCCCAAAGAACCAGTACAATCCAAGCCATGTGAATAAATGTTATTGAAGTCGAACATGGATAGGATTCAACAGATTGTAAACCAATAGGTGATAATCGACAACTGAAGCAACGGAATTCACCAAAAATGAAAGTGAATCCTAAGGTACGATCGTCAAAACTCTAGGTCTTTGACATCAGGAAGTGCTGATGCGAAACCATATTGTGATGAGGAAGGCAATAGATCCTCTAATGGATCACAAGAGTGGCTAGGAACTAGGTAAAAGAAGGGAGACACAAGTAATAACAGATAAGACAATGATGGAATCGGGATGAAGATCAGATACATGGTTAAGTCCTTGAACAATGATCACGACACAGAGATGACCCAAGGCAGCTTTTAACTTTACAGATAGTACAACTAGACTTATCTATCATGTAGGAGACATGATCAGATTCCTCAAGTAGAACTGACAAGAGGAGGAGTAAGAAACTCGAAGTAATAGCTGAACTGA
This sequence comes from Pseudotsuga menziesii, assembly GCA_001517045.1. Taxonomy (NCBI): domain Eukaryota; kingdom Viridiplantae; phylum Streptophyta; class Pinopsida; order Pinales; family Pinaceae; genus Pseudotsuga; species Pseudotsuga menziesii. The sequence goes on along the minus strand of LPNX011116371.1, from coordinate 129,596 downwards.
AAGTGAACACTAAGACATGAGTATCGAAAAAGACAGAGAGTGTTATGTTCAAGGATGACATGCTGCCACTGACTGATAACCAAAAGAAAACTTCTTCCTTATCTTCCCTGTTAAATTTTAATGAGTCCAGGAAAGTCAACTCAAGTCTCTCTTCATTTTTTGACAAGCTTGAAGAGAAGAGGGAATAATGCTTGATAGTGTCACTGATTCGTGGATTATATGATCCCGAACTAGTACATGCTCACTTGGTGTTTTCATGTTTAGAGAGTCTGAAAACTCTGAAGAAGACTCCAGGGGGGTCCTTTTTCGTCCAATTTAGTCTCCTGAGGCCGAAAAGGTATAAAACATACCACAGAAGAACTCTCTTAACTTCCGTAGAAGAAAAGGTGAACATTTTTCGTACTTAGTCAAGGAGGTCCAAAAAAGGTTAAATTACCACCTACCCAACGCTCCTTCAAGAGCAGCATATAGCTTGAGTTTTACGAGTGTGAAGGAAATCAAGATCACTCGAAAAGATCCATTTGAGTACGAGAAAATTGGCTTACAACAATAAACTCGATGTTTTGTTCTTGGTGTTTAACGAGCATGACAAAGACATGAAGTACACTCGGAATCTTTTTCATGTTTAGGTCCAGAGCACGAAAAATAAAAAATTGAGCTCATACCGGGTGTTCCTTTTCCGTAAATTTAGTCCCTCGAGTCCGGAAAAGTGATAAACCTATACCTGAGAATACTCTTCTCAATTCCGTAGAAAAGAGAGTGATCATTTCTCGTATTATTTCACATGGTCCAAGAAAGAGATAACCTACCACCAATGTGGATGCCCATTCACATATTCTTAACGAGCTTGAACGGACAAGTTTACTCAGCAGTTAAGTCTGTTTTGAGGAGTTAGACCTGGGCCTAAAGAAACTCCATAAGGGCGGGGAGTCTTATAAAGGGATAGCTTGTAAAAAGAGACCAAAATGAGGCTCAATTTGGCGTGAAAAATAGCTAAGAAGACTCCCCTGAACCTATGACAGTTGCAGCATGAGTATCGAAAGACAATAAGTAGGTTCTAAATGAGTATACTTATGAGAGGAAAGTCCTATCCACGGAATAACAATGGTATAAACGAGGAACTAATGGTTAAAGATACCATAGTCCGTGGTTGAAGTGTTAATGCTAGGATTAAGATGGATTAGGTATAAATGCAGAATGCATGTGAAATGACCAAAAAACCATCTTATATGAACGAAAAAACAACTTAAAACGACCATAAACATGTCACATGGAAGAAAATATATGGCATTAGTTTAAAAAAATATGAACTATAGGGAAAAAAACCACTTTGAAAATAATTTTTTTTATAAATAGTTCGAAAGATGAATAAAAAACTCACCATCTGATTTTTATCCAAAAGAGACAAGTTTTACCTCTACCTTTGATTGCTCGGTGTGGATGATTCGGTGGACAATTCTCGAAACCGCAAGTGCCAAGTAAAACTACACTCCATGCTCTTTCATTTGATCCAAGCAATTTTCAATTTTGGGCCCAAATTTTATGTTTTCAAGCGCCCTCAAAGCATGAACGTTGTGTACCCGAGTATGGTATGTAAATAGTCGCGTACACGCATTCTGTACGCGGGTTGCCCAAAGGAAAGTCGCGTACAGTATGCGACTTGCCCAAAGGACAGTCGCGTACACTGCGTGAGGTAGAAAAATAATATATATGGTCAAAAATTCAATTTTTTATATGAATCTAATGGTTTGAAATTGCTTGATTATTAGATTGAAAGATGGTGCTTGAGTGAAGAGAGAGGAAACATGAAGACATAGACCAAGAAGCTCTGCAAGATGCCTCCATGGTGAATGTTTTACGTCAGAGTGGATTATTGAAATTCTTCTGTACCTCACCTATGCGATCAAATGTTCGCCTATTAGAGTGTTTGATAAACTATTGGGATCGATCCTCTTACGAGAATGTGCTGACAGATCATCAAGGTAGGGTTCGACAATGGCTTTAATGTCATGAAAGGCAAAATTCATTGCCCACTGAAAGGTTGCCCTAGCATTTTTCAATCCAAATGGCATTTTCTTATATGCAAAGGTACCCCAAGGACAAATTAAAGTTGTTTTATGTTGGTCTTCCGGTTTGATTTGGATTTGATTATATCCGGAGAAACCATCCATAAACGAAAAAACTTCACTTCCCACACAAGCATCAATAATTTGATCTATAAATGGCGTGGAATAGTTGTCCTTAGGACAGGCTTTGTTTAGATCTCGAAAGTCAATACAAACAGGTATAGTCCCTTGCTTTTTGTCAACAGGAACATGCTTGGATACCCATTCTGTCAAAGCTATGAGATAAATGAAACCGACTTTCAGCAGTTTCTCAACTTGAGCCTTCACTGCCGCCTCTTTACGCGGGTTGATAGGTCTCAACTTTTGCCGAACGGGTCTAGCGTCAGGGTATGTTCGGATTTCGTGTTCGACTATTCATGGATCAATGCCTGGCATCTCCTCATATGACCAGGCAAAAATGTCGTGGAATTCCTTAAACAAGGCCGTATAGATCGCAATCTCCTTTGTAGAGCAGTTTGAGCCAATGTGTACATTTTCCACAACGTTTGGATTTACAGAGATGTTGATAGGGATAGTAGCGGAAATATTTTCCATATTCCCCTCAGCAAACATTCATTCCCTTGGTAAGGGATTAACAGGCGTATCAACATCGCCTGCCAGTCTTATATGGAACTCTATTATGCTTGACTCTGAAAGAAAATAGGATCGATGGTGAAGATCTTCACAAATCTTATCATGTTCGCACATGGCTTCCAAAATGGCTTCATCCAAAGGTAAAACCATATCTAAGCAATCTCTAGAATGCAAAGAGTTCTATGCCCAAGCAAGAAAATAGGCTTCTTTCAGTTCCTCTGAGACTATGAGAGGGACCGGAATGGGATCAACAGCGGTATGGACGATAGCTTGATAAGCCACTTCCGCAACTGATAAGGGCACTTCAGGTTCATGGTGGGAAGGAAGAACCCAAGGATTAGTCCTATCAACAACCGTAGCTATGGAATTCCCCACACTAGTAGAACCTATATAATTAATTGGAGCTGGAAAATCAAATGTGCCCATCAATGATGCGTACATTCCAACTCCAAAGCTCTCTGAAGCAGGGCTAACCTGATCAACCAATGGTATGGTGGACTCATTAGATTCCATGCGGCCTTTTCGAGTAAAACTGAGTTGGTCAATAGTAACCAACTTCCCTTCGTGTGGAAACACTACCACCCGAAAAACGGTCGATGCAATAGCAGATGGCGTAAGTCCAACTTCTCCCCAAGAGAAAGTTATAATCCAAATGTGCATCAATCACATCTACCTCAACAAACACCGCTTTCCCTGCCAACTTAATTTCGAAAGCCGGTAGGATACCATGTGGACGGAATTACCTTCCGTCGAAAGCAGTAAGTAGGGTGTTCGATGGAACCAGCTCTGGGGATCCAAGAGCTTTCCAACAAGACAAGGACATAACACATGTAGAAGCACTCTCGTCGACAACTGCCCTTCCAATGGTCTTTCCACCATGGATGACATCTATCGATAAGGCCACATGATATGGCAAGCGAATTTTGACATCAGACAGATTAAATTTCGCCATGAGACTCTATGAGTCCACACTGCCTAAGGTTGCTAAGAGTGCATCCCGCTGGGCGGGACAACTCTGTAACATCTCTAAAGCCGACATTGCACAAAGAATCTGGGCTAAGTCTTCAACTACAGAGTAGTTGGCTGCAGCCCTAGAATTAGGATTATACAAGGTTTTCTTAAAGACGCCTTTCGGTATCTTGGGCATAAGTTCGACAGGTTTCTCAATCGTGAGAGAGTTAGAAGTTTCACCTATCGACGTACCCTTCTCCGAGGTCTCTTTTTCATGGTTCTTGTTCCTGGTCTGTAGTAAAGTCTCGGATCGAACCATGTTGATGTAATTGGGGTCGGGAGCATTTGGGGTGCCCTCTGCTGCATTTGAAGCTGAGGCAGAATTCTGTCCTTGGGGAAAAGGATCCTTCAGGACAACCGATTGTTGGCCTTTCAACAGCTTCTGAGCTTGGTCCATAAGGGGACATAGATGGGTCAGGTGATCTTCATGGCAGAACTTACATGGGAATTTCACCTTCTTCTTTTCTTTCTTGCCCCCATCAACATTGTTTGTGGGTTTTTGCTTGTTTTTGTTTCCCTCGCCATTTTTTCCTCTCTTTTTTTTCCCACCAGGCTGTTGATTGCCCTTCTGAGAGATTTGTGCAAAAACATTTGCATTTTGGGGTGAGGTGGCAGCCTTTGCTACCTCCGGCATAGAATGTTTGACGGATAGTTGATGGAGTTGTTTAGCCAAAGATTCTACAGTGGGAGAATTCATGGAACCAACCACACCATCAGCATGGGGTCCAGGATTAGGTTTCTCTACATTGTGTGTTGGCCTCGATGCCTCAAGGATAATCTCATATAAGATCCCATACTAAGAATATATCAAATCTAGTTGCTGGGCCCTGAGGATAGCTTCTTCCTCATTCATCACTCTCGAATTAGATACATCCTTAGATATATAAGGCAATAAAGATTTAAGGAACCATTCTAATAAGAACTCGAGAGAAATAGTGGCTTTGATAAGGCTCTTCCATCTTCTCCACCCTTGGATATGATCCGAAATATGAGTGGCCTTGTCCTGCCAGAAGGTAGATAACAAGTCTGTTCTGAAATCATAACGAACAGAAAGCTGGAAGTGACTAAGGAATGCATTATCCAAGTCCCAAAAACTGCTAAACGCAGCAGAAGGCAATTCAATGTACCATTTTGCTGTAGTACTGGTCAAAGTTCTTTGGAACAACCTCAACCGAACTAAATCTTCGTTCAGTGAGTTGGAAGAGCACCATAAATGGAAATTGGTGGCATGAGCTCCAGGATCATCACCAACTTTGCCTTTGAATTTTGGGATATCCGAGGGCAGCTTGGTAGGGACGGGTGGCCAAGAGGGGTCATGTCTCATCGAGTCATTCATCAGTTTCGACAAATCTGGCAAGTTTAACGTTGCCAGGAAAGGAAGATTGGGTCTAACCAAAGCACTAAAAGTACCAGTTTGGGGATTAGAGGGACTTGCCCCCATATTCCCATATGTGAAGGTGGGGTTGCCCCCTGCTGTCGGTTGTGAAGTGGATGGGTTGCTTTGGAAAAGGTTCTATCCATAAGCCAACGGATTGTTTATGTGCGGTGCAGTATAAGAGGGTTTAGTTGCCCCAGTCGAAGCTGGGGTTTGGAATACAGCAGCAGGTATCCCTCTGCTAAAAAGCAAAAAGGGAGAGCTAGTGAACGGAGCTGAAACCGGAGTTTGAAAACCTTGACCATAAGGATTAGTGTTTCCAAACTGCACCCCTACATATGAGGGTGTTGGGCCTACGTATGGAGTGGACGAGGGAATGTGCCCCCCATTCCAAGGAAAACCTTGGACAAAAGCCGAATATCCTATAGGACCACTCTAGGCAGTGTGTGCAAAGGAAGTAGGAACTATAGGTACACTAGGAATCCCAGTGACCATACCACCAGAAGCACCTGCTAAACTTGTGGGAGCTGTTGGTTGAACCACTCGGCTAGCTGAAGTTAACGGTGTAGTAGGTATACTTGTTCTAGGAGCACCAACCGGGGGTGGTAGCACCCCTTCAGCCGAAGCGGCTGAGGAGAAGTAAAAGAACTTTCTCCTGCAGTAGACATTATTCTGCCCACAGGGACACTAATCACGGGTGGATTGAAAGGACAAACCTGAACGATCACCGGATCGTTTGAGTTAGTTAGAGGTGAATCAAAATTCCTTGCAAACTCGCCAGCCTTCAAGTCTTCTATCTCAACTGTGTTTAAAATAAAAAGGTTTTCCCTAAGTTCTGGTTCACCCGGAACTTCACTAACTCCTATCGGTTCGAAAGAACCGTCTGTGTCCAATCTTCGCCTTTGAGGGGGAGGTGGAGGTTCCAATGTGATAAGCGGAGGAAGGTTTTGCAACCTTCGTGACCTTCTAATAGATTGGTCCTCCACGATTGTAAATTTGACTCTTCACACCCTAAGGTCGGCTAAAAACATAGACAAACCACAAAGCAATCACTACAAAAATTTCTTAAAGTCTCAACAATTACAAGGGGTTTAAGATATGCTTTCCCGAAGAAAGCTGAGAGACGGTTTCTTGGCATCCTTGAAGAGGTTCTTAGGCACAAGCGAAGGAATCACCCACCGCCCTCCTACAATTTCAACAAGGGTTGCCTTCCAAGCCCTTCCAAGGTGAACCAGAAATAGCCTTCCAGTTTACCTGTGTATAAACCCTAGGTGTCCAAGAGACTAGAGGCTAACTTAACTATATCAACAGTCTGAGGGGACAGTCGCAAGCCTGATTCGTACGCATGGGCAGGGTAGCAAAGCCCAAAACTCTGTCTAGGACAGAATCCCCAGATGCGTAAAAACCTTGGTCTACGTTTTGACAAGGAATCGGAGGGTTATCTCCTCAGTCCAATGCCTCCACGTGGCCTCGTGCTTAACTCCCGTTTGAGAGGAGATTCCCAGATACTATCAACACAGAGAAGAATTTACCTATCGATTGGCCAACTACGTCTGAATTTAAGTACTTATGGGGAGTTTACACTTCCTATCTCACAAGTCTAGCCTAAGCTAGAAGATGTATGACCCTATAAAACAAAAATTACTAATAAATTTTAAATTATAGCGTTCATTTTAAGGGTTGTTCTTAATCAGAGAGTAAGTGGCGTGAATGACTATGATATTATTGACTCGATAAGAAAAGTAAAAACAGGTGTATAAATAAATTCCAAAGCAAATTATCACTACTTAAAGCAAGCTTCTTTTTCTTTTTCTTTTTTGTAAATATGAACTAATGAAAATGCAACTAGGAAAGAGATAACTAATACTTATTTTTGTAATTTTTGAGATTTTATTTAAAAACTGAAAGTAAAACTACCATATGCAATTCAAATGCAAATGTTTCCAATTCTTTTCTTTTCACTTTTCAAATTCCTCAAAGATTACTATGCATCTAAATGCAAAAATTATTGAATATGCTTGAATAATCAAACTATATAAAGTAAGCAAAAATAAAGTATAGCGAACTTATAAGAACCAAAGATCAACCACCTAAGGAAGACTTGGAAAACACCTAGCTTGGGAAGACACAATGAATGAAAATCACTGAAATCAATCAAAGGCAAGTGACAAACCAACACTACTTGGAAATAGCATGGGATATACGGTATCTAGAGCCCTGATCACTGATTCAAACACACAGCACTTGGACCTATCACCCAACAAGCAAATCCACTTCAAATTGTTAAAAGAAAGACAATCCAACCAACAAAAACTCAAGGGCTTATTGAAAAGCACGATGTATGGTTAACAAGGCTATCAAAGCTACAGTGAAATGCCAGTACTAAAGACCACAAAGCAAAACAAAATCCAAAGAAGGACGGGGACAAGCAACCCTACCCAAAAATTTTGTTGCTAAAGTATGTACGCAACTGTCTAGTGCAGCAACCCGCGTACTGTACGTGACTTTTCAATACATCAACCCGTGTACACCAACCTCTGTACGCTATTGTGTAGCACAGCAACCCGCGTACAGAAGTAAACTTTTTCAAAAAAGAAAAATTATAAAGGTCTTTAAAACACCACTATAAGTCCAAACCAAGATAAAAAAAACCACACACTGAATCAAAGCAAAGACTGGGAGAGGATCTACAGGACTAACCCACAGCAGGCTAGACTCCCCAGCAAAGTCACCAGTTCTGTTGTTCAGGATTAAACACCCTTGTAACCTAGGGTCTGGGGTTACCAACTTACTATTAACTTTGCAGACAATCGGCTTTGATAGAATACAGAAAGGAAATAGGAAGAAATTCTTGACTCACCCGATTACTGACGGCTGATCCAAGCTTGATCTTATTCCACTCTGCTTCTCTCCAAAGCTTCCAGGGATGCACCTCCTTCACCTGCAAAGAGCAAATTCTCCAAGTACAATCTTATACATGTATATATGAGAGGTTAGATAAACAATATATCTAGTGCATAATCGAATATATTCATCAACCATGATACATGAAAGAGACTCAACAAAATGTTGAAAGAAGAATTATCTTTATTAACAATCAGTGAATGAGATAAGAGTACAACCCAGCTTCTGAGACAAGGACTCCTCTGCAACAAAAGGACTCTGAGTTCTGCTGCTCCAAGACTTATGAAGATATACCACCAACATAACTTTGCTCTCCAAACTTGATTGATTAATGCCCTCCCCAAGGCCTCTATTTATACTTTGGGAAATAGAGTGGTTTCGAAGGTTGAGGAGGTTGAAACAGTTAGAATAGTTAATGATTAGGACCCAACTAATATCCATTAATCGTGATTTATATTTTTTAATGTCGAATCAAGATGCACACGACTATTGATATAGGCAACCCGCGTATGACACGCGAGTTGCTTAAAGGAAACCCGCGTATGCTGATGTACGCAGGTTGCAATGGAGATAATTGCGTACAGTACGTGAGTTGTCAATGGGAATAGTTGCATATGTACGCAAGTTGCAATGAGGATAGTCGCGTACGCAATTCAACACTTAAAAAAATAATATGGCAAGTTGGTTCAAGGGTAAATGCATCCCATGTCATGCCTATCTATAGTGTTTTGGCAAACTTCAATCCTAAGATGTCTTTTTGTGTACCAACATAAGGAATGTCAACACTCGGATGAAGAAGTGCCATTTGGGTTGATAACAAAGTGGCATGTTGGTGATATGTCAAGCACATTTGAACTCTTCAAGGATAACATTCTAAATTTTTGGCCTCATTTTATTAATTTTTGTTTTGGTGGTAGTTGGATGGAAACCTACAAAAAAATAGCAGATCCTCATCTGCAATGTGTTTCTTCCATTGTGGAGAAATGTCCTAGGCCATTGGGTTGAATGTTGAAGATATATTTGCAGATTTGGACCTAGAATTTGGGATATTCAAGGCTATCAGTTTGCATTATAAGGTTGTTGTCATGTACTATTTTTTTCTTTTCCTACCTGAAAAATACTTCTACTAATATAGTGTTTATTAGCCATCATAGGAGGGTTGTGAAGAGTGATTTGTGTGTCCCCTTAAGACTTGATAATATCAGGTCTGAATTATGCAATGTATGGACTGATTATTAAATGGAATATTGTCTCTTTATTGGATATATTCAACTTTAATGTTGTGGCCAAGCCTTAAAAATATTGTATAAAAAGCTTGACATGCCTAATCAGGGATTTTGGCTCAAGTGAAAGATACAGTTTTTATAAGCCTATGAACGAGGAGTTAAACAATCAGCACCATTGACATCGGGCTACACAGAGGGCTTGGTTCTTTTGATTCAATGACATTTCCATATTCTCATACATGATAGAATCCAAGGAAAAAGCTACAATCCTACCAACCCTACATTCATAAAAAGTGTTGTCTACTGAATTCCTACTCTCTGTGTGATGTTTAATGAATTTGGAACCACTATCAAAACCCTAAGTCCTTCTCAAATGGACTCAAACCCTAGCACTTCAATTATCCTCTAGGTTTTGTCTTCCAGAAACCCCAACCCTTCAAGTATCTTCTAGGTTTTGTCTTTCACAAACCCTAGCACCTTCCCTCCTTGCATAAAGACAAGTATAAAGACTCCAGGAAAGGTTTTCTTCAAGTTACAATTCATCCAATAAACTCTCACATGATTCTACATGAATACTAGAACTAAAGACACTCTCCTTAGGGCTCAAGTCCCAACATATTACAGATCTGAAATTTACTTATTAACAACAGAATTGTTACAGCCACAAATCTACCCTCTTAGCTTCTATATACTTGTCAAATCACTCAACAAAATTAGCTAACTGTTTATGATAAATCAGCACACCAAACAGCCCTAGAAACTACTCATTCACCATGAGAATATACTTTGAAAACCAACTCTTCAAGTACATAGTCTAGACAAGAATGTACACTTGACATATACATAAAAATGAAGTTACAAGTACATACCAACAACTTATCACAATTTGGTACAAAACCATCCTTCAAGCTTATCCACAAGCTAAGAGTTTCCAATGCATCCAAACCCTAGCAGCTAGGGTGTCTACCATCAATAGAAAACACTAATGAGCAATACAAAGGCCTAGCAATGTATCCCACCAAGCTATCTAGCTACACCAAAAGCCTTAAAACAAGTTAACACCAACACCAACAAGTCCATTCTTGATCTTTCGCTAAGCTTGCATCACACAAACTCTCCAAGCAAATTGCTCCATGAATCCTCTAGAGTTTCTTTGCCACAAACCCTACGTCCTTCTCACATGGACTCAAAACCTAGCACTTCAAGTATTCTCTAGGTTTTATCTTTCACAAACCCCAACCCTTCTAGTATCTTCTAGTTTTTGTCTTTCACAAACCCTAGAACCCTCCTTCCTTGCATAAAAACAAGTATAAAGATTCAAGGCAAGTTTTTCTTCGAGATACAATTGATCCAATCAACCCTCACTTGATTCTACATGAATAATACAACTAAATACTCTCTCATCCCTTCATATATAATAGGTGAGGGAGGCAAACAATAATAAAGTGGACTAAATCCACAAGCAACCTAATCTATTGTCAAGATATGGTCTCCTCTTGAAGTGATCTCTATTCAAGGTATACACATGTTGAGACAAGGCTCCTCAGGGGGTGTGCTCTCCAAGCATGGGTTTTATTTACATAATCCTTTTGTAGAGACCACCCATATAGGGATTTCAAAACCATGGACTAGTGTGACCTTTCATTTCCATCTTATGAATTTGATAGGAATTATCTTAGTACAACAAAGTTTTGTCGTTGATTTTCTCAGCCTTCTTCACCATCTTAAATTTTGGAAATTTCATCTAGTTTTGCAAACATATATTTGTTTTTGCATTATGGAAATGTTGTTGAACATCAAGATAAACAAATCAGTCATTTCCAGCAATGTAACTTGATGCAGTTTCATTTTGATGTCATTGCAAAATAATTCCAGCCAAGAAACCCTATATTTTTATATGCATGTGTGGGTAAAGGATCAGTTCTTAGGCCATTTTTTAGGCTGGAAATGAGATAGTAAAACAAAGTTTTGTCACTGATTTTCCCAACCATCTTCACCATCTCAAATTTTGGAAATTTCTTCTAGTTTTGCACACATATATTTGTTTTTGCATTATGGAACTGTTGTTGAACAACAAGATAAACAAATCAGTCATTTCCAGCAATGTAACTTGAGACAGTTTCATTTTGATGTCATTGCAAAATAATTCCAGCCAAGAAACCCTATATTTTTAGATGCATGTGTGGGTAAAGGATTAATTCTTGAGCCATTTTTTAGGCTGGAAATGAGATAGTACAACAAAGTTTTGTCGTTGATTTTCCCATCCATCTTCACCATCTCAAATTTTGGAAATTTCATCTAGTTTTGCACACAGATATTTGTTTTTTCATTATAGAAATGTTGTCGAACCACAAGATAAGCAAATCAGTCATTCCAACAATGTAACTTGACGCAGTTTTGTTTTGATGTCATTGCAAAATAATTCCAGCCAAGAAACGCTATATTTTTAGATGCATGTGTGGGTAAAGGAATCAGCTCTTGAGCCATTTTTTACGCTGGAAATGAGATATTACAACAAAGTTTTGTCGATGATTTTCCCAGCAATCTTCACCATCTCAAATTTTGGAAATTTCATCTAGTTTTGCACACATATATTTGTTCTTGCATTATGGAAATGTTGTTGAACAACAAGATAAACAAATCAGTGATTTCCAGCAATGTAACTTGAGGCAATTTCATTTTGATGTCATTGTAAAATAATTCCAGCCAAGAAAACCTATATTTTTATATGCATGTGTGGGTGAAGGATTAGCTTTTGATCCATTTTTTAGGCTGGAAATGAGATAGTACAACAAAGTTTTGTCGTTGATTCTCCCAACCATCTTCACCATCTCAAAATTTGGAAATTTTATCTAGTTTTGCACACATATATTTGTTTTATTCATTATGGAAATGTTGTTGAACCATAAGATAAACAAATCAGTCATTTCCAGCGATGTAACTTGAGGCAGTTTCATTTTGATGTCATTGCAAAATAATTCCAGCCAATAAATTCTCTCTCTTGAAGATATTGTTGATAATTTTGCATGTTGCCACCCTCATGTTGATTATGTTTAAACTTTATACAAGCCCTATCCAATCTTGGATGGAAGAGGCTTGTGGGAAGAATTGCCATGCATGATAAATGTTTGATGATATTGTACATGCTCATGATCTCGTGATGAAGATTGCAGCATGTTTGCTTATTGTTAGATTTTTAACATTAAGTTAGCATTATATGAGGATCTTTAACTGAGAGAATAACAAGCACAACAATTAAACACAAGAGACAATGAACACAGTTTTTTTCCTCGAGGAAACCATAAATGGAGAAAACCCCGCAACTTCCTCAGAGATAGAATCAGCACCAAAAGTAAAACCCCAAAATAGTAAGATGATCTCTCGACAGCAGTAACCTTTTTCTTCCTTGCCCCGGTGTCTTCTTCTTCCTCAGCTATGCGCTACAACTGAGTGTGAGTGTGTGATAAATAGAGAGGCTAGCTCTCTATTTATACTAATTCCTGACTTGACTAAACCCTACTAGGGCCGACTTCACTAGGTGAGTCTAATAACCCTAGTGCCCCGGAACTATAGGGACTTTAACCCTTAACCAATAGGAGGGTTACCCACAATGACTTGACATGACTTGTTTACATTATAGAACCTCCCCATAGGAACATCGGGGCATGACATGACTCAATTACATTACAGACACATCCAGGAATAAAAATTGGGTTACAATACATAAGAAATACAAGTGAATACATTCTAAAGTTACAACTACATCAACACTCCCTCTTAACTACGAAGGTATTCTCTCGACACAATTTATCAACACAAGTCTTCTTCTCTGTATCATCTGGATCAACATCGAGCCATCGTCATCTTCATCATCGGATCTGGATCATCATCACTCGATCTGGATCATCATCACTGAATCATCATGGGTGTTATCTCATGATTCTTCTCGTCACAGAAAGTTCTACAGAGCCAACCCTTTTTCATGTTGGTTGTAGGCCTAGCCTCCATGTAGGTCTTCTTCAGCGCTTATATCTGACACCAAGTCAGAATGGTCCGTCCAGCACTTACATTTGACCATGAGAGAAACACATCCAACACCATGTCAGAAAGGCACGCCCAGCACTCACATCTGATCATGTAGGAACCAATCCTATAATCATATTAGAAAGGCCCAGCACTCACATTCACCAGCATGATAGGACACAACTACTATCATCTGTGAAAAGGCTCAGCACTTACAACCACCAGCATGATAGGACATAACTACTATCATATGTGGAGAGGCACAGCACTCACATCCACCAGCATGGTAGGACACACCTACTACCATCTATGGAAAGGCACAGCACTTACAATCACTAGCATGGTAGGACACACCTACTACCATCTGTGAAAAGGCGCAGCACTCACATCCACCAGCATGATAAGACACACCATCATCTGTGGAAAGGCCAGCACTCACATCCACCAGCATGATAGGACACACCTATTATCATCTGTGGAAAGGCTCTACACTTATATCTGATCATGTGTGAACCAATCCCACAGTCACATCAAAATGGCTCTTAGTCCCAGACTGAGGATTTCTGGTAACTGACCAGGTGCCTCCATTCAAAGAATGGCAATAGCTCTTATATCTGACCCTAAGTCAGAATGCCCAGCACTCACATCTGACATGGAAGAAACCAATCCTCTCGCCATGACAGAATGGCAATAGCCCTTATACCTGATCAAGTGGGAACACATCCCTCAATCACATCAGAATGGCCATGCAATCATATTTGATCATGTGAGAACACATCTCACAGTCATATCAGAATGGCCCTCAGTCCTAGACCAAGTATTCCTGGTAATTGACCAGGCACCTCCATTCAAAGAATGGCAATAGCCCTTATATCTGATCGTGTAGGAACCAATCCTATAGTCATATCAAAATGGCTCAGCACTCATATCTGACATGGAAGGAACCAATCCTCTCACCATGAAAGAATGGCTTGGCCCTTACATCTGACCATGGAAGGAACCAATCCTCTCACCATGTCAGAATGGCTCACGGACTCATCACTTCCCCTTGGAAGGAACCTCGATCTGGAGAACACCAAGCTTCTCCCTGAAGTACTCAAACTTCACTCTGGCCAATGGCTTCGTCAACACATCAGCTATCTATTCGTCCATCGCAACATACTGGAGCTTCATTGATCCCCTCTGCACCATATCCCTGATATAGTGATACTTGATCTCGATATGCTTCAACTTGTCATGGAACACCAGATTCTCAGACAACTTCACACAACTTTGGTTGTCGCAATATATACAAGTAGCATCCAACTGGAGATCAAATAAATCAGACAGTAGCTTCCTTAGCCATACTACCTCACAACTAGCTGAACAAGCTACGACATACTCTGCTTCTGCTATACTTAATGCCACACAAGATTGCTTCCTGCTAAACCAAGAGATCACACCTGATCCCATACTGAAGCAACACCCTAAAGTGCTCTTCCTATTGATGGCACTGCCTTCCCAATCTGAATCAACATAACCCTCCAGGTTAATCTTCTGATTCGCCTCATACTTGAGCCCATAATCAACTATACCCCCCAGGTACCTCAGAATATGCTTTGCAGCAATCAAGTGAACATGTCTCGGATCTGTCAGGAACTGAATCAAGGTGTTCACAGTAAAGCAAAGATCTGGTCTCGTGTTCGTCAGGTACATCAAGGACCCAATCATCTGACGATACATCGTAGCATCAACTGCTTCTGATGAACCATCACTCAATAGCTTCAGGTTTGATGCCATAGGTGTGGTCATGGCCTTGCAGTCCATCATCTCAAACCTCTTCAGGATCTCTACTGCATACTTCCCTTGTCCAAGGGAGATTCCATCCGCATTCTACCACACCTCCATGCCTAGAAAATAGTGCATCATACCCAAGTCCTTCATTTCGAACTCGGTAGCAAGCTTTCTCTTCGTATCAGTAATCAACCCATCCATATCTGTTACAAACAGATCATCTACATACAGTAGGAGCATCACTGGGTTGCCATATTCAACCTTGTAGTAAAGGTTGGAATATACTTTACTTTTGGTAAATCCCAAACTGGATAGAAAGCTGTCAATTATACCATACCATGTCCTGGGTGCCTGTTTCAAACCGTACAGGGCTTTCTTCAATCTACATACATGAGACTCCCTGTTATGTGTCTCAAAACTGAGTGGCTGCTCTACATACACTTCTTCTTCCACTACACCATTCAAGAAAGCGGTTTTGACATCCATTTGGTGTATCTTCCATTTCATGACTGCAGCCAGAGCAAGTACTGATCTGATGGAAGTGTATCTGGCTACAGGTGCAAAAGTTTCTTCATAATCTATTCCTTCTTTCTAGGAGAAACCACGAGCAACAAATCTTGCTTTATATTTTTCAATGCTACCATCTGCAGTATGCTTGATCTTGTAGATCCATTTGGAAGTTACGACAGACTTCCCTTCTGATCTTGGGACAACATCCCAAACATCGTTCTTCATGATCGATTGATACTCTTCGATCATAACATCCTTCCATTCTTTATGTTCTGTCGCTTCTTCATAATTGGAAGGTTCTTTATCGATGAAATCACATAATAAGGCTACATATCTGAATCAGGATCTGATCCTCTTTCTTTCTCTGTGATTCTCTTCTGAAGCCCCATATCTTTCCGCACCTTGGATAGCTTCTCGTACCCAAGCAGGTTTCCTCTTATGAGGATTCTTCTCCTGAGGTGGATCTACAGGTTCTTGAGGTTCTTCAAATTCTCGATCTTCTTCTTGAGCTTCTTCATTCATGGTTGTATCATGAATCCTGGATGCTTCTGTTTCTTCAGGTTCTTCAGCATGTCTCTTTCTGGATTTGTTGTAAGTTGAGTCTTCATCAAATGTCACATCCCTGTTGATGTCGATCTTCTTGAATCCTGGGAAGTATATTCTGTAAGCCTTCGATCTTTCAAAGTATCCCACAAATATACCCTTCTTTCCTGAAGGATCTAATTTAGTTCTCTTCTCTTTTGGAATGTGTATGTACACTGAACAGCCGAATATTCTGAGATGGTTGACTTCTGGTTTCTTGTCGGAAAAAACTTCTTCAGGTGTCTTGTTCTCGAGTACTCTGTGTGGAGTACGGTTTTGTACATACACCGTTGTTCTGGCAGCTTCTTCCCATAGATGCATAGGAAGATCTTGATCATGAAACATTGCTTTTGCAGCTTCCATGATAGTTCTATTCTTCCTTTCTGCAATCCCATTTTGTTCTAGATTATATGGAGTGGACAACTCCCTCTTAATCCCTGAGTCTTTGCATAACTCTTTGAATTCATTTGATGTGAATTCTCCGCCATTATCTGATCGAAAGGTCTTGATCTTCTTTTCTGTGTGATTCTCGATCAAAGCTTTGAATTCCTTGAACTTGTTGAATACTTCATCTTTGTTCTTCATGAAGTAAATCCATGTCTTCCTAGAAAAACCATCAATAAAAGAAACATAGTATACATACCTGCTTAGTGAACTTGATGACATTGGACCGCATACATTGGAGTGGATGATTTCCAAGATTCATTTTGCTTTGCTCTCGCTACTTGGAAATGTCTTCTTTGTGTTCTTTCCTTTCGCGCATCCTTTGCAGACCCCATCATGTTTTGCTTGAATTTCTGGAAGACCTTCAACAGCTTTGCTTGCAAGTGGTAGTGCTCTGTAATCCACATGTGCAAGCCTTCTATGCCAAAATTCATTTGGCTCTACTGTGTCATGAACTAAGGCTTGTTCTGGATGGCCCTTCAATTTGTACAATCCTCCTTCTTGTTCCCCAATCACTACTACATCATCAATAGTCTTTCCTTTTGGCCACATGATGACTTGACCATCTATCAATGCAACCCTCATTCCTTTTGCACCTAATGCAGATATGGAGAGGAGGTTCTTCTTTAGTCCTGGTACAAACAATACTTCCTTCATTGTCATAGACTTTTCAAAGTCTAGCTTATAGGAGGATTCCCCACTACCTTTTATTGGACACTGGTAGTCATGTCCAAGTTTCACCTTGTGTGGTGATTCATGTTCTGATAGTTTTACAAAGGATTCCTTGAATCCTGTCATATGTTTGGAAGCCCCACTGTCTATAAGCCAATCATTGCTTCCATGAGTAATGGTTCCCGTGAGAACGAAAATCAAAACATATTCTTCATCACTTGAAGAATATTCACTTTCATATATGGTTCTCTTTGTTGAAGGTTCATCATCCTCTGCAGCATGAGCATAATGTCTTCTCTTGTTTCCCTTCTTCTTGTGAGAGACATTTTTGTTTCTAGGACATTCTCTAGCATAGTGTCATTTCTCGTCACATGTATAACCTCTGATTCTAGACAAATATTTTCTAGTGTTATCTTTATGAAAGGACTTACCTCTGGGGTGATGAGAACTTCTTCTGGCTTTCTTGGAGTGTACCATGAGAGCTTGATCTTCACTTCCCATCTTTTCTTCTCGAGTTGCTATTCGAGCTTCTTCTTGAGAGCATTCTTCCCATAGTCTGTTGAACTTGACTAACTTCTTTCTGGCACAGATTCCTTGAATAAAGGAGTCCGATAATCTAGGGAGACCATTCAAGGTGGTCATTACAATCTCTGCATTCTCCACTTCTTCATCTACTGCTTCTAGTTGTTCCTTGATCTGAGAGACTCTTGTAAAGTAAGATTGGATGGTCTCTGCATTCTGGATCTTTACATTCTTCAGTTGGTTTCTCAGAGTCATCTTCCAGTTTATGTTCTTCCCTTCAAACAATTTGGTTAGGGCATCAAACATAGCTTTAGGTGTCTTTAGAGAGGACACCTGTGGTATGAGGTGATCCTTGATTGAATCAACAATAATCATCTTTGACATAACCAACTTCTTCTTATGTAAGGCCTTAGCCTCATCTCCCTCTGGAACTGGAACCTCCTCACTGATATAGGAGTCCAACTCATTTTCTTCCAGGACTAGGGAGATCATATACTTCCATGCTCAGAAGTTATCAGCTCCCTCAAGCTCTTTATCAAGCTTGGTATGATGAGACATCTTAACTGAGAACATCAAATGGAAATACAAAAGATTTAGATCTTATCAGGTCAAGATATCGGATTTGGATTTGGAGCTGAAATTCTGCAATGCTGGTTCAAGAGCAGATTAGGGTTTTGCTTTTCCGAAGTTCTATCCAACCAAATGCTTTGATCTTGATCTCTAAACTTCGATTTTGAGAAGGAGATCAATCCATGCCTAGGCTCACTGAAAAATTCCACTTTTGTGGAAAGCCCTAATTTCCGACAGCAGTGTCGGGTCCAAAACTGAAAAACCTCAGAATTGCATTCTGCTTCGACAGAAAGATGCGTCCTAAGGAGGAGAGTTATTCCAACCTTCTTTTGCTGAAAATATGTGGAGAGAGATCCACAAAGTATGAAGCCCTAGTTCCTGCAGCTACACAGTGTCTTCTTCTTAGGTTAGCTCTGATACCATGTTAAATTTTTAACATTAAGCTAGCATTATATTAGGATCTTTAACTGAGAGAATAACAAGCACAGCAATCAAACACAAGAGACAATGAACACAGTGTTTTTCCTCGAGGAAACCATAAATGGAGAAAACCCTGCAACTTCCTCAGAGATAGAATTAGCACCAAAAGTAAAACCCCAAAACAATAAGATAATCTCCCGACAGCAGTAACCTCTTTCTTCCTTGCCCCAATGTCTTCTTCTTCCCCATCTATGCGCTACAACTGAGTGTGAGTGAGTGTGTGATAAATAGAGAGGCTAGCTCTCTATTTATACTAATTCCCGACTTGACTAAACCCTACTAGGGCGGACTTCACTAGGTGAGTCTATAATAACCCTAGTGCCCCGGAACTGCAGGGACTTTAACCCTTAACCAATAGGAGGGTTACCCACAATGACTTGACATGACTTGTTTACATTATAGAACCTCCCAATAGGAACATCGGGGCATGACATGACTCAAGTACATTACAGACACATCCCAGAATAAACATCAGGTTACAATACATAAGAAATACAAGTGAATACATTCCAAAGTTATAATTACATCAACACTTATGATGATTATTTGCAATTTACATTGATGAGTTATAAGCACACATCAAGGAGAACACATATGATGATGATGATTGCTCTAAATTATGTCCATGTTGCACAAAATAAAAAATACACATATGGGTGTCAAATTCACAAGCCCTATATTCAACATGAGACCCACTTCCCAACACCAAATCAATAAGGGGTATGCATTTCTTTCAATGCTTGAGAACCAATGTTTATATTTTCATTTCAAGATTGCCTAGCAAAGATCAATCTCTTTAACAGATCCCCCACCTCTACCCTCAATTTCATGATAATGTGGTCGACCCCTCAAAATCCATGTATACTCCAGCATAGCAAATAATGGCGCCTGAATTACGTTTGCAGTGGAGAAACGCATCCCATATCTTCTAGAGCCATTGTTCATAAACCCTTTGGTGCTCGTACTAGAAGTTTCCATTTATATCAGGACCTCGAATTGGGGTTTATTTGTTAAAATCACGGGACCTCAACTTAGGGTTTCGTAGATACAATGTCTAAATCTAAAAGTCCTCCCTGGGCCTCCCAACCTGGGTCTCACTTGTACAAGTTGTAGATCAGCATAAAACCTTAAGTTTGTTTTTAAACAAGTGTTCAACCTTGAAGATCCACATCTACCATATGAAGGATTTGTTCAACATTATTAAGTACCCTTATTTGAAAATTGTTCTTCAATGACTGAAAATGATCATGCTTGATGACAAAAAGAGGTATAGTCCAAAGAGTAACATCTGAGACGTGTGCATAGAGTTATTCGGGGTAAACACTAAAACCAGGAAGCGTAAAACCATGCATAAATATATTATCTTCGTAGACAATTGTGTAAATATCAAGAAAATAGTTAATGACAAAATGAATAGATAAAGACTAAGTTATTCGGTTCATTGGATACAGGGGTTGAATCTATTATTAAAACTTTGTTACAATTTTATAACATATAGTTTAGGAGTTTGTTGTGATGAGTTGGAAGTTTATCTAAGTTATATGTAAGCCTACGGATGTAGAGTAGGGAGAGAGGAGTGGCCAAGAAAATGAATAATCGGGCCAATGTAGAGTGGAGAAGTGACCTAGAAAATGTGTGATCAGGTCGGTGTAGTGATAGAAGCTCTCAAAATGTGAACTCATCTATAGAGGTTGGAGAAATTAATGCATTTCATCGGATATCCGACATATATGCTATACTACCGACGTCTTCAATTCGTTTGTTATATGACTTTAGCCATGTCTACAAGGAGCACAATATGAGTGCAGACTGTTTATCCAAGAAAGCATATGTAGCAATACCTTACACACAAAATAGAAGATGGTCCAACACATCTTACTCCACAATAGTTATTTCATTCAACAAATGCACAACCAAGAATCACATAACTTACATAGACAATACAACTTATATGTTGAAAAAAAGAAATAGATTGTCCATAGGTTGGATTTGTCACACAACTAGGAGATATGATTCTACACATTGGTCCGTTGTTGTAGTTAATATCCGAGCTTCTAACCAATAAGAAAAGCTAAAAGAAAATGAAAGCATAACACAGTCTAGAAAGAGCCAAAAAATAACCATTTTCTAACATTCTAGTCATTAAATTTGATGATTTTAGTTTGGAAATATAAACTCATCATCTCTCAACAAAAATGGCATGGTTGAGAAGAGCTCGTTGAACTGATTCCAACGAGGCGATGACACCTCAAACGGAGTTCGGATGAGGGAGATAGAGGATTCTTAAGTTTCGACAAAACAGGCAATTTCATTGCAGAATTTGGCAAAAAGGGTTCCACGTGGCCTTATGACATAGATGTGGCATCCCTCACCAATGACACATGGCAAGAAATGGGTTACTTGGCATCTAAGTTGGAAACCTTGGGAAGGGGACACATGGCATCCATCGTACAGGTGATGTGGCATAATGTAACCATGTGGCCATATCATGAGGCACCACGTGGCAACTCCCAGTTGGCCAAGGCATGTTTTACCAAAAGTTTATGGAGTCCACGGGACTCGACCTTGGGACCTCCCTCACCCCACTCTAACGACTTCACCAACTACGCTAGTATAACGCTTATTATTTGGCATGAAAAAAAGTATATTTAAGTTTAAAAGAAGTGTGATATGGAAGAAAAATAAAGGGAAGTGTGGAGCCCGTGGCCCAGCTCACGAGGCTCCCACCACTTCCCTGTGAGTTGCACGAGCTCCATATGGAAGGGTCGGTCCCAACATTTTCCTTGCCCTTCCATTGGATCCAACCACCATCTGACCACATATCCATGGAGCGCACCAACTAAAAGGACATGTGCGTTATTAAAACTTTGGTTATGTTGTTAAAAGTGTGTTTGTAACACCTCAGTTTTGACCCTGATACATTAAATATACCTGATATATATATTGTAATTAATCATGGTGTGGAGCTAAAGGCAAAAGCCCCACCATCGATTTGGTTGTGTTATGTTTCAGCAATTGGAATCGTTGCCGATGGTATATCGTGATATACGACACATATTAGTTTTGGCATCATGTAAATATGCATTTTTAATTAAATGAACCCCAACCAGCGATGTCAATGCAACCATATTGAAAAGGGCATGATTTTCCCAAGGATAAGGGGGGGAATTGTTAAACCTTGAACCAATGGGGAAAAAGCCATGTGTCAACCACCCATTTAAAACTTCTGTTGTTAGTTGGGGGGCGTTATGGCTGGGAAGTGGTGGGGTGGCAGGGCTGCCAGTCCTTGCCCCCACGTACACTCCACCAGCTGGGTCATTTTTTGGATGTGGGCAGGGAAAACAGGAGGGGGACGCTTCCACTCTCCCACTCTCGGATTGTTCTACTCATCCTCACGCACAGACTGGGGGGAATTGCTCACTCTCACGCAGACAGTGGTTCTCTCACCTTCTCACGCACAGGATTCTGCGTCGTTTTACCCAGACAGCGAGCTGAGGAGCCTTTATCTCTGTCACCCACGATTTTTCCCTGTGAATAATCCATTCACATTCTATGTGTGCATGTTTTCCATACGGATTTTGTGGATTGTGTGGGGTGTATGTTTTCCTTACAGACTGGTATGGCTGTGTAATCTTCCCGTCACTTCACTATTGAGATCGGGGTTGTTGTTCTTCCCCTGATTTGTGGTTGTTGTCGTTCTTCCCAAGATTTGCGGGTTTATTGTGGTCTCCTTTACGTTTTGGTTGCTGTGGATTGTTATGGAGTCGTTTTGGCCACGATAGGGCCAAGAACGGCTCAGGGATCGAATTTCCCTTCCCAAGCTATGAATTGCTTGTTTGTCGCATGTATGCAATGGTTGGTCTTCAGACTGTATGAGGGCTTGGTTTGCTTGATAAAACTGGTGTGTTTGGGAACCACACAGATAAAGCTAGAGGGTTGGCTTTCTTCTCCACAACCCTTGAATAGCACTAGAAGGGAGGTCAAGGCCTGAGGCACTGTGTAGCAAAGAAGGGACTGATTTCCTTGTGTTGGGTGTGTGTGGGTATTCTAGAGGTCAGGCTAGTTCTGGTGTAGGTGTCCTCAGCTCTTCAATGAGCTCACCAGCTTAGCATTCAGCTTTTCCCAGCTCCTTGTTGGCCTAATAAACCCAACTGTGTTGGCTTGGCTGATTTGTTGATGGCCTGATAAACCCAACTATGTTGGCTTGGTTGTTTTGCGTATCCTTGGCTATGTGTAAGCCTGCTTGTTCCTTATTCCTTGGGGGGTCATGCCCAGCGCGGGGGTGGCAGCGTTGCTGAGAGATTAAGAAGCACGCTGGCCTATGGTTGTGTGGAACGTTGCAGCGACGTAGCTGGTTGCAGGACGAGTTCTTTATAAGATAAGTATTCTTGACCATTTCGTTTCTGCAATCATATTTACTGTTGATGAATTATAATGAACATGTTGAATATTGGAATGTATGGTTTGCTTCCGCTGTGAGATAATCATGTATGCATGTTTTTACTTCCAAGCATTTTATTTCACTTTATATGTATGTACATGTTCATAGGGCTAGTTGCCCGAATGGTTGGTGTATGGTAGCGTCCTCTTCGCCGGTCAAAGGGTCGGGGACGTTACAGTGTTGTGGATGGTAACCATATGCCAGAGGTTCCAATGTTATGTCAAAGTATTATTATATGGTTACAACTATGTTGTAATGGGTTATGCCAACAAGGGTAGAGAGAGTCACTAGCCAACACTTCAGACATGAATAATGCATGTGAAAAAAAATAAACATGCCATATATAAAAAGGTTGTTATATATACCAACGAACGAGGCTATAAGGTGTGGTTTGGGTTTTAAAAAAACTTGAAATATTTGTAATACATGTGGTTGGAATAGTTTTAATGATAACCACCATGTGGTTGGAGCCCAACAAATCGAATAATGGGGGTTCACATGTTGCATGCCAAAAGGGGTCACTCAACACTACATAAACCCCTCATTTTCCATTCTCTTTGGAGGAGGCCATGTTCTTGGTGAAGCCATTCTTTTGGGCATTCTTTTGGTAGTCATTCCTTTGGGGAGAGAACTTTGGAGTTAAGCTTGTGAGAACTTTGAGAGTGCTTGGAGACTTGTCCTCATTATAGCCATTATTGGGAAAAAGAGAGGAAGTTGTTGTAGCTTTTGTAAGAAGAAGGTGGAGGTACTTATACTTTCATCGTCGTCACATTGCGGAGCTGATGGTGCAAACCATTTGTGGATTCAAGCAACGGTTTCTCTGCATTTTCAGCAACCAAGGTATCAATGTATTTTTTCATCATTATTGTTGAGATTATAAACTGGCCTCTCCATGTGAGAAGTGGGTCTAGAGATGTAGTTCATTTGGAACAAACTCCGTTATCTTATCATGTCTACTTCTCATTTGTATTATTTATCTTTCATATATATGTTACTTCTTATGTGCTTATGAGCTTCAGTCACATTCTTTTATGCAATTCAATTTATAAGTCATATAACAAAAACATCCTGGATTAACTTGTCGTATATGCATCAACATATCCTTGTAGAACAATGTCTGAACCTCCAAAACATAATCCATGAGAAGTGGTACCTCTCAAATACCCGAGAATCCATTGTATTGTCCTCCAATGCTCTTTACCTAGATTGTTCATATACCTGCTCACAACTCCCATTGCATGTGCAATATCTAGTCTTGTGCACACCATGGCATACATCAACCTGCCAATTGCTAATGAATACAGAATCTTGGACATGTATTCTATCTCCTCCTATGGTTTGGGACACATCTCCTTACTTAGTTTGAAATGGCTAACCAAAGGTGTACTAATTGGTTTTGCATTTTGTATTATAAACCTCTCCAACACATTTTCTATGTACTCACCCTGAGACAATGTCAATTTGCGATTTTTCATGTTTCTTGTTAGTCTCATACCAAGGATTTGCTTTGCAACACCCAAATCTTTCATCGCAAATGATTTAGCTAGTTTCATTTTGAGCACATTTATATCATGCATGTTAGACCCTACAACAAGCATGTCATCCACATACAATAACAAAATAATATATCTTCCATTATCTAGCATCTTGAAATAAACACAGTGGTCAGAATGACATCTACTATAACCTTGTTCTATCATAAACTTATCAAATTTTAAATACCATTGTCTTGGAGCTTGTTTTAGACCATACAAACTCTTCTTCAACCTACAAACCAAATTTTCCTTCCCTCTGACCTCATACCCTATGTCTGCTACATATAAATCATTTCCTCCAAATCCCCATGGAGAAAGATCGTTTTTACATCTAAATGTTCAACCTACAAACTCTTCTTCAACCTACAAACCAAATTTTCCTTCCCTCTGACCTCATACCCTATGTCTGCTACATATAAATCATTTCCTCCAAATCCCCATGGAGAAAGATCGTTTTACATCTAAATGTTCAAGATGCAAATCTTCTACCGCCGCTAGACTTAAAATAGTCCTAATTGAAGTCATTTTAACAATGGGAGAAAATATTTCATTAAAATCTGTATCGTGCTTTTGTGCAAACCCATTTACAACAAGTCTAGCCTTGTACCGCTTCTTGCCTCCATCTTCTTCATTCACCATGTAAACTCATTTATTCTGCAATTCTCTTTTATCTGCAAGCAACTCAACCAAATCCTAAGTATGGTTTCTTACCAATGAATCCATATCCTCATTCATGCCTTGCTCCCATTTCTTTCTAGATTCCACCTGCATTGCTTCTTCATAACATTTTGGTTCACCAAAATTAGTTATCAATAAATAATACAACGAAGGAGAGAATCGTTCAAGGGGTCTACTTAACCCGGTAGATCTTCTTACACTTATAAGAGTTTGAAGTACCTGTTGTTGTTCTTGATTTTCTGGTACCTTTAGAACTTCATTTTCTTTGATTTCATCAAGCACTGTGTACTCTATGATTTTGTTTTCCTCTTTTTTTCCTTGCAACTGATCTTTGTACATAACATTTTCATTGAATACATCATTATTCCTAATGATTTTGTAATGTTCATAATCCCATAAGCGATAACCAAAATCATCAACCATGTATCCAACACATGTACATTTCTTAGATTTGGCCTCAAGCTTTGTTCTAATTTATTTATCAATATGGAAAAATGCTTCACAACCAAAAGTTCTTAGAAATGAGTAGTTTACCTTTTTATGTCTTCAAGCCTCCTCTGGAATAACACCATCCAAAGCACTTGAAGGCCCTTTATTTATTAAGTAAAGAGCAGTATCTACAGCATCAACCCAAAACTATAAGGGAAACCCTGCATGCAATCTCACACACCTTGCATGCTCCATGATCGTCCTATTCATCCTTTCTGACACACCATTTTCATGTAGTGTTCATGGGACTGTCTTCTCTCTACGAATCCCATGGTATGAACAATAACTATCAAACTCATTGCTGCAGTATTCACCTCCATTATCATATCTGAGACACTTCAATCTTTTTCATGTCTCATTCTCAACCAAAGCTTTCCACTTCTTAAAAGTAACAAACACGTCAGATTTATGTCTAATGCAATAAACCCCAAGTTTTTCTAGTAGCATCATCAATAAAAGTAAGATAATAACAAGAGTCACCAAGAGATTGTACCTGAACCGGTCCCCATACATTTGTATGCACAAGCTCTAACTTTTCAGTCTTTTTTTTTTCCAACCCAGAGAAATCTGACTCTCTTCTATTTTCCATAAACACGGTTCTCATTTAATTCCAAACTCACCTACTTCAAATCTGGAAGCAATTTCCTTGAGTGGAGAATTTGCATCCCCTTCTCACTCATGTGGCCAAGTCTATGATGCCACAACCTTGTACCTATTTCTGTGGAAGCTACAAAGATAGAATAATCAGTATTATGAGGACATAAATACAACGTACCTATTCTATCTCCTTTTGTTGTTAACGATGCTCCTTTAGTGATATTCCACCACGTGTTTCCAATCGTAGACAAACAGACGCTATCTCCCAATTGTCATGTTGAGATCAGATTTTTTTTCATAACAAGAATATGTCTTCCATCCTTTAGCAACCATTCATTTCCTTTACTTAACCTAATTCATACCTTACCCATGCCAACAATTTTATATGGTTTGTCATACCCCAATAAAACATGTCCAAAATCACTTAGAACATAATCATAAAAGAATTTCTTATGGGGTGTACCATGACTGAAGCACCTAGTATTATATAATGCAAGAATCAAATCATCTTGTAACACATCACCTGCTCCATTAGCTTCCTAAGTAATCTCATGTTGCCCGTCTCCTTTCTTCTTTGAATCTCTTCAATCTTTCTTCAGATGTCATCTTTTACCACAATTCCAATACTCTATATTTCTCAGTATGGACTTGGATCTGCCCTTTCTAGACTTGCTACAATTACCTGGGCTCTTTCCTCTCTCCCTTTGTCTTCCCCTACTCTCCATGGTCAATGCATTACCTGATGTCTCACATGTGGTTTTTCTTTGCATTTCCTCACTAAGAATAACACCAACAACATCATCAAATTTAAGAGTGTTTGAACCAGAGACGGAGTTACTTACAGCCATGACCAATCCATTCCATCTTTCTGGCAATGAGCACAAAATTAGAAGAGCCCTAACCTCATCATCAAAGTCCACTCCCACATAACTTAGTTGATTAGTAACCGTATCAAATTCATCTAAATGGTCAGCAACGAATTCACCTTCTGACATATTCATATCAAATAAACATTTCATTAAAAATACCTTGTTGGAAGTCGAGGGTTTTTCATACAACTTAGCCAATGCACTCATCACACCCTTTGTTTCATATTCTATTGAAATATTGAAAGCCACCAACGAAGCTAGGAACAGCCATATTGTTCACAATGCCTTTCTATCAAGAACCTCATGTTCTTTGTCCTTCATAGTCGTCAGTTGTTTTGCTTTTCTACCCAACAATAGGAACATGTCCTTCTGGTACAGATAGCCCTCCATTTGCATCTTCCATAACTGGTAGTTTTGGCCGTTAAATTTCTCAACCCTAAATTGTTAAAGTTAGTGCAATTGCGAGACCCATTCTCATAGATGATGGTACCCTAATCAGTTGACTAGAGCAGAGTAAGACCCTAGAATGTATCATAGGGCCCCCAGTAGTCTCCTAGGGTTCTTGGTATGAGACAAAGCAGGTGGATTCCATGGCAAAGCCCCTAGCATGTGGCTAGGGCCCCTATATGCCTCTAGGGTATTCTGGTCTGGGACTAGGGATGCGATGTCCAAGTAGAGCCTGCAGGTAGAGGAAGAGATTTATTCTGGTCTGGGACCAAGGACACGATGTCCAAGTAGGTCATGCAGGTAGTTGATCAACTTTCAGTGTGAGACTGAAGCTCTGCTTAGTACCGAGAACCATTCTCCGAGATAATGAAGGACCCGGTCAGGATCCACAGGTTGATCAACATGATTCAGTGTGAGACTGAAACTCGACCTAGGGCTAAAAGCCCTTCTTTAAGAATGGAAAATAATGATGTGCGGTGGCCCCTCTCTTAATCGGTTATTGCTAGGTTGCTCCTCACGAGATTGGCCGCCCCTTCACGATGTCCCTAGCACCTAACCCTTAGGAGCAGTGTTGAGGACCCAAGGATTGTACCATTTGTTTGAATCTTTCCCTTATACAGTGATGACAAAATATATAAAACAATTTACCTTAAGAGAAAGAAAAGTTTACTGGTTTTGTTGATCCCTAAAGGAGTCATTTGTCCACCTTTTATGATTCACCTTATACTGTGGGTATGTGGGTTGTTGTGACCCTCTTGGTTGACATTTGGTCCTTTACCTTACTTGGTGGTACTCTCACTTGTGTACTTTTGATTATGATGACTCCTAGTTTATGGATTTTATCCGAAGTGTATTTACCTTATGGTTTTAAAGGACCATTGGACCAATTATTGTTATGGTCACTTTATGTTTTATTAAAGGACCTTTGACCCACTTATGGTTTTTGGACTATTTACTTTATGTTGGACCTTTTACCTTTTGACCTTATTATAAAACCATTAACATTTATTTAATGGTTTTATATTATGACCTTTGGACCTTTCATTGTTTTACCTTTTACACCTAAAGTATTTTATGACGATTTTTTGTTTGTCTTACCTACCTTATATAAGACTAAGTTTTTCTTCATTTGTATCATCATTAGGTGAAGTATCACTTCTTGTCCACGAGTGTTCTGCCCCTATATTTTCTTTGATTTGCCCGCGCGTGACTGCTGCTAATAGTGACTCCTCCTTCAGCGTGACAGGTTTGCCCGGACCTTCCACCGTGACTATGCAACTGTCTGTGTGCTTCCTGTGTGTGACTAATTTGTTTTGTCCCACACAACCCTTCCTACGTGAATGGGATAGCTCCTTGTTTCTCTAAAGTGTGAACTCCTGCGTGATTTATCAGCGGCCTGCATGATTGGGTCTTACCTCCTCTGCTCCGCGTGACCACTCCTCGCGTGACTGGTTTCTCACTCATGGATGATTGCCTCCTTCTCTGTGACCTGCGTATATTTTGCTACAACTAACCGTGACTGGGGCTGGGTCTCAACTTACTCACGCTCTGT
Organism: Pseudotsuga menziesii; assembly: GCA_001517045.1. Lineage (NCBI taxonomy): Eukaryota > Viridiplantae > Streptophyta > Pinopsida > Pinales > Pinaceae > Pseudotsuga > Pseudotsuga menziesii. The sequence goes on along the minus strand of LPNX011116371.1, from coordinate 100,197 downwards.
GTGTTCTTCCTCTTAGTGGTTCACCTTGCTCACACTCTGCATGTTCTTCCTCTGAGTGGCTCACCTTACTCACGATTTGTGAGTTCTTCCTTTGCATGGCTTACCTTGCTCACACCTCTGTGTGAATGTTTGTGTAATCTCCACCTGCATGCACTTCACCATCTGCGTGACTGTAGACTGTGAGGGTGAACCCAACTGTGTATTTACACCAATGCTATCTCTATTACTTGTGGTCTCTATCCTAGTGTGGTTTTATTTATACGTACATGACTTCATTCTTGCTCAACGTGATCTACTTTCACTGGACTGTGTAAGTCACTATCTGCAGCATGACTGTGTGTATAATTGTGCTGCTAATTTGATTGAAGAACTGAGGTCTGTTTACTTCTCCCTGAACTCTCTCTCAAGGTACACAATTTGTTTACCCAGATTGACTTGTCCCTTCGATGACAATATCAAACTTAAAAGTATTTGAGTATAAGGTTGATCCAAATAATGGTTATGATTCTTTAGTACAGTTATCTTCTATCTTTTATATATGGCATTTGTTGAAACATCTCAATGGTCAACTTTAATGCAATGACCAGCAAAGCATTAAAATTAAACTAACTTTAACACAGTGACCAGCAGAGTATTAAAGTTGAAAGAGATGAAAAATATGTTTAATTTTATTGCAGATCAAATTTATTGAAATAAGTACTATTTTGAATTTAACCTTGTGTTGTTTATGCATTGAAGTATATTTATTCCTGTTAAATCTGAATCTAAGCTTGAATTTCAACATAATGCCTTCTTCTGCCATTGTTCCCACTCAAACTAGGAACCCTTCTATCCTGCGAGTATACCAACCAAATAGACCTTTGGCTCTAATACCAATTGTTAGAAAACAGGATCGCAAAGCAATAACAATAAAACAATATGCAAATAATAAAACATCAACACATTACAAGAGAGACGGCAATATAACATGGTTGACCCAAGATGGGCGACGTCCACACAAAAATTGCCAATCCTTTTATTATTATACCGTCCAGCAAAATGAAGGGATACAACCTGCAACACACCCGTTGCACTTCTTCTTCACTCTCTCGCAGTCTCTCCAATGCTTCAATACAATACACAACCGTATTGCAATGTCTTCTTTTTATAAAGGGAATACCATGGGAAAATACCACAGGCTGCCCAAAAACTATGGGCCCGTAAATCACCCATTATCGACCAAGTCATGACTATGAAATTACAACATTTTACAAAGCATTTTTTCCTAAATTTTCACTACGTGGGTGTTTCCGCCCCGTGGACCCCACATGGAGACTATAGTGGGGGGAGAAGGCCCCCCACACCCCTCATCATGGTACTGGAATCCAAACATGGCTAAAATACAATCTCTGAATCAAGAAGATCAGGATCCACAACCAACAATAAAAAGTTCTAAAGTGGGTCGCAAGACACTTGAAAGTGTTCATCCCAATGAACTTGGAAAGATAGGAACCAGAAATTCAACAAGGAAAGAAGATGGAAGATATGCAGATAATTCAAGTTCAAGTAATGTAGAAGATATTATGTTTCTTATGATTGTGAGTTGAATTTATCTACTAAGCTTGAACCAACTTCCTTTCAAGAAGTTGCCACTCATGATGAGTGGAAAGAAGACATGTTGAATGACTATGATGCTCTCATCAAAAATGGGACATGGAAGTTGGTGGACCCTCCTTTTGGAACCAAAACAATTGGTTGCAAGTGGGTCTACAAAAACAAGTACATATTCATGTCCCAGAGGAAGTACGATGGAGAACTATTGAATAGATTTGGCTTGACAAAGTGCAACCCTCTTTCAACTCCAATGGAGCAGAATTTGAAGCTCAAATCAAACCAAGGAAAGGAATTTAAGGATGAAACCAAGCATAGGAAGCTTGGTGGAATCCTTTTCAACCTTACCAACACCAGACCAAATCTTTCATTTACTATTGGGATCATTTCCGGGTTTATGCAAAAATGTTGTGAAGGACATTGGTTTGTTGCCAAAAGAGTTCTATAATACTTGAAGGGGACTCACGATTTTGGACTCAAGTATTATAAGGTGGATGACCTCAAATTGATCAGCTATTCTAATTCAGACTTTGATTGCTACATAGAGAATGGAGTGTCTACTTCACGCTACCTCAAGAGTCTTGGATCAACGATTATCTCATGGAGATCACACAAACAATTTGTTCCTACAGATTCCACAACATAGGGAGAATATGTGGTTGCAGTAAAAGCAACAAAGAAAATTGTGTGGCCCAAGAAAATACTTAAAGACTTGCAGGAGAAACAAGTGAATTCTACTCCTCTACTAATTGACAACACTTATGCAATCAAGTTGGTCAAGAGTCTTAGATTTCATGACCAAACCAAGCACATCAACACGAAGTACCATCTAATTCGATATCATGTAGAGGCCAAGACAGTTCATTTGAGACATCATTCCACAAATGAGTAAATTGTGGACATCTTCACCAAAGCACTTGGAAGAGAAAAGCTTGAAAGGTTCAAAAATATGCTTAGACTCGCAAACACCCCTTTAAATTAAAGGGGGGGGCTTATTTGAAACCTAATCCTACGATATTATGGTAAAAAAATGTAAATATTGTAAATATTAATTACTTAGCTTCAGTTTCTAGAAATGAAGAGACACGTACCTTGGGAAACATAAACCCAAAGATCACTCTTCCACTGTATAAATAAGCCTTTCTTGTTCAATAAAATCAATCCATCTCTGGAGTTATTCCCTACACCTTTGCATACCCAATAAGGTAAAACTGGGAGTTGACAAGCTCTTTAAATATCTCCCTTTAGTTACTAGTAGGGCTCCCCCAATTTAAGGGACTTAATTTGGTTCTCCCACCAAGTACACGCATGGCCTTCTAGCTTAAATCCAACAAATGTTATTTTATGCTCCTCAAGTACATTATGCAGATTGAAATAGACTTCAAAATGTTGCAACCAAAGATTCAATTTAACCATGTCTACCTCACCTTCATAGGACTTGATCTCGACTTTTGCTTCCATTTTAAATAAGCAATGAGAAAATTGGTTATCGAAATTACCTTTTTCATGTGTTGGTTCTTCCTTCTCTTCCTTAGGCTCCTCATGATTTTCGAGCTTCTACAAAAAGGGGTCAATATTCTTCTCAAGAGCGACCATTAGTGTGCAATGATGCTCATGGAATCAATGACTTCAACTTCCAACCAAACGAATCTCCTTTCACCTTCATTGACAAGTCTTTCTCGTTGCTCTTCATCTATTTCTACATATCGTGAGTGTGCTTTGTAACCCGTCTTGTGTTGATCTCAAGATTAACAAGGTATAACTCTCTAACATATTTAAATTTCGTAGATTGAATAAGCATATACAATGCTTCAAACCACCAAATGCCCAAATAAACCCTTTATGTTACCAATATGATCTACAAACCGCCTTGAATGTTCCAATGGTCGATTGATCACCAAAACAAATATAAACTTAAAATGACTACAATGAGCCTATGCTCCATTGTGCAATTGTCTTTTTGTGTTTTTTAACACTCGGCAAAAATAAAAACATTGTTCAAATTATTTAACTACTACAATGTATGAAATAGACTACAATAGCAAGAGACACACAATGGAACACAAAATTTACCCCAAAAACCCATATGGAAAAACTAGCATTCAACGAAGGGATATGGCTCCTATCTTCTTATTTTATGGATATTATGGTTCAAAAAACAGAGTATTCCAAGTTTATTATGAAGCTATTAGACACTCTGGTCTTCTATAGTCCTCTATAATATGTTTTTGTCTCTCTAGCATGTTAGCATTTCCTCCACTCTTGCTTATACTATTAGGTGACTAAGAAAAAAGTGAGCCCCCCTTCCCTCCACCTACTAGGTTTTTGATAGCTAAAGTTTGGGTTAGGTTTAAGTTTTTTTCAAAACCCTCTTGGAACCTCCATAATGTTTTCTAAAAGTCTAGTGGATTCATAGTTGCTACTAACTCCTCTTATTTGAATTATGGTGTGCTGACATGATCTCTACTTAGATGTGTGGGGAAATTTGGACTGTTACCTTGTCAAATCCCAAACATTCTCATATAAACTCTGTTTTAGTCACACAATAGCTTGTTGGAAAGATTCAATGAAAAGCACAATCTCCACCCAGGCTTAGGAAAGCCAACAAGAACCCTAAGTCATTGCATGACTAAAAAAACTGTTTAGGGCGTCAAAAATGCGATGAAAGTTGATGTCCCAAAATTTGAAAAAAAACAAACCATCTCTAAGATGCCCAAATCCTAATTTCCCAATCCAAATCATCTATAAATCAATTACTTATGTACATCCCCTTTGCATCAACAAACATAATACCGGTTGATCTTTACATAAATTGATCTTCACAAACGTTCTGCATTTTTAATTATATTCAAAGTTAAGGGATTATATGTCTCATTAGCTAACTTGAATAACAGGTTGTTCCCCAAACAAATGGTAGGCATCGTTTAGCTTAGGTTGTGATTGAGAAGAATGTTTAGAGGCAAGTAGGATGCCTGAAGCACAGGATTTTGTGTCCATAACTGGCCAAGGTGTAAGTGCTAGAGTACACAACAAGAATATTATTGTAGGCAATGTCAATCAGATGTTAGGTTTTGGAATTACTATTTCTGAAGATGCTTATGACATTTTGAATAGATTAAAGGGATGGCTCGAACTATAATTTTGGTGTCCATCAATGGAGAGTTGGTAGGAATAATCACAATATCAGATGCAGTTAAGCCAAAGGCACAAGATGTGATGTTCATTTTGAAAAAAATGAAACTGAGAAGTAATATGGTCACAAGAGACAATTAGTGTACTGCAAACGCAATTGCCAAGGAGGTTGGAAGTGAGACTGTTAAAGAAGAAATGCTCCCTGAGGGAAAAGCAGAGAAAATGAAAGAGTTACAGCTACTTAGATTGTCTCAAGCAACATTTTACCCCTAAGCCTTGGCCAAGCATTTGTTCCTCCCTACAAGAATTTTTACCATGGTTGTGTGTATGTATAGTATGACTGTTCAAAAAAGTTAGCGTTATAAACTTTTGTCGAGATCCAAACATTTGACAGTAGAAGTGCATTCAGCTTTGTACGAAGAGAACTTGTTTCCTTGTGCTTTTGAATCTGCATATGTTTGGGATGACGGTTGCTACAGTGGGATATGGCATCAATGACTCTTCAGCACCTATGGCTGCTGCTAACATGGTACTGATGAGAAGCAATTTGCAAGATGCCATCACTGCCATTGACCTTTCAAGGAGCACATTCGCACAAATCAGACTTGATTACTTGTGGGCTTTGGGTTAGTAATGGGTATCCCATAGCAGCTGGATTATTGTTTCCATTTACGGGATTCCATCTTCCTCCATGGGTTGCTGGGGCTTCCATGGAATCTTCTTCTGCGAATCTTGTATGTTGCTAACTGTAATTAAGATATTATAAGTCACCAAGGAAGTTGGACTTGCCTCAAATGCAAGCAGTCAAAATTCAGTAGATTTGAACCTGAAGATACTTTAAAGTTTACACAGTTTAGATCAAGCAACAGAAGTGACTAATCTGTTATTCACTAAAGTTACCTTGAACTACGATGACCAGATGATGTTTCCACTGTTGCTTAACCAAGGGTTCCACAATGCATGAGAACTTTAGCATTCAATCAGAATATCGAGATGGAGCTCTACTTGATGTATCATGTAATTACATGGAAAGACCTAAATCAGGTCACTCTCACATATCAGCTTTGGTTTTCACTGTGCACATGTTCTAAACAGCAGTTATTCTGAATGGCTGTCATCTGCAAATACTTTTACTCAGGGGTGGCATAAGTTTGAAAAGCACATTTTTGTCCCATATTATTGAAAACTCTAAGGTGCAGATTCTACACATGAAGTGGCATGACAGTTCTCTCTGCCTAACAGAAGTGTAAAAAAATTGGAAGAGGCTTTCATGTATTTTCTGCTATGACAGAATTGATAAAAAGTGGATTGAGTTTATGTGTTTTATTTCTTCCAATAAATAAATTTGTGAGTGAAAGGGAATTTGACACTATGGTTGTGTCGCTATAACTCGCATGGAATAAAGTATTCTGTGCAAATTGATGTCATGTACGAGCCTGATCCTTTCTGTTTGCAAAAAGTGCCTACTCCCTTATGTAGCCTAATATTGGAGACAAAGGAGTGGGCAAAGACAATATTCTGACTTTTAATACATGCCTTTGCGACAGATAGCAAGCAAAGTCCGCCTGTAGTTTCAGTGGTTCTATGCTGCTATCTTTATTAAATAAAGTTATTTAGTCAATTTGACTATGGATGATCATTCAGCTATGCACGAGGAAAGATTTTATCTTTCTTAAGAAATAAACACACATAAATTTATTACAAATTCACAATTCCTGAGTGCAACAATCAAACAACATAGCAATCTCAATCTTGCCAATATAATGCACCAAATGAAATCAGGCTACCCTACCTGCTCTTAAGTATATACCATATAGAGGCAAAGCAAATTTTGCTGCACCACTTCAATCTAAAGTAAGAAGTCGTCTAGTGTAACAACAGAATAGCTAAGAGCTAACTGTTCAAATACTCTCACTAAACTGGCTGTTTAACCAAAGAATCACCATGTCCGGTCATTTCAAGTATTTTCAATAAACTAATTCGCTTTATGGTTGAAACAAAGAATGTTCCCACCAAGTAATATGGCTTGGAGGTAAAATTAGATGAAGATTATAGCACAAAAATATAAACAAACTACGGAATACCAGAATGAATCACCAGGATACCAGAATAAATCATTATGAGAATGCTTAAATTGCATAGGGAAGGGCATGATCTTCTCATTTTGGAAAGAACTTCATTATTTGGAAAAGGGAAAAGCACATAATTTTCAACTTTCCTAGAATCCAGGCATAAATTAAAAGATGCAGGCTGAAAAATGAAAAAAGGCCGGAAAGATGCCTAACTGAAAAAAGGCTCTACATGTCAAACAAAATTCAAAATGGCAGGCAGAACTCAGCCTGCTTGTTTAAGAATCTGGTCAACAGAAGCATAATTTGAACCTGGATAACAAATTCACTTGCTTGCCTTAAGCCCGCCCTTGTTCTGTTTAGCAATCTTTGTCCATTCCGTGTGGAAGGAACCAGGTCGATCGATCCGTTCATAGGTGTGTGCACCAAACAGGTCCCGTTGTGCTTGGACAAGATTGGCAGGCAACCGAGATCGGCGATAGGTGTCAAAATAGGCAAGACTTGCATTCATTCCTGGGGTGCTGATGCCAGCACTGATTGCCAAATTCACCACCCTTCTCCAAGCAGCCTGCCTCTCAACCATCTCTCTCGCAAACTCCGGATCAACCAAGAGGCTTGGAAGGTTTGGGTTTCGCTGATAGGCAATCTTGATCCGATCCAAGAAAATAGCCCTGATAATGCACCCTCCTTTCCAGATACGAGCTAGTTCCCCAAAGTTCAGATTCCACCCCTTTTCAGCACTCTTGGCGCGAAGCAGATTCATCCCCTGCGCGTAACTGCAAATCTTCGACGCATACAGCGCCTTGCGTACATCGTCGATCAATTGTCTCTTGTCCACAGTCCCCCCACGAGCCAAGACATCAGGCAGGCCAGCCTCTTTAAAAATCTTCGCAGCGGCCTCGCGCTCCTCCTTCAGGCCACTGAGATACCTGCAATCAAGCGAGGCAGCAATGGTGGGGGCTGCAACAGAGAGCTCTGCAGCCTGTTGCACAGTCCACTTCCCGGTCCCTTTCATTCCCGTCTTGTCCAATATCTTATCAACAAGCTCCCCACTGCCATAATCATCCTTCACAGTGAAAATATCGGCAGTTATTTCAACCAAAAAACTCTCAAGCTCACCTCTGTTCCACTCCGCAAAGGTTTCCGCCAGCTCCTGATTGCTCAAACCCCCAACAGACTTCAGCACATCATAGGCCTCGGAGATCAACTGCATATCTCCATACTCTATGCCATTGTGAATCATTTTCACAAAATTCCCTGCCCCTCCGTTGCCCACGTAGGTAACGCAGGGCCCGTCATCGACCTGCGCGGCGACCTTGGTGAGCACGTCCTCGATGTACCTGTAGCAGGATAAAAGTTTTAAAGGAGCCATAGCAGTAGAAACGGCAATTTTAAAGAAGCAATTGCACAAAAAAAGGACGATTTAAAATCATTTGATCTGATTAAAAAATTTGGGGGGCATACCATTTGCAATAGGTGATCTATTTTGACAGCGATTAGAAGAATTAGCCAGGCATTAAAATTTTCACTCACCTGTAAGCCTCGATGGTACCGCCGGGCATTAGCGAAGGGCCACGGCGAGCCCCTTCCTCACCGCCAGAGACCCCCATTCCCAAATAAAGCAAGCCCTTCTCGGCCACCTGCCTTGCCCTCCGCTCCGTGTTTTCATACCACTCATTGCCCCCATCGACGATGCAATCGCCGGGCTCCATGTAATCGGAGAGCGTGGAAATTGTCTGGTCCACCGGTGCCCCGGCCTTGACAAGGATGATTACTGACCTCGGCTTTTTAATCGACAGCACGAAGTCCTTGGGATCGTAGCAGCCCTTGAGTGGCAGGTCGCCTTCGTCCCGGGCGCGCTCCACGGTTTCTTCCACGCGACTTGCTGTGCGGTTGTAGACGGAGATCGGGAAGCCCTTCTCCGCGACGTTGAGGGCAAGGTTCTGGCCCATCACTGCCAGACCCGCCAGCCCGATTCTGGACAGCGCCCCCGCCTCCATTGAAAGAAGAGAAAACCACAGAACTCGAACTCTAAACCTCTTGCAACGAAAGAAAGAAGCTTCAAGGATCAGATATCCCAACCTCGAACCTCACAAGAGTTGGGATATCGATTTATAACCACGGAACTCGAACTCGAACCTCTTGCACAGAAAGCAAGAAGTTCCAACACTCAAGCGCCTCGGTGCGGTCGATGAGGTCGTAAGATCGAACCTCAAGGGGATGAAAGATATCGATGCATTCGAGGCTATTGCTGTTCTTGCTAGAATTTAAGTGTGAGTTCTGTTTGGTAGGTGGGAAAAATTGGAACTCTTCATTGAAGGAAAAGGCAATCTGGTTTGGACAGGCAAAAAGGTTTTATTTAGATTATCAACAAATTCTTCATATTAATATTAACGAAAGTTTGTTATCGTCGTGATCGATGAATTTTCAAAATATTAAACGAAGGGCCCTATTGAAAGATATGAGCAGGGAGCTATTTTCTAGTGTGTACCCAAAGATCAAGACTCTAGGGACTTTCTGAAAATGGCCTAAGACAAGGGACGTTTCATTTCTTTTCTAATTCTCAATAAGGTGGAATGTTTTGTTTTTGTCTTTTTAAGTTGATATTGAAATTCAAAATTACAATTTTGAATTTATTAAAGTGCTATTTTTAATATAAAATAAATTTAAAATTTTTATTATTTTTAATGTAAAAATATATTTTAATTTATTATTTTATTCATCTAATTATGATGAATTTTATAAAATAATTAATTTCCTACTTTTATGAAGAATGGCCATTTAAAAAATGAATTAACATAATATATTAAAAAAAATTATGAATAAAACTTTAAAATGTTTTAGATCAATTTTAGTGTTTTTTAGGTTGAAAAACTACCTTTTTGTTATCTTGAAGGAATCCAAAAAAACTTACACATAAAGAAGAAATCTTAATAGATTTCAATTTCTATGTTTTATTAAAATATAACAATATTCTTTTACAAACTTCAATTTTAATGTTTTATTAAAATATAACATTGTTCATTTAACTAAGTAACAAATCATTTATCTTGTGAAATTAAATTAATATATATAAACCAAATTTATGAACAAAATAAATAAATAATTTTTTTTAATCTTTAGAAAACACTTACCTCGTCCCAAGTTATTAAAGTCAAAATGACTATAACCCGTACCTCATCCCAACCATATCATATCCACTCCAAGTTCCCCATCCCAACCATATCATATTCACTCCAAGTTCTTGGCACGGTATTTCACCATTCTGCTTGAAGTGTGTTTTATGAAGCATAAAAAACCATTGTCATTGACATGAGATTTGAAATTTAAATAAAAGCAACAATAAAAGAAAACAATTAATTTACATTTTTAATAATTAATCCACATTTGTTAGGGTTCTTAATCAATGATGATTATCATGATTTTTCTTAGATTTTAGGATTGGGAGATGACCTTATCCTCAAAAGTAGAGAGAATTATAATAATACTTATTAGTGTAAAAGTGGAGTATTATGAATTATTGATTAACAAAATATTGAATCTACATGTATCGAAATTTGTATTATGTTGTTTAATCAAAATTTAGTACTAATAATTAGAAATGGTATTATTTTGAATGTTAGTTTTTTTCACATAAATGAGTGTCTTTGTATTTATCAAAAAAGAGGTCTCGACCAAACTGGACAACCTGTAGTTACAAACTAGCTTTTTCCAATATGATATGTATGGATACTATAGTCTTGAGATATACAAAAATGAAGATCCCAACGTAGCTACACTTAACCTTGTTTTTGTTGCTACTATAGTGCCAACATGTATAAGCATGATTAAATTGTCCTAGAAACAAAAAAACATGTATATTGCATATGATCATTATAGAAAATTTGGTCAACGCAGCGTTGAACAGCTTACTGGGGAGAAGAAGCTTCCCCAGTTTCATTCTCAACATTCTCCTTACTGGTTACAAGAACCTCTGGGACTATTAATTGCTTTTCCATGCCAAGACTATCATTATGAACTTGTCATGCACTTTGAAACTCCTCCCGAGACGAATTATTATTATCTTCCTGAGAGTCAACCTTATCCTTCCTGAATTTGATCTCCACTTCAACCAAAATCAATTTGTATCTCAAATGCCTCATTTGATCATGTAAAAGATAATAATAAAAAATATCTTTGGTTATGATTTGATCCTGAGCATATTTCAACTCCCATTGTTTTTGTCGATTTTCAACATTGTGTAGATCTCTAGACACTGTAATGTTTGAGTCCTCTTAAGGATCTCCACCCTTTGCTCACTATTTTCTCTGTTACCTTGAGGTTCATCCATCGTGAAATAGTTGTTGCAAATGGTAGTCAACTACCAAATTGATTCTTCTCCTAACCCCCCTCACCCAAAAAAATTGTGGTAGTTCTAAATAAACTATCACTTAAATTCCAGGAACACAGCTTGGTGTAAACAACTTGAAAGACACTTCTTATATCTTCCTTAATTAGCTCCAATTTGTACTGATTGCTCTAAAGGTCGTTGTTGGCCCTAGGTAAGTTGACTAAGTTTTGGTTCTAAGTGGAAAAACCGGTCGCAGTGTGAACGTTGTTGTGATGGAGTGGGTGTGGAAATGGTCGACTCCGGCAATTGTGGCGGTTTTTGGGGAAATATAAAATTTATTCGGTGAGTTAGTTAGAGGGTGGTCCATTTATGGGTAGTGTGTGCGGTGAATGTAAATTCGGCCAATAGAGCTTATATAATGCAAAGGATTGGTTGTTCCTTTTTGGAAATCTTTTTTGTGATCGTTGGTTTTGTTCTAGTCGTAAGATAAGATAGGGTCGAAGTACAGTTTTGGTAAGTACGTTTATTGAAATAAGAAAGATGAATAAGAGTCATGAATGTAATGTATTGTTGATCCACAAGTTGTGTGCACTGATGTAATGTAATGGGGGTTATGAAGAGATGTCTGCAAGCTGTGTGTGTAGACCAAACCGTTCGAGACACAACTCATGCCAAATGAAGAGCGCTTTTATGGTGTTCTCCTGTATGGGTTTCAATGTTAAGATCCCTGTGTCGAATGGTGTATGCTAATATTGTGTGATGTCTTGTATTTCGTTGCGACTGATGATAATATGTTTCTTTATGCATAAGTAAATGAAATGACAAATGATTTAATGGGTTGTAGTATGTTGTTATCATATTTGCACATCAATGGTTTTGTATGTTGGTTAATTTGTTGGCCTTCATGTCGGTTTTTTGCATTGAAAGATCCCATTTACCATTGTGGAAATATGGTTCCTATAGCTCCCATAGGTATCTATGGTGAGACTTCACTTGCGTCGCAGGTGTTTCCAATGGGGTTACTCCCTATCAGGTCGGTGCCTTGGATTTTGTTGGAAGGATTGAACCTAGGTTAGTCGAAGCGAGCCAACAAATGGTTTCATTGTCGGCACTGGGATCATTGTGAAGAGGACATGTTTTGGCACCCAATAAAGCCTGAAATTCAGGATTGGATAAAACAAAAGGCTCAGGAATTTGTACGAGAAGAAAGTAATGGGTCGTGAGTGAATCCAAGGGCATGGTTAGAAAGGTATGTTACTTAGATATTCATGATATTTTCTTTAGTGAATTCCCTGTTATATTGTACAAATGGTTGGCAAGACTAGCATGTCAAAAGAAAACATTTTAAGGTGGAGAACATAGGGGTTGGACTCCTCAGCTGATCCGACGGCTGGAGAGTGTTAATATTACCATCTCCAAGGTTGTTGATTTCTTGTTCGACAACATTCTAGAAGGGTATATTACTAAGATCGTTGTGGATACTATTAAGTTGTATAGTGAAACCAAGAGATCATTTTTCCAAGGTCCTAGAGGTAGATACCTGAAATATTTAAAATTGTGGATTAAAATGTTGGTATGTGAAAAAAGGATTATGCGGATGGAGTCTGACGAGTAAATCATTGTGCGCGAAGAAAATGGGTAGTGTTGAGAAGAACGTTTGGAGAAGATGGGAAGAGTGAGCTGAAATGTTCCAAGCTAATAGTGAGCTTGAGGAAGAGGCTCCAACTAAGGAGTGGAAGAAGATTCTGATCAAGTAAGAAGAGAAAAACTAAGACAAAGAGAGAGAGTTGCAATGTGACCAGAATAAGCTACTATGAGTTGGTGCCACAACTTGACGAAGATTCTTGCGACGAGGATGAGGAATATTGACTTATTTATGAAGATGAGGAAGAGGTGCAATATATGTACCAAACCCAAGGCTACTGCATACCTATGACTCCGCGTACATCTTCAATATCAGAGGTAAGACCTAAAAGTGTTTAAAGCGCTTTCTCTCAAATCAGAGTAATAGTAATATTCAAGATAGTGGACAAAATGTTCCTACTAGTGGTCCATCTAATTTGGGATCGTTAGTACCCCAAAGTCATAGGATGGTCGGGGATGACATGAAGTTGTCTATATTAAATGGAAATGGGTTGGAAGACCCTAAGAAACACTGGTTTTTGTGCAAAGCTATCTAGGTTGTGCAACAGGTCCAAGATGACATAGTAAAAAGGTCAAATAATCACAACCTTTAAGGGTCGTGCTCTATATTGGTATAAGAAATTTTCTATGGTTCCTATGTGAATTCCTTAGAATTCCTTAGATCAGGTTCGAAATGGGTTTATAGATGAATTCAAGAATCCTAAATCTGAGTCGCAATGTATTATAGAGTAGAAGGAAATCAAGCAGTCACCGGATGAATCTATCTAGGATTTTGACCAGAGATTCAAAACCATGATAGCTAAGGTGAGTTTTCAAATGTTTAACATTCAACATAAAGAGTGGTTTATTATAGTGTTATTACCCCATATTTGTGTTCCCCTGATATAGCAAAATATAGTACCCAAATAGAAGCTTTGGAAATTACAATGAAATTTGAAGCATCACCAGTCAGAGAAACTGGAGTGGGAATGGCATAAATTTAGTCACAACTGGATAATATGTCATTGTAGATCCAAGATATCAAGAAGGGGAAGTATATTCTTGAATATGTATGGTTCATAATATGTAGAAATGAAGTTTGTCATAAGGATTTGTGCCCATCCTTTCTGGACTACCTTTATCACGTACCCATACCTAATTATCATGCAGAATTAAAATTTTCATTGAGAACCTTTATTGTTCATCAAAACATAGGTCATGGCCATGAACCACTTCTCGATATTTCCAGCACTGTCACACTCCCTCCTGTCTTCCATTGATCAATTCCACAGTCTGCAAGGAAAGATCTTAGAGGAGATCGGACGGCGGAGAAAAAAACGCAACGAAAATCAACGATCCCAAACGCTCCCGCAACTGGAACGAAATTGACGGCTCAGAATCCACCCTCAAAAATCAATGGTGCGGAAAGCCCGAGTTGCGGGATCAAAAAGTTATGAAAATTGCAATCTCACTTCCTGCAACCCGCATCCTTCATCGGAAAGAGATCAACGATGGACAATCATCCCGCGAATATCGATAGTGCGGAAACTTGAATTGTGGGATTGGGAATTGTGGAAATCGCGACACTGTGATCCCGCATCCCACATCGGAAAGGACCGTTGCAGAATGAAAACTGCGGAAACCATGATCTGCGAACGGGCATCTCGCATCCCACATCCAGTAGACTGCGTAAATGAAGATTTCTAGCAGGAAAAATAACTTTTTAACTGAAGTCTTGGATCCATCTAATCATTCAGGCCATTACTAATCTGGTCAATCGAACCTACAACTTAGTTTAAATGCATTGATGGAAAACATACATAGATGCCTCTAATTACAATTATTCAAAGGAACAATGCCTCAATTCAACACAACAACATGTTCATCACATTCCATAAGCAATTACAATGCAAGAAATACAGTTGCAGAGAATTATATAGACAAGAACACTTATCTTGCACAGAACTTGTCCTGCAACCAGCTATGCCATTGCAACATTCTACACAACCATAGGCCTGTTCGCTCATCAATCTCTCAATGACACTACCACCCCCGAGCTGGGCATGATTTCCTACAGGAATAAGGGAACACTAGTAGACTCATACATAACCAAGGGTGCAATAACACTCAGCCAAGCCAACACAGTTGGGTTTATCAGGCTGCAGGGTAAAACACACCAACAGATGGGTTTCACAAACCACTCATCCAAGCCATCTCACAGTTGGGTATCACAGACTAAACATAGTCAAGCCAACATTCACCTTTAGGACCAGTCAAGACAACATATGGGTTTATCAGACTGTACACAGTAAAGCCATTTCATTGTTGGGTTTATCAGGCTAACTAGCCAAGCCAACATTCACAGTTGGGTTTATCAGACTGTCCAGCCAAAGGTTACTCACAAGGTCAAACTCAACAAGACACAACCAAGCCAACAGATGGGTTTATTAGGCTACCAGATAAGCCATCTCTCTAGTTGGATTTATCAGGATTCTAAGGCAATGGAGGAAGAACTGTTAAGCTAGTGAGCTCATCTACAGAGCTAAGAACACCTTCATAAGACCTATATGGCCTGGCTTCCCCACTGCTTACACACCCAACACAAGGAAGTGTCCCCTTCTTTGCTCCACAGTTCCTCAAGCTACACCTTCCCTTCCAGTGCTCTTCAGAACGTGCATAGCAGGTTTACCAACCACTCTTATCTTATCGTAAGGTTCCACACTAGGTTTATCAAGCACATTCTACATCTCTCCCATTCCTAAGTCTTGTACATAGCTCAGACCTGAACCAGGGTGCACAACACAACAACCACAGGGAGACTCCACAACTCATGCTTACTCTGGAATCAAGTAACAGGGTCTCATACACTCAGTAGTTTAAGATAACGCTACAACACAGCAATCATAGTCTTTCCAAGGGAAGAACACTCGCAGAACGTGAAGGATACACACACGAAGAGCTTCGATGATACCACAATGTCCCACGAAGGATACACACATGAAGAGCTCAACTGATACCACAATGTCCCATGAAGGATACACACGGGAAGAGCTCAGCTGATACCACAATGTCCCGTGAAGGATACAAACAGGAAGAGCCCAGATGATACCACAATGTCCCGCAAATGGAGAACGAAGATGGTGAATGAATGAGAAAAAGATGATGAATGAGCCAAAACTTCCCACAGCTCTCAAAACGTGAGAATAAAAACAAAATGTGAACTCGCGTGAGTCAAACTGGCATACGGTTATGGTGTTTTCTTGTCCCTGCAAAAAAAACATGACATTCCAAAACTGGGTGCTCTTCCCAATTCGAAATTGCCCATACTCATCCCCTTCCAAGCAATAACTACCTCAACCACCTTCTGGTAGAATAAATGGTTGGGAAGCAAAGACAAGAAAGAGGGTAGTTGACAGTTCTAATGGGTTCTCCCCATGACACATGGATTTTCCCCAAACCGGCTCAAGGTTAACATTCCCGCCCCCTTATCCTTAGGAAAATTATGCCCCCATCTCATTATTCGTTAATATGACATAGCTGGATGTGGGTTTTTCATTAATTTGCATTTTTACATGATGTTTACAAACGTGCTTGACTTAGCACAAAAACCATATGCATCAACCATGATCACCTATATACGAAACATTGATCAATGATAGGGCCTTGGCCTTGAGATCCTTGTCATGATCCCATATAATATTTACATCATATACATTAATGCAACAGGGTCAAAACATGGGTGTTACATTCCCTTCCCCCTTCAGTAGCACTATCCTCAGTGCTTTACAAAATTGAACAAAATGCTACACTAGTACCGCTCTCAGTGCTCTGCAGATTCGAACAAAAATGGGTGTGCCAATCGCATGGCATCCTCCAGCTCCCATGTAGCCTCTTCAGGACCGTAGTGCTCCCACTACACCTTTACCTGTCCTATGGCTCGGTTCTGAAGCATGGCGACCTTCCTGTCGATGATGCGCATTGGGTCGATTCGGAACTCTCCCTCGGGTTCCAGCTGAATCACATCCCAATTTATCACATGGTTAGGGTCATGTATATATTTCTTAAGCAAAGAAACATGAAAAACATTATGAGCCCTAGTGCTCGCAGGTAATGCAAGTCTATATGCAACTGGCCCTATTCTTTCAAGCACTTCGAACGGCCCACAATATCTAGGTGATAGCATGGCACAACTTCCAAGCTTCAAGGAACTCTTCTTTGCCCTCACTCTGAGGTAAACATGATCCCCCACACTGAACTCTCGGTTGAATATATGCTTATCAGCATAGATTTTATGTCTGTCTTGGGGATGCTTTCAGATTCTGCCTGATCTTTACAACCTACTGCTCCATCTCCTTGAGCAATTTTGGACCAATCACAACCTTGTTCACTGGATCATCCCAAGTAATTGGTGTCCTACACCTCCTGCTATAAAAAGATTCATATGAACTCACCCCCAAGGATGCTTGATGTCCATTGTTATAAGCAAACTCTACCAAGTGTAAATAATCTTCCCACTTGGTTGGTTTGTCCATCACATACATGTGAAGCATGTCTTCAAGCACTTGATTTACCCTCTATGTCTACCCATCAGTCTGAGGATGGTAGGCAGTGCTGAAGTTCAGCTTTGTACCCAAATCCGCAAACAACCCCTTCCAAAAATTGGAAGTGAACTTGACATCTCTATCAGAGACTATTGCCTTGGCAATCCATGTAATTTGAAAATCTCCTTCATGAAGATCTTTGCAATGTCACCAGTCTTATGTGTAGACTTAACCGGTATAAAATGTACTGCCTTTGTCAATTTCTCCACCACAACGATGATGGAATCATGTTGTCTCCAAGTCATTGGCAATCCTGTAATGAAATCCATGGAAATAATTTCCCATTTCCATTCAGGAACTGGCAAAGGCTGCAACAAACCTGCTGGGTGTTGATGCTCAACCTTCACCCGTTGACATTTCATGCACCTGGGTGTTGATGCTCAAACTGGAGAAGAAGCTTCCCCAGTTTCATTCTCAACATTCTCCTTACTGGTTACAAGAACCTCTGGGACTATTAATTGCTTTTCCATGCCAAGATTATCATTATGAACTTGTCATGCACTTTGAAACTCCTCCCGAGACGAATTATTATTATCTTCCTGAGAGTCAACCTTATCCTTCCTGAATTTGATCTCCACTTCAACCAAAATCAATTTGTATCTCAAATGCCTCATTTGATCATGTAGAAGATAATAATAAAAAATATCTTTGGTTATGATTTGATCCTGAGCATATTTCAACTCCCATTGTTTTTGTCGATTTTCAACATTGTGTAGATCTCTAGACACTGTAATGTTTGAGTCCTCTTAAGGATCTCCACCCTTTGCTCACTATTTTATCTGTTACCCTGAGGTTCATCCATCATGAAATAGTTGTTGCAAATGGTAGTCAACTACCAAACTGATTCTTCTCCTGACCCCCCTCACCCAAAAAAATTGTGGTAGTTCTAAATAAACTATCACTTAAATTCCAGGAACACAGCTTGGCATAAACAACTTGAAAGACACTTCTTATATCTTCCTTAATTAGCTCCAATTTGTGACGATTGCTCTAAAGGTCGTTGTTGGCCCTAGGTAAGTTGACTAAGTTTTGGTTCCAAGTGGAAAAACCGGTCGCAGTGTGAACGGGATTGTGATGGAGTGGGTGTGGAAACGGTCGACTCCGGCAATTGTGGCGGTTTTTGGGGAAATATAAAATGTATTCGGTGAGTTAGTTAGAGGGTGGTCCATTTATGGGTAGTGTGTGCGGTGAATGTAAATTCGGCCAATAGAGCTTATATAATGCAAAGGATTGGTTGTTCCTTTTTGGAAATCTTTTTTGTGATCGTTGGTTTTGTTCTAGTCATAAGATAAGATAGGGTCGAAGTACAGTTTTGGTAAGTACGTTTATTGAAATAAGAAAGATGAATAAGAGTCATGAATGTAATGTATTGTTGATCCACAAGTTTTGTGCACTGATGTAATGTAATGGGGGTTATGAAGAGATGTCTGCAAGCTATGTGTGTAGACCAAAGCGTTCAAGACACGACTCATGCCAAATGAAGAGCGCTTTTATGGTGTTCTCTTGTATGGGTTTCAATGTTAAGATCCCTGTGTCGAATGGTGTATGCTAATATTGTGTGATGTCTTGTCTTTCGTTGCGACTGATGATAATATGTTTCTTTATGCATAAGTAAATGAAATGACAAGTGATTTAATGGGTTGTAGTATGTTGTTATCATATTTGCACATCAATGGTTTTGTGTGTTGGTTAATTTGTTGGCCTTCATGTTGGTTCTTTGCATTGAAAGATCCCATTTACCATTGTGGAAATATGGTTCCTACAGCTCCCATAGGTATCTATGGTGAGACTTCACTTGCGTCGCAGGTGTTTCCAATGGGGTTACTCCCTATCGGGTCGGTGCCTTGGGGTTTTGTTGGAAGGATTGAACCTAGGTTAGTCGAAGCGAGCCAACAAATGGTTTCACTGTCGGCACTGGGATCATTATGAAGAGGACATGTTTTGGCACCCGATAAAGCCTGAAATTCAGGATTGGATAAAACAAAAGGCTCGGGAATTTGTGCAAGAAGAAAGTAATGGATCGTGAGTGACTCCAAGGGCATGGTTAGAAAGGTATGTTACTTAGATATTCATGATATTTTCTTTAGTGAATTCCCTGTTATATTGTACAAATGGTTGGCAAGACTAGCATGTCAAAAGAAAACATTTTAAGGTGGAGAATATAGGGGTTGGACTCCTCAGCTGATCCGACGGCTGGAGAGTGTTAATATTACCATCTCCAAGGTTGTTGATTTCTTGTTCGACAACATTCTAGAAGGGTATATTACTAAGATCGTTGTGGATACTATTAAGTTGTATAGTGAAACCAAGAGATCATTTTTCCAAGGTCCTAGAGGTAGATACCTGAAATATTTAAAATTGTGGATTAAAATGTTGGTATGTGAAAAAAGGATTATGCGGATGGAGTCTGACGAGTAAATCATTGTGCGCGAAGAAAATGGGTAGTGTTGAGAAGAACGTTTGGAGAAGATGGGAAGAGTGAGCTGAAATGTTCCAAGCTAATAGTGAGATTGAGGAAGAGGCTCCAACTAAGGAGTGGAAGAAGATTCTAATCAAGTAAGAAGAGAAAAACTAAGACAAAGAGAGGGAGTTGCAATGTGACCGGAATAAGCTACTATGAGTTGGTGCCACAACTTGACGAAGATTCTTGCGACGAGGATGAGGAATATTGACTTATTTATGAAGATGAGGAAGAGGTGCAATATATGTACCATACCCAAGGCTACTACATACCTATGACTCTGCATACATCTTCAATATCAGAGGTAAGACCTAAAAGTGTTTCAAAGCGCTTTCTCTCAAATCAGAGTAATAGTAATATTCAAGATAGCGGAAAAAATGTTCCTACTAGTGGTCCATCTAATTTGGGATCATTAGTACCCCAAAGTCATAGGATGGTCAGGGATGACATGAAGTTGTCTATATTAAATGGAAATGGGTTGGAAGACCCTAAGAAACACTGGTTTTTGTGCAAAGCTATCTAGGTTGTGCGACAGGTCCAAGATGACGTAGTAAAAAGGTCAAATAATCACAACCTTTAAGGGTCGTGCTCTATATTGGTATAAGAAATTTTCTATGGTTCCTATGTGAATTCCTTAGAATTCCTTAGATCAGGTTCGAAATGGGTTTATAGATGAATTCAAGAATCCTAAATTTGAGTCGTAATGTATTATAGAGTAGAAGGAAATCAAGCAGTCACCGGATGAATCTATCTGGGATTTTGACCAGAGATTCAAAACCATGATAGCTAAGGTGAGTTTTCAAATGTTTAACATTCAACATAAAGAGTGGTTTATTATAGTGTTATTACCCCATATTTGTGTTCCCCTGATATAGCAAAATATAGTACCCAAATAGAAGCTTTGGAAATTACAATGAAATTTGAAGCATCACCAGTTAGAGAAACTGGAGTGGGCATGGCATAAATTTAGTCACAACTGGATAATATGTCGTTGTAGATTCAAGATATCAAGAAGGGGAAGTATATTCTTGAATATGTATGGTTCATAATATGTAGAAATGAATTTTGTCATAAGGATTTGTGCCCATCCTTTCTGGACTACCTTTATCACGTACCCATACCCCATTATCATGCAGAATTAAAATTTTCATTGAGAACCTTTATTGTTCATCAAAACATAGGTCATGGCCATGAACCACTTCTCGATATTTCCAGCACTGTCACACTCCCTCATGTCTTCCATTGATCAGTTCGACGGTCTGCAAGGAAAGATCTTAGAGGAGATCGGATGGCGGAGAAAAAAACGCAGCGAAAATCAACGATCCCAAACGCTCCCGTAGCTGGAACCAAATCGACGGCTCAGAATCCACCCGCAAAAATCAACGGTGTGGAAAGCCCGAGTTGCGAGATCGAAAAGTTATGAAAATTGCAATCTCACTTCCTACAACCCGCATCCTGCATCAGAAAGAGATCAACGACGGACAATCATCTCATGAATATCGACGGTGCGGAAACTTGAATTGTGGGATTGGGAATTGTGGAAATCGTGACACTGTGATCCCGCATCCCACATCGAAAAGGACTGTTGCAGAACGAAAACTGCGGAAACCATGATCTGTGAACCGGCATCTCACATCCCACATCCAGCAGACTGCGTAAATGAAGATTTCTAGCAGGAAAATTAACTTTTTAACTGAATTCTTGGATCCATCTAATCATTCAGGCCATTACTAATCTGGTCAATCGACCCTGCAACTTAGTTTAAATGCATTGATGGGAAACATACATAGATGCCTCTAATTACAATTATTCAAAGGAACAATGCCTCAATTCAACACAACAACATGTTCATCACATTCCATAAGCAATTACAATGCAAGAAATATAGTTGCAAAGAATTATATAGACAAGAACACTTATCTTGCACAGAACTTGTCCTGCAACCAGCTATGCCATTGCAACATTCTACCCAACCATAGGCCAGTTCGCTCATCAATCTCTCAATGACACTACCACCCCCGAGCTGGGCATGATTTCCTACAGGAATAAGGGAACACTAGTAGACTCATACATAACCAAGGGTGCAATAACACTCAGCCAAGCCAACACAGTTGGGTTTATCAGGCTGTAGGGTAAAACACACCAACAGATGGGTTTCACAAACCACTCAGCCAAGCCATCTCACAGTTGGGTATCATAGACTAAACACAGTCAAGCCAACATTCACCTTTAGGACCAGTCAAGCCAACATATGGGTTTATCAGACTGTACACAGTAAAGCCATTTCATTATTGGGTTTATCAGGCTAACTAGCCAAGCCAACATTCACAGTTGGGTTTATCAGACTATCCAGCCAAAGGTTACTCACAAGGTCAAACTCAACAAGACACAACCAAGCCAACAGATGGGTTTATTAGGCTACCAGATAAGCCATCTCTCTAGTTGGATTTATCAGGATTCTAAGGCAATGGAGGAAGAACTGTTAAGCTAGTGAGCTCATCTACAGAGCTAAGAACACCTTCATAAGACCTATATGGCCTAGCTTCCCCACTACTTACACACCCAACACAAGGAAGTGTCCCCTTCTTTGCTCCACAGTTCCTCAGGCTACACCTTCCCTTCCAGTGCTCTTCAGAACGTGCATAGCAGGTTTACCAACCACTCTTATCTTATCGTAAGGTTCCACACTAGGTTTATCAAGCACATTCTACATCTCTCCCATTCCTAAGTCTTGTACATAGCTCAGACCTGAACCAGGGTGCACAACACAACAACCATAGGGAGACTCCACAACTCATGCTTACTCTGGAATCAAGTAACAGGGTCTCATACACTCTGTAGTTTAAGATAACGCTACAACATAGCAATCACAATCTTTCCAAGGGAAGAACACTCGCAGAACATGAAGGATACACACACGAAGAGATCCGCTGATACCACAATGTCCCACGAAGGATACACACATGAAGAGCTCAACTGATACCACAATGTCCCACGAAGGATACACATGGGAAGAGCTCAGCTGATACCACAATGTCCCGTGAAGGATACAAATAGGAAGAGCCCAGATGATACCACAATGTCCCGCAAATGGAGAACGAAGATGGTGAATGATTGAGAAAAAGATGATGAATGAGCCAGAACTTCCCACAGCTCTCAAAACGTGAGAGTAAAAACAAAATGTGAACTCGCGTGAGTCAAACTGGCATACGGTTCTGGGGTTTTCTTGTCCTTGCAAAAAAAACATGACATTCCAAAACTGGGTGCTCTTCCCAATTCAAAATTGCCCATACTCATCCCCTTCCAAGCAATAACTACCTCAACCACCTTTTGGTAGAATAAATGGTTGGGAAGTGAAGACAAGAAAGAGGGTAGTTGACAGTTCTGATGGGTTATCCCCATGACACATGGATTTTCCCCAAACCGGCTCAAGGTTAACATTCCCGCCCCCTTATCCTTAGGAAAATTATGCCCCCATCTCATTATTCGTTAATATGACATAGCTGGATGTGGGTTTTTCATTAATTTGCATATTTACATCATGTTTACAAACGTGCTTGACTTAGCACAGAAACCATATGCATCAACCATGATCACCTATATACGAAACTTTGATCAATGACAGGGCCTTGGCCTTGAGATCCTTGTCATGATCCCATATAATATTTACATCATATACATTAATGCAACGGGGTCAAAACAGGGGTGTTACATTCCCTTCCCCCTTTAGTAGCACTGTCCTCAGTGCTTTACAAGATTGAACAAAATGCTACACTAGTACCGCCCTCAGTGCTCTGCAGATTCGAACAAAAATGGGTGTGCTAATCGCATGGCATCCTCCAGCTCCCATGTAGCCTCTTCAGGACCGTAGTGCTCCCACTACACCTTTACCTGTCCTATGGCTCGGTTACAGAGCATGGTGACCTTCCTGTCGATGATGCGCATTGGGTCGATTCAGAACTCTCCCTCGGGTTCCAGCTGAATCACATCCCAATTTATCACATGGTTAGGGTCATCTATATATTTCTTAAGCAAAGAAACATGAAAAACATTATGAGCCCTAGTGCTCGCAGGTAATGCAAGTCTATATGCAACTGGCCCTATTCTTTCAAGCACTTCGAACGGCCCACAATATCTGGGTGACAACATGGCACAACTTCCAAGCTTCAAGGAACTCTTCTTTGCCCTCACTCTGAGGTAAACATGATACCCCACACTAAAATATCGGTTGAACATATGCTTATCAACATAGATTTTATGTATGTCTTGGGATGCTTTCAGATTATGCATGATCTTGACAACGTACTGCTCCATCTCCTTGAGCAATTTTGGACCAATCACAACCTTGTTCACTGGATCATCCCAAGGAATTGGTGTCCTACACCTCCTGCCATAAAAAGATTCATATGAACTCATCCCCAAGGATGCTTGATGTCCATTGTTATAAGCAAACTCTACCAAGTGTAAATAATCTTCCCACTTGGTTGGTTTGTCCATCACATACATGTGAAGCATGTCTTCAAGCACTTGATTTACCCTCTCTGTCTACCCATCAGTCTGAGGATGGTAGGCAGTGCTGAAGTTCAACTTTCACCCAAATCCGCAAACAACCCCTTCCAAAAATTGGAAGTGAACTTGACATCTCTATCAGAGACTATTGCCTTTGGCAATCCATGCAATTTGAAAATCTCCTTCATGAAGATCTTTGCAATGTCACCAATATTATGTGTAGACTTAACCGGTATAAAATGTACTGCCTTTGTCAATTTCTCCACCACAACGATGATGGAATCATGTTGTCTCCAAGTCATTGGCAATCCTGTAATGAAATCCATGGAAATAATTTCCCATTTCCATTCAGGAACTGGCAAAGGCTGCAACAAACCTGCTAGGTGTTGATGCTCAACCTTCACCCGTTGACATTTCATGCACCTAGAAATGTATTCAGCCATGTCCTTTTTCATTCCTGGGAAAAAGTACTGCTTTCTAGCTGTATCAATTGTTTTCTAATATCCTGGGTGACCAGAATATGGAGCTTGATGGATCTCATCCATAACAACTCTCCTCAAATCTGCTACATTTGGAATATAAATTTTGTTCTTGTAAGTAAGAAGTCCATCCTCTTCCAATTTATATCCCTCATTCCTCTTCTCAAGACTTTGCTGCTGTAATTTGTCCTTAACTACACACACAACTCGTCTCTAACTGTATGACCAACAATCTGTTGTCTCAAATCTTACTGGCAAACACTGACGGATGCCACATGCATTTCCTGCACCTTCCTGCTGAACGCGTCAACTACCTTATTCTCTTTCTCCTTTATGTGTTTGATCTCAAAATCAAACTCACATAAAAACTCCAGCCATCAAGCTTTCCTAGCATTCAGAGTAGGCTGATCAAACAAATACTTCAGACCACAATGGTATGTCCTTAGCTCAAATCTTCTACCCAGCAAGTAATGCCTCCACATCTTCAGAGTATGCACTATGGCTACAAGTTCTAGATCATGAGTAGCATAGTTCTTCTCATGTTCCTTCAACTTTATGGACTCATAACATATCATGTGGTTGTCTTGCATAAGGACTCCTCCAAGCCCTTGACCACATGCATTAGTACACATCACAAAATATTTTGTTGGGTCTGCAACTTTCAGAACCGGTGCACTTGTGAGAAGATTCTTCAACCACTGGAAGCTTTCTTTACACCTCACTGTCCATTCAAAAGTTATGCCCTTCTTTTGAAAATAAGTAATGGCATGTGCAACCTTGGAAAATCCTTCAATGAATCTCCTATAGTATCCTGCAAATCCCATAAAATATCTGACATCCGTCACATTTCTTGGAATAGGCCAGTTCATAATGGCTTCAATCTTGTCAGGGTCCACATATATACCCTCTTCTGAAATAATGTGACCCAAGTACTGAATTCTATCTCTATACAAGTCACACTTGCTCAACTTTGCATACAACTGATGCTCTTGAGCAATTGTAATGTCAATATTAAATGCTCTTCATGTTCTTCCTCGTTCTTAGAATAAACAAGAATGTAATCAAGGAAAACAAGAACAAACTTGTCCAAATACCTGTTGAAGACACTATTCATAAGGCACATAAATGTAGCTGGTGCATTTGTGAGACCAAATGGTACCACTACAAACTCATAATGCCCATTCCTTGTCATGAAGGTTGTCTTATGAATGTCTTCATCCTTGATTCTCACCTAATGGAAACTCTACCTCAAGTCGATCTTGGAAAATACCTTTGCTTCTCTCATTTGATCAAAGAGGTCATCAATCCTAGGCAAAGGATACTTGTTCTTTGTTGTGACTTTGTTCAATTGTCTGTAATCAATACACAATCTGAGTGTACCATCTTTCTTCTTGACAAACAGAACTGGTGCTCCCCAAGGAGACACACTCGGCCTAATATACTTTTTCTTCAACAACTCTTGCAGCTGCATCTTCAACTCTAACATTTCTGGCGTACTCATCCTATAGGGTGTCTTGGACACTGGTGCTGCTCCTAGCACAAGTTCAATTGTGAAATCAATGTGCCTCTTTGGAGGAAGCCCTGAAATCTCGTCAGGAAAAACATCCCTGAATTCCTGTAATACATGGAAGTCCTCCAACCTAATAGTTTCATTCTTCACTACCTCCACAATATGAGCTGTATACAACTGGAAACCCTTTATACAAAATTTATTCAGCTGCATTGCTAAAATCTACCTCATAGAGATTTCCTTTGGAATGCCTCTTACCACTCTTGGTTTCCCTTATTCATCCATGCATTCAAAAGTCTTATGGTAACAGTCAATATTTACCCTGTGAGCTTCTAACTAATCCATTCCAATGAGAACATCATAGGAACCAAGGGGTAGAACATTCAGATCTACACAAGTGACCAATCCATTCATCACCAATGGACATTTCTCTACCACTTCACTAACCTTTCTCTTAATTCCAGTGGCTAGCTGAACTAACCACGATTTTCCATGCCTCACTTTCTTGAAAGTACAAATCTCCACTACTCTAGAAGTAATGTAACTGTGATTAGAACGAGGGTCAATCAAGATACAAACAGATTGCTCAACAATCTTACCTGCAACTTCCACCACAGCTAACTGGTGATCTACCTGGCAGTCCTCCAGCGCTGCGTAAATCCTAGGGATGAACCTCACTACTTGACCCACTATTTCTACCTCTTGAAGGTTGTAAGCTAGCCTTGCACTCTCATTCTCGAGTGGACATTTCCTATGCATGTGGGGTCCTCCACATCTCCAACATTGGAGCGATTCTCTAATCTGCTGTGGATCTCTTGGCTTTTCTCCCACCACTCTAGCTAGCTGCTTTTCAGCTTGGGATGACTGCTTCTACAGATTCCTGAAGTTAAAAGGTTTAAAACCTTTCTTCCTTTGGTTAGATTTCTCATTCTTCTTGTCCTTCCAAGTCTTCTAGTAGTCAAGTTTACCTCTGCTTTGCTCATAGAAATACTTAGGTTTCCTTATTGCTTCTTCTAGAGTTCTAGGCTCATAAAAAACAATTTTGTCTTTGTAAGACTGAGGCAATCCACTCAAGAAATGTTGGATTTTCACTTTCTCATCCTTGATGTACTTGGCATATCTCAACAGTTCTAGGAACTTGTTTGCATACTCTTCCATGGTCTGATGTCCCAATCTCAGCTCATGAAATTCTTTGATCTTGTCATCATAGTACCCATCAGAGAGGTATGTCTGCTTGAAATACTTCAAGAATTGTTTCCACACAATTTTTCTTTCAATAATCTTTTTCACTTGCCTACACTGCTCCCACCATATGGATGCTCTTCCAATCAAGTTGAATATGGCTACTCTAGCTTTCATATTTCCAGAATAATCCTAGACTTGGAAATTCTTCCTTATCCCAAGAAGACAAGCCTCAGCTTCTTGACTGTTCTTTGTCTCACCATTGAAGGTAGGTGACCTTGCCTACTTAAACTCATCCCATGAGTTGTTCCTATAACGCCTCTTTCTCTTTTCCCCATGAGATGAAGAGCTAGAATCCTCAGTGGATCCTTCTGAGTCAGGAGATCTACTAGAAGACCTTCTTCTTCTCGTACTACTCTTACTACCTTCTAGTTTTGTTGGACGTTGTCCCGATCCTATCTGTTGTTGGATGTCTATCAAACTTTGCAACATGGAAACATTCAGTTGATGCTACTCTTCCTAAGCTTTAATTAGGATTCTCATGGTGGCTGCAATGTCCAGTGGCGTCTCTTGAAATCTCCTTCCATTAGATTCTATATCATCATTTCAAGCTCGAACATTTCCCCCCATAGCATCTTGTGCACGCTCGTAGGAATCCCATGCCTCATATCTGCCATAGGTTCCCATGGCTGAGCCAAAACCCGCTTTTCCAAAATATACTATGACTCTGCAAAATGTGTTATCAATACCATTTGTTAGATACATAGTAATTCAAAATCAAAACCATTTACTTACTATCACCTAGCCTATCTAGGCCTAATGTTGTAACCGATATCTTTGTGAACTGATTTCCGGCCCATCCAGGCCCAATGCTACAACCTGCAACTCTGATACCACGATGTAGTGTACTACAAGTTGGTATCAGAGGGTACTTTTGACTGCTTTCCAGCCCATCCAATCCCAATGTTGTAACTTGCAGTTCTGATACCACAATGTCACATACCCATACCCCATTATCATGCAGAATTAAATTTTTCATCAAGAACCTTTACATTTCATCGAAATACAGGGCATGGCCACGAACCAATTCTCGAAATTTTCAACACTGTCACGCTCCCTCCCATCTTCCATTGATCAGTTCAACAGTGTTATCTCCCAAATAAATTAGTTTTCAATAGGTCAAACTCAGAAAAATTTAATTTTGCATAGTGATGAAGATTTTAGGGCATATTATGAAATATGTTTGGGTGATTAACAAAATTGGAATGCCTTGAGTTCTGTTTTTTCAAAAAAAAATAAAAGTTTAGCTTTCGGTGGCTTAGGAAAAAATTTCCACAGTTCATTAGCCACTGAAAAGCCCAACTTTCGGTATCTAACAATTTGGACTCAGGACTACGTTAACCACTGAAAGCCTGTTGACTCCGTTTTTAATAAAATTTTGGAAAAGGATCTTTCAGTGGCTTAGGTGAACTTTTCAACAGTTCATTAGCCACTGAAAAATCCCAGCTTTCGGCAGCTAAAAAACTGGAGCTAAGACTACCTAAACCACCGAAAGCCCCAAAAAGGAAAACGGTTAGTGCCACCGTCAATATCAACCACCATTAGCATGAAGAATGCCTCTGATAAGCTCTTAGCCATCGAAAAGACTGAAACTGCAGAAGAAATCATGAGTTGGCAGAGAAGTGGTCATTGTGAAACTGAAATGACTGATAAAATACCCAAACCCTAGCTACCCTCCACATGTCCCGTGACTACAGTCTAACCACCACAAAGCGTTAAGTTCCAGTTAAATTGATCACTGCACTGGCCATCTCACGGATCTCATCAGAACTTACTATCCCCCTGCTCAAGTACCAATCATTGATCAATCCCCTCAAAATCAGCACCCTCTCCTCAATTTGTTCCACATTTCCTGCATGCATTCTCATTGAGCCAAGCCCTCTCTGGATCCAACATTGTAGTATCCTTCCCTAGGGTTTGAATTTCAATTTTGCAGGCGCAGAAGAACATTCAAGAATATGAAAAGAGGAGCACTGGATCAAAAACCTCAAAACACAGGTTTATATGGCTAAGAGTTGTTTCAAAATGGTCTCTAAGCCACCAAAAGCGGACTTTCGGCAGCTAAGACCAAAATTTCACGCCGTTTCAAGCCACCGAAATTGGCATTTTACTTTAAAATGCATCATTTTAAAATGGTGATTCTGAGCGACTGGAGAATAATTTTGCAAAACGCTCAAAGGTTTTTGTTCCTAACATGTCAGAGAACAATAACCTCTCTCAATTTTCCTACAAGTATTTCATAGTGGGAGAATTAAATCCATCTATGAGCCCTAATGTTTGGATCTCAGAATTTCCTTGTTTTACACATGTTTTTGAAATACAGATATTGGGAAAATGAAAACGATTTTCAAAAAACCAAGAGAGGTTTTTGCTCAAAAAAAACCAATATACAAAAACATCTTTTGGTTTATACACAAATATCACATATTTGAAGTACCAAATCCATCTCTGAGCCCCAATTTTCAGCAGTTTGGCCAAATTTTTATGGCAAAAGATGACCTGTCAGTCCTCCAGGTGGCATTTTTGACCTCATCTACTAGTCTATGAAGATTTCCTACAGATGTTGAAGAGTTCAAAGTAAACCTAGGTCTCAGAGAATCAACCAACTATTAGGGCAGATACATGAACTATAGGTCTTAGATAGAGAGATCAAAAGAAATAATGCAAGATTAACCAAGAAAAATACTGAATTGCATAATTCTATTCTAGAAATGAGAGGGATGTATGTCCTGCTGAAAAGAAGAAATCTGAGATTAATGAAGGATAACTCTAGGGTCTACATGATGGTCAGAATGTCGAGGTTGTAGAAGAAGGATCGAAACCCTAAAACACACCTTGCGCTGGAAACCCTAGTAGAGGCAACAATTAGCCTTCAGGACCCGAAGGTAGCTCATGATGTTGCTGATATTCCAAATCTTATACAGGTTGAAGAAGTACTAGAAGGTCAAGAGTAAAGTTGTAAAAGGTTGATTAAATACTAATTAAATTTTGCAGAAAACAGAGCTTTCGGTGGCTTAGGAAAATGCAGCAGCTATTCATTAGCCACCGAAAGCAGAGCTTTCGGCAGCTTACAGACCTAGAATTATGTTAGTTTAACCACCGAAAGCACAAAAGGGTGCAGAAATACATGCTTCCACACAAAACCAATTTTGATCGATCCAGAAACCTCAGGGATGAATTATGGAGCTGAAAATTGATTAAAGGCAGTAATGGAAGGGGTTTGTTCCAGTTTTGAGGGTGCCATCAAGGTGAAATGGGTCACAAACCCTATATGCTTTTGACAAACCGTGACTTATCTGTCAAATAACAGGTCATAGCTCTACTTTAGTGATCACTACAGTTATCAAAAAGTTCAAGGAGTGAACAAGTATTAGAGTTAGATAGGGTAGCACTTAAATTAGGGTTTTTGACCTAATTTTGCAAAAACAGTTATTTGATCTATTTTTAGTAAATCAGATCCAACTTTTCAGGATTTGAAATAAATTTTGTAAAGGCTATAAAGCCTAAGACTTATGTTGAAGCAAAGGTTCGACTTCAGAGACTTTTAGACCCTTATTGTTATCAAGCTTCTCATGTTATTCATCATTTAATATAAGCTCTTTTGCCATTATATGTTCAACTTCCATATCTTTTATGTTTTGTACTTGTGCTTGAATGTCTGATTCAGGTTTATTCTTTTTATCTAATGCCAAATAGTTGTCATCCTATCTATGTGTTGATAAGTTGAATTGCAAGTTCTCTTCCTTGTTATGATTAGCCATTCATATGTGATAGTTTTATGTATGAATATGTCAGCATAGTAAGTTCTCCATTTATTCACCTTATTATCAACCCTCTGAACATTGGTGGTTGGAAGCCTTATCTTTTGATTGAGTTTTATGCATGTCTTGGGAGAGTGAGGTCCTGTAGGTCATCTGACTTGATCCATTTAGAAAAACCATTAAAAACATGTAAGTTACCAGGCATCCTCGAGATGCAACCTAGAGGAGTTTCCTGGAGTGATAACAGACAGTCTGCAAGGAAAGATCTCAGAGGCGATCGAACATCGGAGAGAAAAACGCGACGGAAATCAATGATCCCAAACGTTCCCGCAATTAGAACCAAATCGACGGCTTAGAATCCACCAGCAAAATTCAACGGTGCGGAAATCCTGAGTTGCAGGATCGGAAAGTTACGAAAATTGCAATCTCACTTCCTGCAACCCGCATCCCGCATCGAAAATAGATCAACAACGGACAATCATCCTACGAAGATCAACAATACGAAAACTTGAATTACGAGATTGGAAATTGTGGAAATTGTGACACTGCGATCCCACATCGGAAAGGACTGTTGCAAAACAAAAACTGCAGAAACCACAATCTGTGAACCGACATCTCACATCCCGCAGACTGCATAAATTAATATTTCTATCAGGAAACTTAACTTTTTAACTGAAGTCTTAGATCGATCTAATCATTCAGGCCATTACCAATCTGGCCAATTGACCCTGCAACTTAGTTTAAATGCATTGATGGAAAACATACATAGATGCCTCTAATTACAATTAGTCAAAGGAACAATGCCTCAATTCAACGCAACAACATGTTCATCACATTCTATAAGCAATTACAATGTAAGAAATACAGTTGCAGACAATTATATAGACAAGAAAACTTATCTTGCATAGAACTTCTCCCGCAACCAGCTATGTCACTGCAACGTTCCACAAAACCATAGGCCAGTGCGCTCATCATTCTCTCAGTGACACCGCCACCCCCGAGCTGGGCATGATTGCCTACAAGAGTAAGGGAACACTAGCAGACTCATACATAGCCAATGGTGCAATAACACTCAACCAAGCCAACACAGTTGGGTTTATAAGGTTGCAGGGTAAAACACACCAACAGATGGGTTTCACAGGCCAATCAACCAAGCCATCTCACAGTTGGGTATCACACACTGAACACAGTCAAGCCAACATTCACCTTTAGGACTAGTCAAGCCAA
The DNA here is from genome assembly GCA_001517045.1 of Pseudotsuga menziesii. Lineage (NCBI taxonomy): Eukaryota > Viridiplantae > Streptophyta > Pinopsida > Pinales > Pinaceae > Pseudotsuga > Pseudotsuga menziesii. Next base: position 67,663 of record LPNX011116371.1, on the reverse strand, counting down.
CAGATGGGTTTATCAGACTGTGCACAGTCAAGCCATCTCACTGCTGGGTTTATCAGGCTAACTAGCCAAGCCAACATTCACAGTTGGGTTTATCAGACTGTCCAGCCAAAGGTTACTCACAAGGTCAAACTCAACAAAACACAACTAAGCCAACATATGGGTTTATCAGGCTACCAGCCAAGCCATCTCTCTAGTTGGGTTTATCAGGCTTCTAAGGCAATGGGCAGGAAGAACTACTAAGCTAGTGAGATCATCTACAGAGCTAAGAACACCTTCATAAGACCTATCTGGCCTAGCTTCCCCACTGCCTACACACCCAACACAAGGAAGTGTCCCCTTCTTTGCTCCACAGTCCATCAGGCTACACCTTCCCTTCCAGTGCTCTTAAGGATGTGCATAGTAGGTTTACTAGCCATTCTTATTCTATCATGAGGTTCCACACTAGGTTTATCAAGCACATTCTACATCTCTCCCATACCTAATTCTTGTACATAGCTCAGTCCCGAACCAGGGTGCACAACACAAAAACCACAAGGAGACACCACAACTCAGGCTTACTCTAGAATCAAGTAACAGGGTCTCATACAATATGTAGTTTATTATAACGCTGCAACACAACAATCACAGTCTTTCCAAGGGAAGAACACTCGCAGAATGCGAAGGATACACACATGAAGAGCTCTGTTGATACCACAATGTCCTGCGAAGGGTACACACAGGAAGAGCTCAGTTGATACCACAATGTCCCGCGAAGGATACACACAGGAAGGGCTCAGCTGATACCATAATGTCCCGCGAAGGATACACACAAGAAGAGCTTAGCTGATAACACAATGTCCCACGAATGGAGAACAAAGATAGTGAATGAATGAGAAAAACATGATGAATGAGCCATAAAGTCCCGCGGCTCTCAAAACGTGAGAGTAAAAACAAAACGTGAAGGCACGTGAGTCAAACTGGCATACGGTTCTGGTGTTTTCTTGTCCCTGCAAGCAAAACACGACATTCCAAAACTATGTGCTCTGCCTAATTCAAAATTTCCCATAGTCTTCCCCTTCCAAGCAATAACTACCTCAACCACCTTCTGGCAGAATAAATGGTTGGGAAGAGAAGACAAGAAAGAGGGTAGTTGACAGTTCTGATGGGTTCTCCCCATGACACATGGCTTTTCCCCAAACCGGCTCAAGGTTATCATTCCCTCCCCCTTATCCTTAGGAAAATCATGCCCCCATCTCATTATTCATTGCATTGACATAGCTGGCTGTGGGTTTTTCATTCGTTTTCATATTAACATGATTTTTACAAACGTGCTTGACTTAGCATAGAAACCATAGGCATCAACCATGATTGCCTATATACGAAACATTGATAAATGACAGGGCCTTGGCCTTGAGCTCCTTGTCATGATCCCATATAATATTTACATCATATACATTAATGCAACGAGATCAAAACCGGGGTGTTACATTCCCTTCCTCCTTCAATAGCATTGTCCTCCGTGCTTTTCAAAATTGAACAAAATGCTACACTGGTACCACCCTTAGTGCTCCGCAGATTCGAACAAAAATGGGTGTGCCAATCGCATGGCATCCTCCAACTCCCATGTAGCCTCTTCAGGACTGTAGTGCTCCCACTACACCTTTACTTGTCCTATGGCTCGGTTCCAGAGCATGGTGACCTTCCTGTCGAGGATGCGCATTGGCTCGATTCGAAACTCTCCCTTGGGTTCCAGCTGAATCACATCCCAATTTATCACATGGTTAGGGTCATGTATATATTTCTTAAGCAAAGAAACATGAAAAACATTATGAGCCCTAGTCCTAGCAGGTAATGCAAGTCTATATGCAACTAGCCCTATTCTTTCAAGCACTTCAAACGACCCACAATATCTGGGTTACAGCTTGGAAAAACTTCCAAGCTTCAAGGAACTCTTCTTTTCCCTCACTATGAGGTAAACATGATTCCCCACACTGAACTCTCGGTTGAACCTATGCTTATCAGCATAGCTTTTCTGTCTATCCTGGGCTACTTTTAGATTCTGCCTGATCTTTACAACCTCCTGCTCCATCTCCTTAAGCAATTCTGGACCAATCACACCCCTATTCACTGGATTATCCCAAGTAATTGGTGTCCTACACCTCCTTCCATACAAAGATTCATACAGACTCATCCTTAAGGATGCTTGATGTCCATTGTTATAAGCAAACTATACCAAGTGTAAATAATCTTCCCACTTGGTTGGTTTGTCCATCACATACATGCGAAGTATGTCTTCAAGCACTTGATTTACCCTCTTTGTCTACCCATCAGACTGAGGATGGCAGGCAGTGCTGAAGTTTAGCTTTGTACCCAAATCCGCAAAGAACCCCTTCCAAAAATTGGAAGTGAACTTGACATCTCTATCAGAGACTATTGCCTTTGGCAATCCATGCAATTTGAAAATCTCCTTCATGAAGATCTTTGCAATGTCATCAGTCTTATGCGTAGACTTAACTGGTATAAAATGTGTTGCCTTTGTCAATTTGTCCACCACAACCATGATGGGATCATGCTGTGATCTAGATGGAGATCGGTGGCCACCAACCTATTCCACTGGCTCAAAACAATTGTCCATTGTGGTAGTTTCCTAGTTATTTTTCTGCAGTTTTTCGAGTCCTAAACATCCGGGGCCGTTTTGAGGCCTTAAATGACATTTTTTGGAGATTTGGGGCCAAATGGTTGCCATCGACATGCATTTGGCCAAACAAAAGTTGTAAAGCTTAGATAGACCTTTCCAACAAGCTATCGAACGCCCAAAAGCGGAGATCGTATGCAAAAGTTATGACCCTGGGAAGTTGACTGTTCAACTTACCACCTTGGAGCCGCAAACTTTATGACGGTTCATCTTCTAGGGTTACGTTTTTGGACTTTCGGGGTTCTCACCTCATTCTTATTATAAATAGGCCCCTTTGGCGTCATTTTGTATTCATCTTGGCACGAATGAGCGTAACAGCCACATCTCTTCTCAGAGATAGCTACCACCATTCTAGCAATTGTATTACAGTCTGTTCTATTTCCGCCATTTAATAGAATATGTGTTTATTGCATCTCTGTTATCTTTGTAAAATGTCTGTTATTATGATTCTGTATATGTTTTTTCATTTCGTTCACGCATAAATCTGGATCAGTGGTATCAGAGCAATTTGCTCTTTGATTGTTTCTCGGCGCATGTCCCCGACGAGGTCCGAGTACAGAGAGTTTGGTCTCGAACTAGTTTCACTTGATCATTCTTGCCATCCAAAACGACCTCCCATGGCGGAAGAAAAGAGAGACGACGGAGTAAGAGATCCTATCAAGTCACTGCTCGAGGAAGCCCTCGACCGACAGAGGAACGAGATGATGGATAGTTTCGCCCAAATCCTTCGGCGAATACCGGCAACGGCAAGTGCATCTTCAACAAGCAACCGGTTTGGGGATGCAACTCCCTTCAAGGTACAAGTTAACTTTGATATTCCTTTATTTGAAGGCAATATTGATGCAGATACCCTGGATAATTGGTTGAATGTTCTAGAAGGGTATTTCTCTGTCCACAATTTTTCCGACAGAGAAAAGATCACCTTTGCGCTCCTTAAGGCAGTCCCCCATGTGCAAAATTGGTGGGGTACTTATTGTGAGCAAAACTCATCAGACGAGTCTGGAATGTTCGAAACAAATCCCACTTGGGCCTCCTTCATAAATGTCGTCAGGGAACAGTATTACCCTGTGGGAAACTATGATGACCAGTACACAAAATGGACCATTCTGCGTCAAGAAAGGGACCAGACAGTGTCGGAGTACATGAACAAATTTCATACCCTGCGGACAAAGCTGAGTATCAAAGACTCCGAGCGACACCTAATCCTGAAATATCGTAGTGGTCTACATCGGTACATCCGAACTGAGATGGACTTCCTTGACATCTCTTCACTTGGATCCGCCTATCGGTATGCTGTCAAAATCGAGGAGAAATTTCGACAAAAGAACAAGCAAGACTTTGGACCTGTGAATCCACCGCAGAAGCAAGGCAAGGGAAACCGTGGCCCGCAGAACACAACAAAACAAAACGACAACCAGTCCCCACCACAAGCAAAGAAGGGAGATCGAAAGACAAAGAAGGACACTGGTAAGTGGTGTGAATTTCATAAAAGCCCTTGGCACAACACTGATGAATTTCGCTCAAAGCAGTCATTAGTGGCCGAGATCAAATCTTCAGAATCAGATCCTGATTCTGATTCTGAACCCAATGCCACAGCCGCACATAATGGGAGGCAGATCATTGATGCAGACCCCACTACCACTGTTGCTACTGCACAGATTCAACTAGAGGATCTTGAAGAGTCAGAGGTAGAGGAGCGCCTCTTCCACTCGCAGATGTGGGTGAAGGGGATGCCTCTACATTTTGTTGTTGACAATGACAGCCAAAAGAACCTGATCTCAGCAGAAGTCGTCAAGAGATTGGGGCTTCCGACAACACCACACCTGCAACCTTACAGCATTGGTTGGCTAAGACAAGGACGAGGTATCCACATTACTCAACAATGCCTCCTACCATATGGCATCAAGCCTTTCAAAGACGAGGTACTGTGTGATGTGGCCCCACTTGAAGTCTATGATGTTCTTTTAGGACAACCATATATGTGGAAGCGTCATGTTGTATGTGAGTCACGACCTTGCAGTGTCATTGTCACTTTGGGAGGACAACTCTACCGGATCCCAGAGACAGTTGCACCTGCCACAGTCTCGTAGGGTATGAAGATAAGCTCCCACATCAGAAAATTATTCCTCTTCACAGTTGTGTCTGAAGGAGAACATAAGATCACAGAGACCTCCACACCCTCTGCACAGGGTGTCTCTGCTCATTAGACATAAGAAGAAGACAAAGCCATTGTTTCCTCATCTATCCGAGTACCTCTACGATTCAAGGCCACGCATTCAAGGTGCTCATCCAGAAACAAATCATCCATACAACAATTACAGCCTTCTCAGGATGTCAAAGAAAGGAAGCCTCTTCACTTCAACAAATGTCGCACCAGGAGATCAACTCAACACACAGTTCGAGATATGATACGGGATTCGACGCAATGGAGACCATTGCTTCCTAAAGAGGGAGGATTGATCCAGATGGAGATCGGTGGCCACCCACCTATTCCACCGTCTCAAAACAATTGTCCATTGTGGCAGTTTCCTAGTTATTTTTCTGCAGTTTTTCGAGTCCTAAACTTTCGAGGCCGTTTTGAGGCCTTAAATGACGTTTTTTCAAGATTCGGGGCCAAATGGTTGCCATCAACATGCATTTGGCCAACCAAAAGTTGTAAATCTTAGACATACCTTTCCAACGAGCTATCGAACGCCCAAATCGGAGATCGTATGCAAAAGTTATGACCCCGGGAAGTTGATTGTTCAACTTACCACCTTGGTGCCGCAAACTTTATGACGGTTCATCTTCTAGGGTTACGTTTTTGGACTTTTGGGGTTCTCACCTCATTCTTATTATAAATAGACCCCTTTGGCCTCATTTTGTATTCAGCTTGGCACAGATGAGCATAGCAGCCACATCTCTTCTCAGAGATAGCTACCACCATTCTAGCAATTGTATTACAGTCTGTTCTATTTCCACCATTTAATAGAATATGTGTTTACAGTATCTCTGTTATATTTGCAAAATGTCTGTTATTATGATTCTATATATGTTCTTTCATTTCGTTCACGCATAAATCTGGATCATGCTGTATCCAAGTCATTGGCAATCCTGTAATGAAATCCATGGAAATAACTTCCCATTTCCATTTGGGAATTGGCAAAGGGTGCAACAAACCCGCTGGGTGTTGATGCTCAACCTTCACCTGCTGACATTTCATGCACCTGGAAATGTATTCAGCCATGTCCTTTTTCATTCCTAGCCAAAAGTACTGCTTTCTAGCTGTAGAAAATGTTTTCTAATATCCTGGGTGACCAGAATATGGAGCTTGATGGATCTCGTCCATAACAACTCTCCTCAAATCTGCTACATTTGGAATGTAAATTCTATTCTTCTAAGTAAGAAGTCCATCCTCTTCCAATTTATACCCCTCATACCTCTTCTTAGGACTTTGCTGCTGCACTTTGTCCTTAACGTGCACATACAACTCGTCTTTGACCGTATGACCAACAATCTAACTAGAAAACACTAACGAATGCCACATGCATTTCTTGCACCTTCCTGCTGAGCGCGTCGGCTACCTTATTCTCTTTCCCTTTTATGTGCTTGATCTCAAAATCAAACTCACATAAAAACTCCAGCCATTGATATTTCCTAGCATTCAAAGTAGGCTGATCAAACACATACTTCATACCACAATGGTCTATCCTTAGCTCAAATATTCTGCCCATCAAGTAATTCCTCCACATCTTTAGAACATGCACTATGGCTGCAAGTTCGATATCATGAGTAGCATAGTTCTTCTCATGTTTCTTCAACTTTCTGGACATATAACATATCACGTAGTTGTCTTGCATAAGGACTCCTCCAAGCCCTTGACCACATGCATCAGTACACACCACAAAATATTTCGCTGGGTCTGCAACTTTCAAAATCGATGCACTTGTGAGAATATTCTTCAACCGCTAGAAGCTTTCTTCACACCTCACTGCCCATTCAAATTTTATGCCCTTCTTTTGCAAAGAAGTAATGGCATGTGCAACCTTGGAGAATCCTTCAATGAATCTCCTGTAGTATCCTGCAAGTCCCATAAAAGATCTTACATCCGTCACATTTCTTGGCATAGGGTAGTTCATAATGGCTTCAATCTTGTCAGGGTCCACATATATACCCTCTTCTGAGATAATGTGACCCAAGTACTGAATTCCTCTTCTGAGATAATGTGACCCAAGTACTGAATTCCTCTTCTGAGATAATGTGACCCAAGTACTGAATTATATCTCTATAGAAGTCACACTTGCTCAACTTTGCATACAACTGATGCTCCCTGAGCAATTGTAATGTCAATATTAAATGATCTTCATGTTCTTCCTCGTTCTTAGAATAAACAAGAATGTCATCAAGGAAAACAAGAACAAACTTGTCCAAATACCTACTGAAGACACTATTCATAAGGCACATAAATGTACTTGGTGCATTTGTGAGACCAAATGGTACCACTACAAACTCATAATGCCCATTCCTTGTCACATTAGAGGAAATTTTAACTCAAAATGGGCCTCTTAAAATGAATTAATAAAATAATAGTTAAAATAATAAAATAATATTTATTAATTTTGGAGGAAAAAAAGAAAAAAACTACTTTTTTTGTTTGTATTTTTGACATATCTCTCTGTGTTTTTACTCAAATTTCGATTGGAAGAGCTCGTTGGATGCAGAATTTAATTCCGCATCCAACAAGCTCTTCCAATCGAAATTTGAGTAAAAACACAAGGAGATAAATTCCGCATCCAATGAGCTCTTCCAATCGAAATTTGAGTAAAAACACAGGGAGATATGTCAAAAATACAAACAAAAAAAGTAGTTTTTTTAATGATACCTATCCCCAAATTTATATTAAAAAAGTGTTTAAGACCTATACGGTATTTCAAATTTAAAGCAATTTCATTGGCTAACACATGACGACATGGAATTTGAATAAAAGTTAAAAGGCCCATTTTGAGTTGAAATTTCCTCTAATGTGAAGGTTGTCTTATGAATGTCTTCATCCTTGATTCTTACCTGATGGTAACCCGACCTCAAGTCGATATTGGAAAATACCTTTGCTCCTCTCATTTGATCAAAGAGGTCATCAATCCTAGGGAAAGGATACTTGTTCTTTGTTGTGACTTTGTTCAGCTGTCTATAATCAATACACAATCTGAGTGTACCATCTTTCTTCTTGACAAATAGAACTGGTTCTCCCCAAGGAGACACTCTCAGCTTGATATACTTTTTCTCCAACAACTCTTGCAATTGCATCTTTAGCTCTAACATTTCCAGCGTACTCATCCTGTAGGGTGTATTGGACACTGGTGCTGCTCTAGGCACAAGTTCAATTGTGAAATCAATGTCCCTCTTTGGAGGAAGCCCTAGAATCTTGTTAGGAAAAACATCCCTGAATTCCTCCAACCTAATAGATTCATTCTTCGTTGCGTCCACAATATGAGCTGCATACAACTGGCGACCCTTCCTACAAAATTTCTTCAGCTGCATTGCTGAAATATACCTCATAGAGATTTCCTTTGGAATGCCTCTTACCACTCTCGGTATCCCTTCTTCATCCATGCATTCAAAAGTTTTATGGTAACAGTCAAGATTTACCCTGTGAGCTTCTAACCAATCCATTCTAATGAGAACATCATAGGAACCAAGGGGTAGAACATTCAAATCTACACAAGTGACCAATCCATTCATCACCAATGGACATTTTTCTACCACTTCACTAACCTTTCTCTTCATTCTAGTGGCTAGTTGAACTAACCACGATTTGCCATGCCTCACTTTCTTGAAAGCACAAATCTCTACTACTCTAGGAGAAATGTAACTGTGAGTAGAACTAGGGTCAATCAAAAAAGAAACAGATTGCTCAGCAATATTACCTACAACTTCCGCCACACCTGTCTAGTGATCTTCCTGGTGGTCCTCCAATGTTGCGTAAATCCTAGGGACCACCCTCACTACTTGACCCACTATTTGTGCCTCTTGAAGGTTGTAAGTTGGCCTTGCACTCTCATTCTCGAGTGGACAATTCTTGCGAATGTGGGGTCCTCCCATCTCCAAAATTGGAGTGGTTCTGTGATCTACTATGGATCTCTTGGATTTTCTCCCACCACTCTAGCTGGCTGCTTTTCAGCTTGGGATGGCTGCTTCTGCTGATTCCTGAAGTTAGAAGGTTTAAAACCTTTCTTCCTTTGGTCAGACTTCTCATTCTTCTTGTCCTTCCAAGTCTTCTAATAGTCAGGTTTGCCTCTGCTTTGCTCATAGCAATACTTTGGTTTCCTTATTGCTTCTTCTAGATTTCTAGGCTCATAAAACTCAATTCTGTCTTTGTAAGACTGAGGCAATCCACTCATGAAACGCTGGATTTTCACTTTCTCATCCTTGATGTAACTGGCGTATCTCAATAGTTCTAGGAACTTGTTTGCGAACTCTTCCATGATCTACTATCCCAATATCAGTTCATGAAATTCTTTGATCTCTTCATCATAGTACCCTTCAGAGAGGTATTTTTGCTTGAAATACTTCTAGAACTGTTTCCACGCAATTTTTCTTTCATTAATCTTTTTCACTTTCCTGCAGTGCTCCCACCATATGGATGCTCTTCCAGTCAACTTGAAGATGGCTACTCTAGCCTTCATATTTCCAGAATAATCCTGGACTTGGAAATACTTCCTTATCCCAAGAAGCCAAGCCTCAACTTCTTGACTGTTCTTTGTCTCACCATTGAAGGTAAGCGGCCTTGCCTTCTTAAACTCATCCTGTGAGCTATTCCTATAACACCTCTTTCTCTTTTCCCCGTGAGACGAAGAGCTAGAATCCTCAGTGGATCCTTCTGAGTCAAGAGATCTACTAGAAGACCTTCTTCTTTTGGTACTACTCTTACTACCTTCCGGTTTTGCTGGATGTCATCCCGAGCTCATCCGTCGTTGAATGTCTGTCAAAATTTGCAACATGGTAGCATTCAGTTGATGCTGCTCTTCCTAAGCTTTAATCATGCTTCTCATGGTGGCTGCAATGTCTGGTGGTGTCTCTTGAAATCTCCTTCCATTAGATTCTATATCATCATTTCCAGTTTAGACATTTTCCCCCATAGCATCTTGTGCATGCTCATAGGAATCTCGTGCCTCATATCTTTCACAGGTTCTCATGGCTGAGCCAAAACTTTATTTTCCAAAATGTACTATGACTCTTCAAAATGTGTTATCAATTCCATGTGTTAAATACACAGTAATTCAAAATCAAAACCATCTACTTACTGTCAGCTGGCCTATCTAGGCCTAATGTTGTAACCGGTATCTTTGTGAACTGATTTCCAGCCCTTCCAGACCCAATGTTGCAACTCGCGGATTTGATACCATAATGTAGTGTACTACAAGTTGGTATCAGATGGTACTCTTGACTGGTTTCTGGCCCATCCAGGCCCAATGCTACAGCCCACAGCTCTGATACCACAATGTCACATACCCATACCCCATTATCATGCGGAATTAAAATTTTCATTGAGAACCTTTAAATTTAATCGAAACATAGGGCATGGCTACAAACCACTTCTCTACATTTCCAACACTGTCATGCTCCCTCCCATATTCCATTGATCAGTTCGACAATCTGCAAGGAAAACTCTCAGAGGAGATTGGACGACAAAGAGAAAAATGCGACGAAAATCAACAATCCCAAACGCTCCCATAGCTGGAACCAAATTGACGGCTTAGAATCCACCCGCAAAAATCAATGGTGTGGAAAGCGCGAGTTTTGGGATCGAAAAGTTATGAAAATTGCAATATCACTTCCTGCAACCCATATCCCGTATCCTGCATAAGAAACAGATCAATGGCTGACAATCATCCCATGAAGATCGACGGTGCAAAAACTTGAATTGCGGGATTGGGAATTGTGGAAATCGTGGCACCGCGATCCCGCATCCCGCATTGGAAAGGAACGTTGTGAAATAAAAACTACGGAAACCATGATCTGCGAACCAGCATCTCGCATCTCGCAGACTGCGTAAATGAATATTTCTAGTAGGAAACTTAACTTTTTAACTTAATTCTTAGATCGATTTGATCATTCAGGCTATTACATCTGGCCAATTGACCCTACAACTTAGTTTAAATGCATTGATGGAAAAAATACATAGATGCCTCTAATTACAATTATTCAAAGGAACAATGCCTCAATTCAACACAACAACATGTTCATCACATTCCATAAGCAATTACAATGCAAGAAATACAGTTGCAGAGAATTATCTAGACAAGAACACTTATCTTGCACAGAACTTGTCCCACAACCAACTATGTCACTGCAATGTTCCACCCAACCATAGGCCAGTGCGCTCATCAATATCTCAACGACACCGCCACCCCTAAGCTGGTCATTATTTCCTATAGGAATAAGGGAACACTAGCAGAATCATACATAGCCAAGGGTGCAATAACTCTCAGCCAAGCCAACACAGTTGGGTTTATCAAGTTGCAAGGTAAAACACACCAACAGATGGGTTTCATAGGCCACTCATCCAATCCATCTCACAGTTGGGTATTGCTAACTGAACATAGTCAAGCCAACATTCACCTTTAGGACCAGTCAAGCTAACAAATGGGTTTATCAGACTGTACACAGTCAAGCCATATCACTGCTGGGTTTATCAGGCTAACTAGCCAAGATAGCATTCATAGTTGGGTTTATCAAACTGTCCAGCCAAAGGTTACTCACAAGGTCAAACTCAACAAGACATAGGCAAGACAATAGATGGGTTTATCAGGCTACCAACCAAGCCATCTCTCTAGTTGGGTTTATTAGGCTTCTAAGGCAATGGGTAGGAAGAACTGCTAAGCTAGTGAGCTCGTCTACAAAGCTAAGAACACCTTCATAAGACCTATCTGGCCTGGCTTCCCCACTACCTACACACCCAACACAAGGAAGTGTCCCCTTCTTTGCTCCATAGTCCCTCAGGCTACACTTAGGAAGACTCAATACAATATTATATTAGATTCATTAGGGTACTATTTCCCCGACTTACAATGGAGACTTTACCTCATGACTCTATGATGAACAAATACAATAGTAACACCCCACTGGAGGAATAATGACATCTCTCTTGGGTTACATTAGTGAAATACATTTAGAATATCCTTTGAAGTTACAATATTCAACACCCCCCCTTAACGAGAAGGTTGTTCTACTGACAACATCATCATAGACTATAGGAGACCAGAGAGATAATATCTACAACATCATTGAGGCTATACATCTATACGTCACAAAACGTTTTCATAATCAGTAACTGGAATAGTTACTCTTCATCTTCTGCATCACAAGATCACTTGATCCTTTTGCAGCAATGCTTCGATCTTTCGATCCTTCGTTGCAGCACTTCGATCTTCTGATCCTTTACAGTAGTACTTCAACCTTTTAATCCTTTGCAGCAGCACTTCAATCTTCTGATCCTTTGCAGCAGCACTTTGATCTTCTTGATCCTTTGCAGCAGAACTTCGATCTTCTCGTTCCTTTACAATATCACTTCGATCTTTCTCTATCCTTTGCAGCAACACTTCTATCTTCTCGATCCTTTCTAGCAACACTTTGATCTTTTGCAACAGCCTTCTGATCTTCTCGATCCCTGTAGGCACACTTCGATCCTTTCGATCCTTTGTAGCAACACTTCGATCCTTCTTGATCCTTTGTAGCTGCACTTCGATCTACTTGAACCTTTGTTGTTGTACTTTGATCTACTTGATCCTTTGTCGCCATGCTACCTGTAGTACACATGATCTATTTGTGGGATGATCAATCCCGATCACTTTAGGACATAAGTACAAGGACGATGCAATCCTCCATTAGCATGATCCATGAAATCGATCAGTTGAATTGTCTACAACTAAATGTAGATCTCGACCGCACCTAGTGTCAACCCTATCATCTGTGAGGACTCATCGTAGACCATCCATACCACACAGGTTAGGACCACTCACAAGTGAGTGTTATACTACAGTATCTACACTCATGTGTAGGTATACTCTGTCATGTAATAGTATTGTCTACAGAGCAGATCTCGACCGCATTCAAAATGTCAGCCCAACGTAGAACATCTGTACCACATAGGTTAGGACCACTCCCAAGTGAGTGTTATACTATGGCATACATGAGGAGTCATCATAGAGCATCCATACCACACAAGCTAGGACCACTCCCAAGCGATTTTTATTCTATGGCATCTACATATGAATGTAGGCATACTCTCCATACAAGAGTATTGTCTACAGAGTAGATCTCGACTGCATACAAAATGTCAGTCTTGTCATCTGGGAGGACTCATCATAGAGCATCCATACCACATAGGTTAGGACCACTTCTAAGCAATTGTTATTCTACGGTATCCACAATTGAATGTGGGTACTCTCCATGTGAGAGTAACATCTGCAAGGCCATCCTTAGCTAGTAAGGACCACTCTCATGAATAGAGTGTTATACTTGCCATCCTCAAGAGAGGATACTATCGTTCACAAGTGAATGTGGGTACTCTCAATGCGAGAGTAATATCTGCAGGGGGCATCCTTACCTAGTAAGTACCACTCTCACGAATAGAGTGTTATACCTGCCATCCTCAAGAGAGGATACTATCATCCACAAGTGAATGTCAGACCTTGTCAAAATATTCAGGCTCACTTGGCCTCTTCCATGCTGGAGCATCATTGTCATCCATCATCGATGTTAGTCTCATCATCACTCCCCATTTTCTGGGAGGATCCATATTATCAACCTGCTCCCCCTTTGTTCGAGGAGGGTTCATAGTCTCGACCTGTTCTTCCTTTTCAAGGATAGTCCATATCTTCGACTTGTTCCTCCTTTCTGAAGAAAGTCTACATCTTCGACTTGTTCTTCCTTTCTGAAGAAAGTCCATTCCTTCGACTCATTCTTCCTTTCTGAAGAAATTCCATATCTTCGACTTGTTCTTCCTTTCTGAAGAAAGTCCATATCTTTGACTTATTCTTCCTTTTTCAAAGAGAGTCTATATCTTCTACCTATTTCTCCTTTTCGAGAAGGGTCCATATCTTCGACCTGTTTCTCCTTTTCGAGAAGGGTCCATATCTTCGACCTGTTTCTCCTTTTCGAGAAGGGTCCATATCTTCATCACTTTTCCTCCTTGCGAGGAAAGTATTCAGTATCAACATAACTGGTCCTCCTTGCGAGGAAAGTCTTAAGTATCAACATCATTGTTCCTCCTTACGATAAAAGTATTTTCGAACTACACCAAGCTTGTCACAGAAGCTTAGTCACCACATTAACAACTTGCTCATCGGTACTCACATACTGGAGTTTTATGTCTCCCTTCGGTACCATATCCCACAGCATTCTTTGTCATATTTATGCAATTCTAGTTGTCACAAAGAATCACTATGGTATCCAACTCCATGTCAAATAGACTTGACATCATCTTTCTGAAGCCATATGGCTTCCCAAATAGTGGAGCAAGTTACAATGTACTCTTCTTCAGCGGTACTGAGAGAAATACAAGACTAAACCATGAGATCATGGTGGATCCCAGACAATAACATCCACTTGAGGTGCTCTTTTTGTATGCGACACTTCCTGCCCATTCTGAATCTATATATCCATATGATCTGTAGTCATGTTCTCTACAATAGTAAAGTCCCAAGTCCACCATACCTTTAAGGTACCTCATCATGCTTTGCAGCTATCACGTGAAGACATCTAGGGTTAACTAGATACCAACTCAAGGTTTTCATAGCAACGCATATATCTGACCTTGTGTTCATCAGATAAATCAATGACTCAATAATTTGTATGTATTGAGTCATCTCCACTAACTCTGATGTCTCATCAGACAACAACTTCATGTTAGTATCCATGGGTGTGGCCATGGATTTACAATCCAACATATCAAATATTCTTTAAGATTTACATAGCATACTTTCCCTAGTTTGGAAAGATTCCTTCTGGGCTCTACCACATTTCCAGCCCTAGGAAATAATGCATCAATCCAAGATCTTTCATCTCGAATTCTTCAACTAGCCTCTTCTTGCAATTTGTGATCTGTTTCTCATTTCCAGTCAGACATAGATCATCCACATACATCAATAGTATGCCAGGTTCATCATCCATAACCTTGAGGTAAAGGTTAGGATCAACTTTACTTTTGGTAAAGTCCATTCTTATCAAGAAGCTAGCTATTCTTCATACCAAGCTCTAAGAGCTTGCTTCAATCCATACAGAGCCTTTTTTCAACTTACATACATGAGTTGCTATATTTTCAACTTCAAATCCTTGTGGTTGTTCGATGTAAACCTCTTCCTCAATCACACCATTAAGGAAGGTTGTCTTTACATCCATCTAGTGTAATTCTCACTTCATCATGGAAGAAAGTGCCATGATATTTCTGAGGGAAGTGTACCTTGCTCCTGGAGCAAAATTCTCTTCATAATCAATTCCCTCTCTCTGAGAGAATCCTCTAGCCACAAATCTTGCCTTACTTCCATTAGCAACATATTTTATCTTTCAAATCCATTTGGAAGATACCACACTGTTGCGTTCTAGTTTGGGTACTATATCCCAAACATCATTATGGTATTCTTCCATCATTGCATCTATCATGAGTTCATTCTATCAGGTCATCAACATATCCTAGTATTTGCATTCAACCTTGAAGGTTGGAACCCACTTTAATCTTGGTAAAGTATCGGTTCATCACGAAGCTATCCATCATGTCGTATCATGTCGAACTCAGAGATCTTCTGTAGTCACTCCCCCTGAAGCGGAGCATCATCTTCCCTCTACAATCTATACTGGAGTGACAAGTAGCATCTTCTGCTACTATGTATCCATCTCAGGTTACTGGATACCAATATCCCTTTATCTTGAACTTTGTCGAAAAGTTCCTCTTGCACCCATATGTGAGCTTGTTGTCTTCTATAGGTTTCCATACTCAACCTTGTGATCTGCCAAGCTCCTAGATGTGCTTTTCTATGGGTGCCATCTGAGCTCATACAAAGCATATTATGTACAAGCAGTTCTTTGCTTGATATATACTTATACTTCACTGGAGAAGTGTGTCTGGTCAATAGAGTATGTCATGCCATAGACTATTCTTTCTGAGACAAAGCACAAACCTTGCTTTGTATACTTGTTCTTGTAGATCCATATGGAAGAAACTACAGACTTCCCTTTAGGTTTCAGAATCATATCCTAGACATCATTCCCCATGATCAACTGTTACTCTTTGATCATAGCTTCTTCCATAGCTGGAGGGGCTTACATCAATGATGTCACCCAACTATGTCACAAAACTAGAGTGTGTCCGAGGTGTTTTACTTTGGTTTGGAAGTCTCGTCATACTTCTCTTCATCTTGAATTATCCCTTGTGTCCAAGATGATCTTCATCTCTCGAGGTGGATCTACTGCTCTCTGAAGCTCTTTCTTCCGTCACGGTGTCCCTGACCCTGGGAGATTCAGGTTCATGTTTATTGGAGTGAACCTTGAATTGTCATCACTTAATCTTCAGAATAACTCTCATTCTCCTTTTCTTGTAGGTGGCTGTACATGACCTTTCCTACAAATCAAATGCACCAGTTGCATGGTTAGAACCATTTCATATATGCATAAGGACAAATTATTATGCATCATGCAACTATTTTAGCCAATACAACATTCATCCATATCTCACGGAAAATTTCTAAATGCCTTCCATATCTACCATTACATAATTGAGATTGTGCACTTATGCAATATGTCAGCAAATAAGTTTCATTCTAGATAAGTAGCAGTGGAGAATTGTATAGCACCATGGGCTACTTACCCATAACATGCATATTAGTAGTATATTATCATTAATGAAAACATTCTATCATGCATAATACACAGTATATACAGGAAATACAATTCAAATACTTATCTTTGTTTGCTTTGTCTTCATCTCCTTCTGGATCTGCAACTTCTTCTTTGACCAGTGAGACTGCTTCAATCTCATGCTTGCTTGAAATCTTTTCTGGAATGTTGCTTCTGGTGGACCTAGGGTTTGACAAAGAAACCCTAATTTTTCAACTAAGGTATCTTTTAGATCTGATTGGATAGAAATATGCACATGCTAAAGACGATCTAAGTAGTATACTCATTTTTCCAAAACTGTGATCAGAACTGCAAAATATCTGATTCCCTAGTTTTCTTCAATTTCTTCTACAAAAATGCTTGATATTGTTTCTGCGGTATATCCAAAATTTATGCTCCTATATGTCTGAAAATTTGTACTGAGGTATCCTTGTCTGTCCTCTTTCCAACACCGTAAGTTATAGTAGAATTTTTTCACCAATTGGGATTTATGCACGTTTTCCCAAGGTGACTTATTTCAGGACTGTTCAGAATAGAGAACTCGTACGGATTTCCATGTGTCACTGTTTTACATTCTGGGTCTGAAAATTTTACCACATAAAGTACAGTCTGTGCCCTATCTGGAACATCTTGAAAATTTTCATTTGGACCTTCTTAGCCCGATATATAACAATTAGCCCTCGGTCTCCTGCTTAAGGTTGAATCCTGGGAGAGGCTGGAACCCTAACTTGGAGGAATCATATCACCTAGAATATAGTGAATCTGAGGCTGAAAATTTTACACAGGGCTCATCAGGACTTTATATTCGTCCTTTAAAAGTTTTGTATCCTGAGACTTCTCTAATCTTGATATATAGCGAATGTACCAAAACTACTAGTTTTATTATTTTAGGGTTTTCAAGCATGAAACCCTAATCTTCAATAGTTGTAGTTGTAGCATTGTTTCAGCTGTACAGAGACTTCTTTCAGGGTGGCTCTGATACCATGTGAAGTTTTGAATGGTTATATCAGATCTTATAACATTTAGCATCATAACAGCATAACCATAAGCAAAATATCACTAAAATATAGACAAGCACAGCCACACAAAAGAACACAAATATTTATCCTGAGAAACCCTCATGGGGAAGAAAACCCAACATAAATTCCTTTGTATAAGATGTATAAAAAGTAAAAGACAAGACCCCAGATAGGTGCGCCTCCTCCAATATATATATATATATATATCCTATGCGATGTGCACAAGTGAGTGTGTGTTCAAATGAGGAACACATCTCCTCTATTTATAATATTTTTGTCACTTGACATTTAACCTAACAAGTCAGCCCCACTTAACTAAGTAGGTCGACTTCACTTAGGAAGACTCAATACAATATTATATTATATTCATTAGGGTACTATTTCCCCTACTTACAATGGATACTTTACCTCATGACTCTATGATGACCAAATACAATAGTAACACCCCGTCGGAGGAATAATAACATCTCCGTTGGGTTGCATCAGTAAAATGCATTTAGGATATCCTTTGAAGTTACAATATTCAACAAATGAAACATTATTTTAAGGTGAATAGGTTTCAAGTAACATATGATGAGCCCAAGTATTCGAATAGATGAAGAGGAGTAACTCCCCATGGAAGAGGAAGAGGTTAGGAAGAAATTAGGTGCTAGTTGGAGAGAGATTCTTTGCGTTTTATGACAACAATGATGGAAGATTCTATGGAAAATCAGACCTGGTTACAAACCTGATTGCAGAACTATGACAATCTGACATGTCAGGGCTAAAAAAAGCTTCCAAGAGGGTGCACTTTGTTTTTTATGGCAACAATTTAGATTTAAAGGAAGATGAAGGGTTGAGGAGAAGGCCATGTGCCATGGAGGTTACTAAATATCATGGATGAGTTGGAGGAATCCTATGGGAGCGAATTCAATATTGGAGGACCTTAGGATGGTTCTAAAATTATGTCATGAGCAATGATAAAGGATTTTTATCATTTGAGAATTTGCCTTTGGCATTTTGGAAAGCACTAGCTTGTCCATTGCACGGTGAGTGCTCACTTACCCTGCTAGTGAGCCCATTTCGAAAGAGTGAGACTCTCATCCAAGTTGGTTGTGGGAGAGACTAATATGAATTATCATTTGGATCTTAATGAAGTTTTTTTACTGCATATAATAGGTTGCTACTGTCCATGACCCATCTCTCCTCCCATTTTCTCAGTCCCTACTTCAATATTTCCATATTTCTCTATGATGGCGCACATGTGTGAATGGTGGTTGTGCCCTATTGAGTCCATTTGATGCCCAAGATTGGGTGAACGATTTATGGCTCTATAATATGTCTCTAATCCTCTCTGTAATTCAAAATTAACAGAAATACATATGCAAATGTCCAGATTTCCAAGCTATGTTGTGACTAGTTTCCATGTGTTGGTTCCCCATTTCAATGGAATTGTATATCTGATGTATATTGCGACTTGGATATGATGTTATATGTTTTTAATGAGTCATTAATATTATTTTAATGGTATACATTCATTATGCTATGTTCTGAACCATTATACATACGATTTGTGAGTCAAAGTTAAGCCATTACATGTCATTTCCCTTAAGCAAATATCACTGAATTTATGCATTTGAATATGAAGCTTTACATATCTATTGCAGAAATCATAACCACACCAAATTAAAAGAAATTAAATCTAATATCATTCCCCATACTTTTTTTTACAATTTTGAAGGGCCGCATAGGATTTGGAGAGCTATTTCTGTTCACACCCTAGGGGGGAATTGCACCACAAATTACTAGTAATTTTACCATTTTTCCAATCTCCCCAAATCGAGTTGTAGATTTCCATAATATGTCATAAAGTGACCAAATATTCCATTTAGTGGTCCTAATACTCACCATATCATTCAATACCAAATTCTAGACCCTTTTGTGCCATTCGAAACCCACAGAGTTAAGACTGCTCAAGACAATTTTTCCCCAAATTATGCCTTTGTTTGGAATTTTTGAATTGGGTCATTACAATGGTATCAGAACATGATATTAGCACATGTTCAATTCCTCTATTCATATTTATTTATGATGACCTTCCTCAATTATAAACTGATACTGGAGACATTAATAGTGTAAAATAAGAAAGTGAAGAGATTAATTCTAGGTACAAGGAGATTAGAAAAGAACTAGTATTTGGATATCTGGATGACAAGGAAGATAACGAGGACTTAAAAATTCATTAAGGCTTCTCTTGAAGGTATCACCAAACATTTTATGCAAGGGTTCGAATTGTTGGCTATCCAACTTGGGGGCAAGTCAACATGCGGGAGTAGTAGTAGTTCATCTCATGATGAGAAGAAGACCAATGGGGAAGCCATTTTTCAAATACTGGACCTCATAATTGACCCCATGAGTTCAGGAATCAAACTGGACCTGCAATACCTAAGTTTTTAGAGTCCAAAGAGGTCCCTTACACTACTCATGATGTGAAGGAAGCAACAAATGATTGGCAACAACTAAGTGATGAATGTAGGAAAGTCATACCTTTCGATCAGTTCATTAGGGCCTCTCTTCAGTTTAAGCAAGGAGGAAGTGGGAATAGGGCACCTCCTCTTAATCATGAATTAAATTATAGCATGGGAAAAGTAACTATTCCTTCCTTTTATGGTTCTTCTCAAATGTCTGCTAGTGCTTGGTTGCAAAAATTAAGTGTGTATTTTTAGTTAAATCCTATGGTTGAAGAAGATGCACTGAAAATGACCATTTTTCATCTTGAAGGGGGAGTTAGTGATTGGTGGTTCTCTGGTATTAGAACCTTGGGACGTGATAATATTTTATCTTATGAGGTTTTCTCCAATGCATCAATGGAAATATTTGAGAGGAAAGACCCCGAACTTCCTTTCAAAGAACTAGCACAATTGAAGCAAGTTGGAACTCCTGAAGCATATATGTTAGAATTTGAAAAGATTTCAGTCATGGTTTTTTATGTATCTATGGATATTTTGGTTTTAATATTTACTGAAGGATTGACAGAACCTTTGAGAGGTCTAGTGAAATACCACAAGCCAGCTACTTTCACAAGCCATCTACATTGAGGGATGCCATGAATTTAACAAGAGATTTGCAAAATGTGTTGCCAAGAACCAAATACCACCCCAAGAAAAATTTCCCTTCCAAGTTCAAGGAAGGTAAGAAACCATGGAAAAATGAATCCTTTTCCAAATAAAATAAAGGAGGACCAAGCAAAGAAGAACTTAGAATAAAGAAGTTATGTTTCACATGCCAACAACCTTGGGCTCCGGGACATAAGTGTGCAAAGGGGAAGGCACACTACATTGAATTTTTCTCTGAAGATGATGAAGAGGGGGAGGAGGAGGAGGAAGCACAACTTGCAGACCAAGAATAGGGGTATGAAACAACAGAAGAACAACATCTCACTCCTGAGATACGAAAAAATGCAGTACTCTCAGGTGTACCTAGATTCCACACCTTGAGGATCAAGGGTAACATACAAGGCCAAAAGGTAACGGTTCTAGTGGATGGTGGATCCACTTACAACTTCATATATGCATCCTTGGTGAAGAGAATAAAGTTACAAGCTAAAAGTTTCGATGGTTTCACAGTCATCATTCTAGGTAACAATTCTATGGACCGCACTAAATGGATTCCAAAGCTTTAAGTTACTATAGGAAATCATACTATCACTGACAATTTTTATGTAGTGAATATGGCTGATACAAATGTGGTTTTGGGAGTAAAATGGTTGTATTATTTAGGGGAACATACATTGAACTATCAAGTCCCTGAAATGAGGTACACAAATTTAGAAGAGAAACCCATCTTATTGAGGGGAATGCACACTTACCCAAATCAAGTGGTTCCCTCTCATAGTATGAGGTCTATCTTGAGGCATGGAAACATATAATGGGCTACTGAAAGTTTAATTACATCTCCTAAACCTCACTTGAAGGTTTCCAAGCATCCTAAGGAGATAGAGCGATTATTGAGTAAGTATGAGAGGATTTTTGGAGACCTTTCCCTAGGAAGACCACCAGACAGAGGGGTGGAGCATATCATTGAGTTAGAGGTAGGAACACAACCTATCAAAATGAATCCCTATAGAAACCCCAAAAGGATTTGAGATGAGATTGAGGAGGCCATTAAAGAACTCTTGGATTTGGGTCTCATAAGGCCTAGTTCCATCCCATATGATTCTTTAGTTGTTATGGTCAAGAAAAAGGATGGAACTTTGAGGATGTGCATTGATTTTAGAGCTTTGAATAAGAAGACAGTGAATAATAGATACCCCATATTAAGAATTGATGAGCTCATGGATGAGCTTCATGGAGCCAAGTTATTCTCAAATATTTACCTTAGATATGGTTATCATCAAATTTGAATGAGGGAAGAAGACATACCAAAGATACCACTATGGTCACTTTGAGTTTGATTCCATGCCCTTTGGCTTGACAAATGTGTTGGAATATATTATATTCCTTGGAAGGTAATAATGTCTTTGTATTATGTCGGAAGTTGTCTACAATATTATGTAAAAGAGTAATACATTTAACCCATAGTTATATGGTGTTGTATTTACTTGTGTAGAGTATTTGTCCATGGTATTGTATTAAGAGATGTTATTTTGGATAATTATATTATCCCACATGCAATATGTGAGAGTAATTCCTCCTCATCTCTTAGTATATAATAGGGTCAAGTGAGTCTCTACATAATCATGTATTCTTGATGTAGTAGTGGTACTATTGTGACACTTTTGTACATCATCTATATTCTTTGGGGTATTTGTGCTTTGCTCTCTTGTAAGATTGGAGAAGACATTCTGGAGATAATAGAATACTACATTCCCGTGGTTGTAACCCATTAGGGTGAACCACGTATATCGGTGTTCTCTTGTCCTTTTTTTTTCATGTTCTTATATTTTATGATATGTTGTTGGTTGCTTAGATAGGTTAACAAGTTTAGCTTGACTCTACTATTCTAACAAAATGCACCTACCACATTCCAATCATGCATGAACAATATCTTCCATGAGCAACTTCATAAGTTTGTACTAGTTTTCTTTGATGACATTCTTATTTATACTAAAACGTGGAAGGAACATTTGCATCATCTAGAAGAGGTATTAAAAATTTTGCATGATCAATGTTTGTTTGCTAAGATGTCAAAATGTGAGTTTGGTTTGAAAGATCTCTTGTATATTGGACACATCATTGGTTAAGATGGTGTAAAGCTAGATATGGAGAAAATCAAAGCCATTATAGAATGGTCTTGTCCCAAAAATCTCACTGAATTGAGAGGATTCATTGGAATGTGTACCTACTATAGGAAGTTTGTGAAGGGGTTATCCTAACTCACTTCACCTCTCACTAATTTGACAAATAAATATGTTTTCCAATGGCATGAAGGGGCTGAAAAATATTTTCAAAGAATGAAAGAGGTAATACACAATTGTCCTATTCTAGCATTGCCTGATTTTTCTAAACCATTTGTCTTGGAATGTGATGCATCAGGAGAAGGCATTGGAGCAATCCTAAAACAAGGACAACAACCAATAGATTTCAAGAGTAGGAATATACAACCACATGAGAATATTTACTCCATTTATGATTAAAAAAAATGTTAGCCATCATGCATGCTTTGATTAAGTTTAGACAATACTTGGTGGGAAACAAATTTATGGTCAAAATTGACCATAACAGCCTAAGGTACTTCCTCACTTAAAAAGGATATAATGAAAGGAAACAAAAGTGGGTGAGTAATATTCAAGCATTTGACTTTGATATTGAATATGTGAGGGGAAAAAATAATGTGGTATCTGATTCCTTATCTAGAAGGCCTTCTATTTCTCTAATAGATGTAGTGAAAAATTCGAAAGCCACATTAGAAGTAGAGTATGCCAAGGATAAGTTTTTTTGTGAAATTTTTGATGGGACTAACCATGATGATATGCATAATGTGTTGGAAGGAATCATATGCTACAAATATAGAATATATTTAGTCCCTAGATCGAGTTTGAAGGAGAAAATTTTAAAGAAAGCTCATGATTCTCCTGTAGCAGGTCACCTCAATTTCTTCAAAACATACCAAATCCTAAGGGAAATATTCTCATGTAAAGGGTTGAAGGATGATGTTCTGAAACATGTTAATGAATTCCCCACATGTCATCAAGATAAAGTGGATCACACTCATCCAACGGTCCTCTTACGCCCCTTTCCTATTCCAGAACAAAAATGGGAGAGCATTTCCATGGACTTCATCACTGGTTTGCCCAAGGTACTTGGTAAGGATTGCATATTTGTAGTGGCTGATAGGATCACTAAATTTGCTCATTTATTTGTTGTTACTACCACTTTCACTTCTACATAAGTGGCTGAACTATTTTTTAAAGAATTTTTCAGATTGCATAGGCTTCCTAGCATTGTTAGTGACAGAGATAAATATTTTTGAGTGCATTTTGGCAAGAAATCTTCAAAATGGTGGTGAAAAATTTGACACCTAGCACAAGCTATAATCCACAAACGAATGGAAAAACAGAGAGGGTGAATCAATGGTTGGAAGGATACTTGAGGAACTATGTTAGTGGGCAGCAAAAAGCATGGATAAAATGGTTGCATTTGGGTGAGTTTTGTTACAATACTACTTTCCATATGTCTATTGGCATGTCTCCTTTCAAATCACTTTATGGTTATTATGCATCCAAATTTATTGAACACATTTTTGGTGATAGTATAGCTCCAAAGGCTAAGGATTGGATTGAAGAAAGTCAAGAATTTTTGAAAGTTTTGAAAGATAACTTGTAGGTTGCCCAAAAATAGCAAAAACAATATGTAGGGAAACATAGAGTGGAGAGACATTTCCAAGTGAATTAATTCATATATTTGAGGTTGCATCCCTACAAACAAACCACCATAAAGGGTAAAGGTTCAGAAAAACTCAATCCAAGGTTTTATGGTCCCTACAAAGTTATTAGAAAGGTTGGAGAAGTGGCCAATGAATTGGAGCTTCCCATAGGAAGTAAAATTCATAATATATTTCATGTTTCATGTCTAAAGAAGGTTATAGGTCAGTATATTTCAGTTTCAGATAGTTTAACTCCTTTGGATGATGAAGGAAAACTTGTGCTCATTCCAGACAAAATATTAAAAACAAGGGAAAGAAGGTTAAGGAGCATAACAATAAAAGAATACATGGTACAATGGAATTATTTTCCTAGTGAGGAAGCCACTTGGGAAGAGGAAAATTTTTTGTAGCATAAAAACTTATCATTGCTTGAGGACAAGAAATATTGGGTTGGTAGGACTGTCATGTCCCCATTTCAATGAGACTACTAGTTAGCAATGTTTCACCCACCTACTAGTTCCCTAGGTTGGGGAGTAGGCATTAAATATTGCAATAGGGAGATATGGGACGCAAGAGAGCATTAGTTTGTCATTTACAGATTAGATTGGGTCATACCAATAATAAATATGGATAAAATAAAGCGGCATTGCTTCATAAGGACATTCAGAGGTTCATGGAGACCTTGGGTGGCTAGATTCTTCCTTACACATGTCATGACTTAACACCAAATTTGAAATTATGAGTAATGGAACGGAAG
Source organism: Pseudotsuga menziesii (assembly GCA_001517045.1). NCBI lineage: Eukaryota > Viridiplantae > Streptophyta > Pinopsida > Pinales > Pinaceae > Pseudotsuga > Pseudotsuga menziesii. The sequence continues at coordinate 42,501 of LPNX011116371.1, read as the reverse complement.
GTGAAGATGTGTCAAGTAACATATCATAATCCCAAGGATTTTAATATGTGAAGAGGAGTAACTCCCCATGGAAGAGGAATAGGTTGGGAAGAAACTAGGTGCCACTTGGAGAGAGATTCCCTGCGTTTTATGACAACAATGATGTAATATTCTATGACAAATCAGATATGTTTGCAGACCTGATTGCATACATATGACAATATGACATTTTAGGGATTAAAATATCCTTGAATAGGGCACACTCAGGGTTTGATGGCAACAATTCGGATTTGGAGGAAGATGAAGGGTTGAGGAGAAGGGAAAGTGTCATGGAGGTTACTAAACATCATGGATGAGTTGGAGGAATTCTATGGGAGGGAATTAGAACTTGGAGGACATTAGGATGGTTATAAAAAATTTCATGAGCAATGAGAATTTATTTTGATCATTTGATAATTTTCCTTTGGCATTTTAGAAAGCACTAGCTTGTTCATTGCACACTGAGTGTTCACTTACCCTACTAGTGAGCCAATTTCGAAAGAGTGAGATTATCATCCAAGTTGGTTGTGGGAGAGGCTACCCTGACCTCTAATTTGGATATTAATGAAGTGTTGTTACTGCAGATAAGAGGTTGCTACTGTTTGTGACCCATCTCTCCTCCCATTCTCTCAATCCCTACTTCAATATTTCCATATTTCTCTATGATGGCACACTTGTGTGAATGGTGGTTGTGCCCTATTGAGACCATTTGATACCCAAGAATGGGTGAATGATTTATGGCTCTATAATATGTCTCTAATCCTCTCTGTAATTTGAAAATAGTAGAAATACATATGAAAATGTCCACATTTCCAAGCTATGTTGTGACTAGTTTCCATGTGTTGGTTTCCCATTTCAATGGAGTTGTATATATGATGTATATTGCGACTTGGATATGATGTTATATGTCGTTAGTGAGATATTAATATGATGTTAATTTTATATATTCATTATGCTCTGTTCTGAACCATTATATATACGATTTGTGAGTCAAAGTTAAGCCTTTACATGTCATTTCCCTTAAGCAAATATCACTGAATTTATGCATTCGAATATGAAGCTTTACATATATATTGCAGAAATAATAACCACAGAAAATGGCAGGAAAATAAATCTACTATCAGTACCCTTGCTCTGTTTTACAAGTTGGGAGGGTCTCACAGGAGTTGGATAGCCATTTTTGCTCACACCCTAGGGGGAATTGCACCACAAATTACTAGTAATCGAGTTGGAGATGTCCATAACCTATCACAAAGTGATAATAGATTCCATTGAGTGCTCCTAATACTCAGCATATCAGTCCCTCCAAAATTTGATACCCTCTTGTGCCATTCAAAACCCATAGAGTTAAGATTAGTCAAGACAATTTTCCCCCAAATTCTGCCATTGTTTGGAATTTTCGAATTGGGTCATTACATTCTGCGACACCAAATATATTAAATTCACAAGGGATTACATGGTGTCAATTCTATAAAACTAAGGGACACCATTCAGAATAATGTAGATATTTACATAAGATAGTAAGCACACCTGCTAGCTTTTATTGTAATTTATGTCGATCTGTGGGCCATGATGAAATTAACTACAGATCACACCAGTTGTTGCAGGAAAAGACAATAGATACCTATTTGATGAAGAATGATGAGCATATGCAAGCTGAGAGGTCACATTCCTAGTTCCCTTAACCCAGGGGGTGGCAAATTTAGAGGTTGAGGCAAAGGAGGAGGTTTTGGTCGAGGGAGAGGCCAAATTACCTGTTATAATTGTGGACAACCAATACACTATGCTAGAGACTATACAAATCCTACGTCAACATGTTCATATTGTAATGCACTGAATCATATTATTGAGGAATGTCCACAACTAATTGCTAAATGGAAAGCCAAGTTCACTTAGAATTAGAACCAACTCCCAAATGCAAATAAGAATGTTCAGAAGATTTCAGTTGATCCTTGAGAACCTACCATTGTTGTTTTAATGAGGGGAGGTCTTGCCACCGAAGATGGTCGAGGAGAACCATGGAAAAATACAAGAATACAACCTAAAACACAAAAGAAAGTGTCCTTTGATGTTGAGAAAGAAAAAGCAGTCTTCTTCGACGCACGAAACGAATTTGTGGATGAAGTTTCAATCATCGACATGCCACCAAGTTTCGACCGGTTAATTCCAAATAAGTCGACGGGTCATGTAATAATTTTGAAGAATTTATTGAAAAGTTGTCTACCACTTGTTAAAAAATAAGATGTTGTGTCAGAGTTATTAGCTTTAATCGAGGAACCTAAGAGAGGTATTCAACAGGAAAATAATGTCAACCATATTCATAAAATAATGAAGACTTGTTGAGAACTATGCATGAATGCTGAAATATGTGAGTATGATATGGATTTTATTATTCTCGACTTGGGGTCAGACGTAAATATCTTGACTAAGAAGACGTGGGAGAGTATGGGAAAACCTAATTTAGTATGGTCACATGTTCAACTGAGGTTAGCTAACTAGTTGAAGGTTCTACCTATCGATCAACAACCACATGTTCCTATTGAGGTAGAAGGGCTACAAACCTATCCATATTTTGAGGATATAGATATTGTTGATGATACAAAACCTTATCGAGCACTCACGGGAATTGAATGGTCTATTGAGAACCATATTGTCATCAATTTAAAAAAAATGACTTTATCATTTGAAGACTCATAAATGTGGGTAGTCACGCCAATCGACCCTCTAGAAATCCAATGATATGTTGAACCAGTAATCAATGAGTATCATGAAGGGACTTCAGATACCATCCACAATATATATTCTACGATGAACGACTATATAAATCCTACATGTGATGGTGTTAAATGTATAACATCAGGAGCCATTCTCTAAGAGACTTGTGTTGTATCAAGTCTAGAACTTACATTGCATTAAGTTTAGTAACTTATGTTGTATTAAGTTAAGAGACTTGTGTTGTATCAAGTCCATAACTTATGTTGTATTAAGTTCAGGAAGCTTCTGTTGTATCAATCTAGGACATTGTGTTGTATCAAGTCCTATTCATCAGACATGTTTGTACTATGATCTTGTGTTGTATCAAGATCAGGACCTTGTGTTGTATCAAGGTCGAAACCTTGTGTTGTATCAAGATTGGAGTCTTGTGTTGTATAAATACTAGTCTTGTGTTGTATCAAGACCATATAGATTTTGTTGTATCAAGCTATGACTTGTGTTGTATCAATTCATGAGGATATGCTATGTGATGTATGGATAGTCCTGGTCACTAGGTGCTATAAGCCTCCTTTAGGGATTAGCTACCCCTAGAGTGATTTAATTTAGAATATCACTATATGACCCAGGGTAATACATATGATCATAGGTTTGGAACAATTCTTCTAAGTATGATATGATAAATATGATTAATTAATTAAACACTTATGGAGCATGTAAATTAATTAACGATAAATGAGATGAGCACATAAATAGAGTAAGGATTTGAATTGCCCATGTCATACCTCTAGTGAACTTGAATTTCAAAGACATCAATTAAGTCTAAGTTGTGGAAAACAAGTTTAAGTTAATTAAGGAATATACTCCTTTATTTATGCAAAGTGTTTGTTGTGGAAGGCACTGATTGTGAAGTCGCTAAATACATTCAGTTAAACTCCTATCAAATGGTCATGCAGTTAGTTGATCAGTTCACATTCAGTTCAATCAAGTTACATTTAGTTCAACTCAGTTCAGTTCGGTTCAATTCAGTTCAATCAGTTCACATTCCGTTAGAGGTAGTTAACGCTAGTGAATTAATGGAGGACGCATATCTTCTGTGTGGGAGATAATTTCAAGGTGACAACTTGGAACCAAGTAAAGGAAGGTGTAATAGGTAATGCATGGATAGTGCACACGGTGCCCATAGTGTTCACAATTCCCAAAAGGCACGCAACCATACATTACCTCTCATTGTATGACTAAATAATCTTGTTATTAGAGTGTTATGCAATTGGTAAGCTAGCTGAGATAGTATTATGAATTATCTCTATTCTTTAGTGCTTCTTTGATATCTCTTATCAGGCAATCTGTAAGTGTTGTAAAATCATTCTCTACAATTATGTGTTCTACTCAAAGTATTGATGGGTTTTTCATCCTCCGAATTTGGAGGGTTTTCCTAGTTTACATCTTGTTTCTTATGGATTGAATAATTTGTGTGTTGGATTGTTTATGAGATCTACATGCACTAGATTTGTTTATCAAAAGTTTTAAATTTCAAGTATCTTCAATTTTTGCTCAAAATTTGACATGGTATCATAGCAAGGGCATGTGAGGGCTTCGTTTTCTGTAAACATTCTAAACCTACGCAGATCTTGAGGCATTGAGCAAAGAGCTTGAAGCAATGGTATCAATATTCATTTGACCAGAAGAATGATTTGAAGGCACATCAAATTTCAACACATGAAATGCGAGAGTGGTCAACATTCTCGAAGAGCATGATCTTGATTCCTTTATGACCACTATGATTGGAGAGCCCACTACAATTGCAGGAAGAACCAATTACAAGAAGAATCAAGCAAAGGCAAAGGGGATCATATATGACTCTATGAAGGAAAACCTCATGTCGTTGATCACACAATTGAAAATGACAAAGGAGTGTTTTGACACATGCATGAATATTTCCGAGAAGAAGGCCCCTACTCAAAAGAGGATTTTGAGGAACAAGTTGTGCAACATGAGGATGGAAAGAGATGAGGCTGCAGCTTCCTTCTTCACAAAGTTTTCACAGGTGAAGGATCAACTTGAAAGCATCAGTGTGGAGATGAATAATGTTGACCTTCTTCAAACCGCCATCAACGAGATCCCCTCCTCATGGGAGACCTTTCTTGCTATGGTAAATGGAAGAGAAGAGCATCCCAACTTTGAAATACTTTGGCATGATTGCATCCAAGAAGAAGGGCACATCCAAAACAAAGTTGTGAACACTAAGGAGGAGAATCTTGCTCTCACAGCTAGAAATAAGAAAGGGAGGAAGCCATTCACTCCCAAGAAGTCCTTTTGTGCAAAGAAGAAATATATTAATAAACATTTTGACAAATCAAAGATTCTATTATTTTATCATCAAAAGTTGGGACACTTTGTGCGAGATTTTTGTGTGAGGAAAATAAAAGAAGGAAGATTTCATGCTTCCACTACCAGAGAAGAAACTTCCAAATAAGATGCATCTGAAGAGAAAGACACAAGTTGGGAGTATTACCTCGGCTCTTCTTTGTACAGATATCTCATCATAGGAGAAGACACACCATTGATTGACAGTGGTGCCTCAAAGCACATGTCAGGATACAAGTGCGCAATCTCCAGCCTAAAAGAGAAACAATTTGCATGCATGGTATAATTGGGAGACAATTCCACGTACTCGATCCAAGGAGTTGGACCCACATCCTTCTAGATGAGTTCAAGAGACACACTACATGTGGAGGAAATTATTTATGTCCCTATATTGAAGAAGAACCTAATCTATTTTTATGTCCTTAAAGATATAGGCTTCTGAGTCATCTTCATGGAGAATTTAGCATACGTGTGGCTAAAGAACCAGAACATTGGTATTGCTACTGTTATTGGAGTTTGAGAGGGAGGACTTTACAAGGTCCCAAGAAAGTATATTGCAGCCATGACACATCATACTATTGGCCCATTCAAGTTGTGGCATTGGAGGCTTAGTCACCTCCACTTCATATCACTACCTGGTTTGCAGCAAATGGTGAAAGGTATGCCTAGTTTTGATTATGTACATGATATTATTTGTCGAGGTTGTGCTTTAGGGAAAAATGTTAAAAATAAGTTTCCCATAAGCCATACTAGATCTAAAGGAATCTTATATTTGGTGCACTTGGGTGTGTGTTGACCCATGTCTTCCCCATCCCTCAGTATACATATTTACTATGTTTTATTCATTGATGATTTCTCCTGTAAGGCTTGGATTTACTTCATGAAAGACAAAACTGAAACCTTCAGTAAATTCCAATAATATAAATCCTTAGTTGAGAATCATACAAGTAAGCATATCCATTCCCTAAGGTCTAATAATGGAGGATAATTTGAATCAAATGTTTTTAATGAGTTTTGTAGCGATGCAGGGATATGTGGGCAATTAACAGTTCCTTACAACCCACAACAGAATGGGGTTGCAAAGAGAAAGAACATAACTGTTTGTGAGGCTGCAAAATCCATGTTACATGATCAGGATCTATCCTCTTATTTATGGGCAAAAGCTACTAGTAAAATAATGTGCATAAATAATAGAATTTTGCATGCAATCCTTGATTAGAAAACAACTAAAGAGGCGTTCACTGGTGAGAAACCAGACATATCACAACTTCGAATTTTTGGATGTCTTGTGTATATTCACATACTATAAGAAAAGAGAACCAATATGGAACCTTATGGAAAGAAGGGAATTTTTGTTGGCTATAGTGAGACTTCCAAGGCATTCATAATATATGTACCTGGTGAGAGACATGTTGAGGTTAGTCAGGATGTGACTTCCCACGAGGAGAAAACATTCAAGCGGTCAAAAGAGATTGAATGTGATCTAGAGATAGAGGAGGTTGAGGCTCCCATATCAAAGGATCATGATGATGATTCTTCCCCTTATGATGTTCAGAGGGAGAGTCCAACAAAGCATGCAAAGCTACCTACAAAGAGGAGGTCAGCATCGTGACGAGATGTCTTGAGAGATGCTAAGAATCATGGAGCACCAATAAGAACTTCCAGAGAGTGCAAGCATCCTGATAGGTATTCATGATATGTTGCATTGATGAGCAACATCAGTGACTTAGAGCCTTCATCATATGAAGAGTTTGCAGAGAAGAAAGTGTGGGAAGATGCTATGATAGAGGAATATCATTATGTTATGAAGAATGATGTTTGGGATATTGTTCCTAGACCTGAGAGGAAGTCATTTGTAACTTTCAGATGGATTTACAAGATAAAGCATGATGCAGATGGCAGTGTCGAAAAGTACAAATCTAGGTTTGTTTCCCATGTATTTTTTAAGAAAGAGGGCATTGATTACAAGGAGACTTTTGCTCCCGTGGCCATTTATACCACCATTAAATCTATTATTTCACTTGCATCAGTATTGGGATGGAAGCTTCACCAGATGGATGTGAAGACTTCCCTCCTCAATGGTGAGGTTGAGGAAGTGGTTTGCATTGACCAGCCTGATGGTTTTGTGATACATGGGAAGGAGTCCTATGTGTGCAAGTTGAAGAAATCCATGTATGGGTTAAAATAATATCCTCGAGCTTGGTATGCCAGAATAGACAATTATCTTCAAAAACTAGGTTTCTTGAAGAGTGTTGCAAATTCAAACTTGTACTTTAAAGTAGTGGAGAACCAACCTTTGCTACTAGTACTATATGTGGATGATCTTTTCCTCATCAGAGAGAAAATACTGATTGTTGAGTGTCAGAGGGTGCTTACCTCAGAGTTTAAGATGAAATACTTAGGTCTTATGTACTACTTTCTAGGCTTTGAGATTTGGTAGAGAAATGATGATACATTTCTATCTCAAGGGAAGTACACTTTGGACATCTTGCATAGATTTGGCAGGGTGGATTCTAAATCCATAAATACTCCAATGGATTTTAATTTGAGGAAATTCCATGATACTGAGACTAGATCAGATCCAATGGACCCCAAATTTTACATACAATTGATTGGCTTGTTGATGTACCTGATACATTCGAAGCCAGACATTTGCTATGCAGTTAGCATTTTGATTCAGTTCATGACTGATCCTAGACACAGACACTGAGTTGCAGGTAAGCATATTTTGAGATACCTCTGTGGTACAATTTCTTATGGACTCAGGTATGCCTCCAATGGAGGAGTGTTATTACTTGGATATATTGATTCTGATTGGGGCAACAACATTGTTGATCAAAAGAGCACTTCCAGTTATTGTTTTAGCTTGGGTTCTGCTATGATTTCATGGTCTAGTAGAAAGCAGGGTTCAATTGCCCAGAGAACCGTAGAGGTTGAGTACATTACTGCTGGTACTACTTGCATAAAAGTAGTGTGGCTAATAAATCTAGTTGGAGGATTATTCGATGAAAATCTAGAGCCTGGAGTGATCAAGTGTAACAACCAGAGTTGTATAAAGATTGCCGAAAATCTTGTGTTCCATGACAAGCCGAAACACATAGAAATGAAGTATCACTTCATTCAAGACATGGTCCAGAAAGGTATTGTAAAAATTCAATACATAACTACTAATGAGAAGATTGCAGATGTGATGACAAATCCTCTATCTATGACGAAGTTCAGACACTTCGAAGGTATGCTTGGTATGGCAGAGAATGTCTCCCTCACTGAGAGGGAGTCTTAAATGTAAAGCATCAGGAGTCATTCTCCACGAGACTTGTGTTGCATCAAGTCCGTAAATTATTTTGTATTAAGTTTAGTAAATTATGTTGTATTAAGCTAAGAGACTTGTGTTGTATCAAGTCTAGAACTTATGTTGTATTAAGTTCAGGAAGCTTGTGTTGTATGAAGTCCTATTCATGAGAGATGTTTGTACTATGATCTTGTGTTGTATCAAGGTCAGGACCTTGTGTTGTATCAAGGTCAGAACCTTGTGTTGTATCAAGGTCAGAATATTGTGTTGTATTAATATTGGAGTCTTGTGTTGTATCAAGATTGGAGTCTTGTGTTGTATCAAGACTAGTATTGTGTTGTATCAAGACCATATAGATTGTGTTGTATCAAGCTATAACTTGTTTTGTATCAAGTCATGAGGATATACTATGTGATGTATGGCTAGTCATGGTCACTAGGTGCTATAAGTATCCTTTAGGGATTAGCTACCCCTAGAGTGATTTAATTTAGCATATGACTATATGAACCAAGGTAATACATATGATCATAGGTTTGGTATAATTCTTCGAAGTATGATATGATAAATTTGATTGATTAATTAAACACTTATGGACCATGCAGAATTAATTAATGATAAATGAGATGAACACAGAGATAGATTAAGGATTCGAATTTCCCATGTCATACCTCTAGTGAACTTGAATCGCAAAGACCTTAGTTAAGTCTAAGTTGTGGAAAACAAGTTTCAGTTAATTAAGGAATCTACTCCTTGATTTATGCAAAGTGTTTTTTGTGGATAACACTGATTGTGAAGCATTAAAGAAATTCAGTTAAAATCCTAACTAATGGTTAAGTAGTTAGTTTATCAGTTCACATTCAGTTCAATTAATTCAAATTTAGTTCAATTCAATTCAATTAGTTCACATTAATCTAGAGGCAGTTAACACTAGTGAATTAATGGAGGGCACATATCTTCAGTATTGGACATAATTTTGAGGCAACAACTTGGCGCCAAGTCAAGGAAGGTGGAATAGGTAATGTGTGGATAGTGCACATAGTGCTCATAGTGTTCACAGTGCCCAAAAGGCATGCAACCATTCACTACCTCTCATTGCATGACTAAATAAGCTTGATATTAGAGTGTTATGCACTTGGAAAGGTTGATATAGTATTTCGAGTGATCTATATTCTATAGTGTTCTTTGATATCTCTTATCAGGCAATCTGCAAGTGTTGTAAAATCATTCTCTATAATTATCTATCATACTCAAAGGATTGTTGGGTTTTTCATCTTTTAGATTTGGAGGGGTTTCCCAGGGTACATATAGTATCTTATGGATTGAATAATTTGTTTGTTGATTTGTTTATGAGATTTGCATACCCTATATTTGTTTATCAAAAGTTTTAAAGTTCAAGTATATTCAATTTTTTCTCAAACATTGACAGATGGTAAATTGAGTTGGCGAAGTGTTAGTTCCTGTTCATCAGATTCAGGGGAAGCATTAGAAAATTGGAAGAAATGGCTACATGAAGTGTCGATGAGAAAATGCACAAGAATCATAAAATCATTGTGATGGGTGGGTACTGAGGCATGTGATCTACCCACTTATGAAGAACACATTTTTGTCAGAATTTGACGATAAGGTGTTAGAACCTCAAGGACTGCTATCTCTTGATGTGGCCTTGAAAGGTACGCTAGTAAGTTGGTGGGATGTTCATAAACAATCCATTTCAGAATGGCCTCAGTATGGAAGGCTCCTAAATATTCGGTTTGGTGAGCATATTTCTTATATTGGTCATAAGTATAATGGTTTGATGAGTCTCGTTGACCACCTTGAGAACTATTACACGACATGGAGGCTGGTGCCTAGAAAGGAAAGAGTACACTTTTTTATACATACTTTGGACACAATACCAATAAATTGGTATATGTTGGTCGAGCTGTGACAAGGGACCATAGACTGGGATGAATTGGCTAATAGATTCAAACATACTTTTAGCTTTGTGGATGAATGTCCATCGATTGATGTTTCCTTGCAAGTTATCAAGACCAAGATCTTTGACGAGGTTTATGTTCCCTTGTCGAGTCTACAACAATGGAATGAGACAGTCCAAATCCTTATGGAGTATTATAATATTTCTAGGGAACCTGAAAATGATGACCCATGCGACATTCAGATTCCTGATTCTAAAGGTAGCCGTGCATTGAAGCAACCAGGTCTATCGTTTGAAAAGTTTTTAAAGCCCCTAAAAATAAAGAAAGTGAACATTGGGTCTCCTGAGAATCCGAAGTTTGAAAACTTTGGGGATTCCTAGGATGATGAAATTGTTGGGAAAATCACTGATTTATTACATGATTTCCAAGACCTACGCCCGACCAAGTTTACATAAATGAAGGGAATTATTAGAGATCTGGGAGAAATGAAGATTCCTCTGAAACCAGATGCAAATCTTGTCAAGCAGAAACCCTATAGATTGAACCCCGGATAAAAAGAGAAGGTTAATATAGAATTAGACAGAATGTTTGATGCAGGAATTATTGAACCTATCGAAGAATCATAGTGCATCGGTCCAATGGTCGTACAGGATAAGAAAACTGGTGAAGTTTGTATTTGTGTTGAACTAAGGAAATTAAATGATGCTTGCTTGCATGATCCTTTTCCTACACATTTTACATATGAGGTCTTGGAGAGTGTAGGGGGAAAGAGAAATATTCTTTTATCAATGGATTTTCTAGATACCATCAAATCAAGATTGTTGAAGAGGATCGACATAATACCTCCTTTGCGACAGAATGGGGTTGTTTCTAGTACACAGTAATGTCATTTGGACTTAAGAATGCACTTGTTATTTTTTGTAGGATAGTGGTAGCTACTTTCAAATATTTTATTCATAAATTCCTAGAAGTCTACTTTGATGACTAGATAGTATATGGGTTGATTACATACCATATTGAGATTATTCGTATGATGCTTGAACAACGTAGACAGATTCATATTTCTTTAAATTTGAAGAAATGCATCTTTTGTGCTCCTTTTGGTATTTTGTCAGGTCATGTTGTCTGTAGAGAAGGATTGTCAATGGGCACTGCAAAGATTGCAATCATTGTCAACCTACCACCACCGTCGTCAGTTAAACAGTTGAGGACAAGGCTAGGTCATACTGGTTATTATAAGAAATTTATCAGAGGGTATGCAAAGATCACGACTCCAATGGAAAAGTTGTTAAAGAAGGATGCCAAATTTCAATGGTATGAAGAATGTCAAAAGAGGCTTGATATCCTTAAAGTGAAAATTGTCTTAGCACATATTTCAGTATTTCATGTTTGAAAAAATTTCATGTGCATGTCGATGCATCATCTGTCGTATTGGGAGTTGTACTTGCACAACCAGGTGAGGGATTTGTCGATCATACCATTGCATTTTCTAGTAGAAATCTATTGACTGAAGATAAAAACTATAAAACAACCGAGTGGGAGGGACTCACCATGATATATGCACTCCATAAATTCTGACACTATTTATTGGGTGGTTCAACAATGAAATTGTCGGGTTATATTCCATCACGAAAGGATGATGCTCCCTGTGTGGTTATTCACAATAATTCCAACTATCCATTGGTAAATCCATTCATGTCATGAGGCATTCATGTGATGGTGGATATCATGGCTAATTTGAAGAACCTGATGTTTTCTGACCATGATTTGAGGAAGTTCCCAGAATTACAAATGTCAAAGTGTATGACATTAGTGCACCTGGTGGAAGGAGGGTCAATTCAGTTGGTCACCATGGACTGGGCTCAGGTTTTGGAAAAGTCGAACATTCTGTTGTTGTTGTACATGCCGCATTTCGGTTGCACTGTTGAGATTAACATGTGCGTGAAGCAGCGACAGGTTTTTTTCCATGAGGGATGTATTTGGTTGGATAACCACATTTCTATGGATGTCGACTATCACCAGTTTTCCCTAGGTGGGAATTGATCCAACACCATTCTTTGCAAGAAAGGAGCAGGATACGAGCCTTGTCGCTCGAATGAAAGAAAAGTAAAATCTTGTGCGGGATACACAGGGATTTTCTATTATGTCTATTAATTCTAAAGGTGTTAGATTCACAGCTAAGGTGTTGTCAAGCAATTTATTGTGAAAGATGTGACTGAACAAGTGCACTGTGGGTACCATCCCTGCAGTGGAGCAATGTGTTGTGTGGGTTCAAATGAATTGGGAAACATTCAAGCTAAATGAATTATTGGTTGGCGTTATAGATGCACAGGAGTGAGGTAATCCTTTCACTTATTCTTGGTTAGTGATATTGATTTATTTTGTCACATGGGACGAACCACCCAATTATCATGGCATGGAAATGAATGCCTCATGTCACGAGGAATGGTATCATAATCTTTGGTTTGAGACGAAGAATCGATAGAGACAACATGAGAACAATATTGATTTTTACGTGCATGTTGATGCACTGAGGCATCACTTTAGAATTCAGTCGAGGGTTTTTGAAGTGTCTATCCAACGATATATGAACATTATTAACTATATTGCAGGGGCTCACCATTTGTATCTTCAACCATGGTGAGATACTTAACATCTGTGGTTAACCACTGTATTTTAATTATTAGATGAGTAAATTGATGTCATAGTTCAGGATTGGCCAAAGGATTGGAAGAAACTTGTTGCAAATGATCTATTATCTGCTGAAACTGAACCGCGATGGGATGGCACAATGGGGACCCAACCAGGGGGGCCACAAGAAGAAGCTAACCCACATAGCTCGCATAATGACAATGATTATGATTTAAGTGCAACACTGATAAATTTAGGTGTGGGGGAGAAGAGGAAAGATGCTAGCATCGCTAAAAAGTGTCGAAAAAATCAAAAGGTCATCAGGATTCTAATCATGCCGATTTCATTGATGATAACTATAATTTACTAGCAGACAGAATGGATGAGGTTACAGATGAAACGCGCCAAAGGATTGACAGTCACCATACATATCCTTTTTAGGGATTCATTTACTTATTCCAGACTCTTTATAGTGTGATGTAGGGATTAAGGGTCACGGTTAATCGACCCACAATAGAATCTGGTCCTTCTGCTTATCATCCAATTGAGGTGCAAACATACCGATAACATTGTAAGGTTCAAGTAGTGCCTAAAACACTTGACTTGGGGACATCAGAACTTAACAACATGGTCTGGGATATTTCCTATGTTGGGGAAGACCTGTATGTGATACCCATGTTTTTATTGCAAAACATATAGCAGGATGTAGTATCAGAAAACAAGGAATGGGAGCATGCAGTATATGATCACCTGAAGCAGTCAAGGAGCATCGCTTCTCCGCTCCAAATCCAGTTGGAAGATAGAGAGAAGCAAACGCATAAGTGGTAGCAGGACCAACAACGAATCGAGCAAGTTGTTGCTCTGGCCTGTCAAGATATTTTAGAGGTGGAGGTCACACCTAACATGACTCTTGATGCTCAGGTTTTTAATTTAGGGTAAGTTGCTACCAACTTCTGATAGAGGATTGCAGAATTAGAGCCTAATATTCTTCCTCGCATACCTCTTGAAGTACTGGAAGAGTGACGAAGGGTAACATAAGAAGATATGTGATATATTCAGGAGGCCAAGGAACTTTGTGATAAGGCATATGAGAAGGTGTCATATTATTGGGAGGCCTTGATGGATGACATCGAGATGCAAGAGATAACATAAAAACTTCATGGTATCGAGTCCAGTTTGAATGGTTTAAGGAATTATTTGAAAACACTATCTCTGGTCAAGGAGATGGGTAAGGCTACTAAGCTCAAAATATTGCAGCAACAGATCGTTAAAATCCAAGCACAACAACAATGAAGAACAAATTGTGTCACGGAGGTTTAAGCTAAAGCAAATAATATCACAACAACCATTCACCTAGTGCATGTTCAAGTTTGACAAATTGTAGATATGACCTTGGTGGATAGTTCATAACACCTCGGTTCTGAATTTTGGAACAAATTGTTCAAATCAAGGAAGATGTTCAGTGATAGACCAAGGATGTGTTGAAAATATTCCAAGATTTTCAAGCTAAATTGAACATGACAGAGGTTTCTATATGAAGTGGCTCGGGATGAGCCACATGTGAGTGTTGGAGGCCTATTAACCCTAGGTAAGTTGACTAAGTTTTGGTTTTAAGTGGAAAAACTGGTCGTAGTGTTAACGGGGTTGTGACGGAGTGGGTGTGGAAACAGTCGGCTGCGATGATTGTGGCATTTTTTGGGGAAATAATAAATGTATTCAGTGAGTTAGTTAGAGGGTGGCCCACTTATGGGTAGTGAAAATAGGGAATGTAAATGTGTCCAATGCAACCTATATGATGTAAAGGGTTGGATGTTCTTAGTTGTTCCTTTTTGAAGAGCCTTTTGGTGATGGTTGGTTCTATTATGGTGTTAGGATTATTAATCCTCCCTTGTCCAAATTTGGTCATATGTCTAAATCAGGAGTCATGTCTAAATCGGGAGTCCATCCAGTCTATTTATAGTCATTAGCACCATTGGTTAAATCTGACCTAATTGGGGCACATGTTTCAATTACCAAAGTGTGGGGAACACTAATTGAGGCTCACTGCCACTTATTGCACTTGATTGCATAAGTTTAGGAGTCTCCTAGATCAATCCCTACAATTTAGGAAGCAACTGGGAGTGCCGAAACCAACCAAGGTCAGTTCACTTCAGTTAATGACTGGTCAAGCCAAGTTAGGAGTTAGTTACATTCAGTTCTAGCCCTCTACATTCAGTTAAATAATGGTTTAATTAATTGCACACATGTGGGGCGCTTTTCTCACCTACCACAGTCAGTTAACCATTATTTAATACTAAATGTAACAGTTGGTTGTGTTTTAGAACTCCGGTTATGATTTAGACAAGTCTTGGTTACATACAGTCAAGTAGAGTCATCAATTCAAACTTCCTCATGTGGATTCGAATTGCTTGTGGATATTAAATCCATTTTACATCATTGTAATTATTATCTGGATTACTTTTTTGATTAATGAAAGCATTCACAGCTGCAAGCCTTTTGCACTGTTTCATTCTTCAATGGCTGAGTAAATTGTGAGATCTTATTTGTGAGTTGTGTGTTTGTCTACAGATCTATATGCTCAAATTTAACATGGTATCAGAGCCTCGACGGACAAGGCACTTCTCCTCCTTGGATCTCCTACTGGATCTTTTTTTTTGTTTTGCAGGTACAACTTCGAAATGAATTCATCAGTTCCTCTTCTCACCCGATCCTCAGAATATTTTGAATGGAAGGTGAAGATGATTGGATTTTTTCATAGATGAAAACTCTTTTGGGTGTCTGATGGATTAGGTAGAAATTCCTTTGAGAGTGAAAATTACTGGCTAAATGCAAAGGATAAAGCTCTTGAAATAATGGAACTGGCTCTTTCTCCTAGCATGCGCTACCACAGTAGATCTATTAAAGATCCAAAGGAACTCTGGGCAAGATTGGACAGAACCTTTGGAAGCACATGGAGCACATCCAGCACCACAAGCATCCTTGATCCAAAAATCTCGGCCTCCACTCTCTCTGATGAAGTTGTTCAAGATGAAGAAGAAGCAGAAACTTCTACACAGTCAATTTGAATTGAAGACAGCCTCCATGCAATGACTCCTTCTCCTGATGCTCCGGAAGTTCATGAGATCTCTGATATCTCATATTCTCATATTGCTGAAACAGAAGAAGACATTCGAATCTCTGATATTGAAGAAAAATTCTGCTGCACTTCCATGCAAACATTCACCGGTGATTTTCCTTTAAATTCTGTGCAAAATTTACTAGTAATTGCTTCCGAAAGTGAAGAGAAATTTGATTTTTCTCCCTCTAATGTTGCTGCTGGTGTGCAAATATGTGATACCTTGGATATTTTGGAAGAAATATCAGATTACCAGAGTGATCCATTTGCTCCCCATGATCTAGTTTTTCCAGCAAATTCCTCCAGGATTGCATGCACCAAAATTCAGAATTTTGAAGAAGAAGAAAGCCGTGCATCCACAGTCACGGTTAACCATTTATTTGAATCTGATATTAACCTTATTGGATCTGATATGATCTTATTTAGATCTGATCTGATATTGCTTGGTTTAATATATCAAATTCATAATCTTTCAGTACTGCTTGTAGCTGTTCTCATCAACGGTGTGAAGAAACAAGTACCGCAAGTCTCCTACAAAACTACTGCTGGGGATTTGATTCCATTTCACAGTTTTGGATCTGTTTTGAACCTGTTTAGATCTGATTTACTTTCTGATCTGATATTATTTGGTTCATATTTTAAAATTCAAAAGCATTCAGTCATGCTTGTAGCTGCTCTCACCAATTCCAGTGTGAAAAATCAAGTACCGCACTTTCTCTTCAAAACTGCTGATGGGGATTTGGTGTTGGTTTCCTCATATGAGGATGCTGATATTTTATTATGTGATTCATTATCTATTTCAGAAGCTATATCAGACTATGGAGCTCCAGCATTCGCTCTCAACAGTCCCAGTGCTTCTCTACCATTGATCACATGCTCATCTTCTCACAGATCTAGTAAAGAGGAAGATTTTTTGCATCCNACCATTGATCACATGCTCATCTTCTCACAAAACTAGTAAAGAGGAAGATTTTCTGCATCTGCCTGGACACCTGCTCCTAACACTTGGGGCTGTTCTTACCACTCATGGTTTACTGTTCATGGCTGCAACATATCAGTTTCTTGAGTGTTCTTCACATTCTCTGAATTCTCAAGAACCTTTCCTCACTTTTCAGTTGACTTCAGTTGCTCTACATGGGTCCAGTCTTCATTCGGCAGCTGTCTATATTTCTGATTTAGTTGAGCATATCATTCTTCTTCCAAAGAAGAAGATTCCTCCAGACATATGATGGAGAGGTTCACATGCCAGGCCACAGGATACCTGTGCACAGAAGAACCAGATTGATCCTGATTCTACCTGCTTAATTAGAAGGGGGGGTTTTTTTTCCCATGTGGTTTTTCCCCAAGCACCTTATTTTTGAGAAGTTACTTTATTTTACTTGATGTAATGGGTGACCTATGGTCTTAGTTACCAGGGCCCACAGTTTGTCCAAGTTAGCATTCAGGGGGGGTGTTAGGATTATTAATCCTCCCTTGTCCAAATTTGGTCATATGTCTAAATCAGGAGTCATGTCTAAATCGGGAGTCCATCCAGTCTATTTATAGTCATTAGCACCATTGGTTAAAATTGACCTAATTGGGGCACATGTATCAGTTACCAAAGTGTGGGGAACACTAATTGAGGCTCACTGCCACTTATTGCACTTGATTGCATAAGTTTAGGAGTCTCCTAGATCAATCCCTACAATTTAGGAAGCAAGTTGGAGTGCCGAAACCAACCAAGGTCAGTTCACTTCAGTTAATGACTGGTAAAGCCAAGTTAGGAGTTAGTTACATTCAGTTCTAGCCCTCTACATTCAGTTAAATAATGGTTTAATTAATTGCACACATGTGGGGCGCTTTTCACACCTACCACAGTCAGTTAACCATTATTTAATACTAAATGTAACAGTTGGTTGTGTTTTAGAACTCCGGTTATGATTTAGACAAGGACAATTAACTACTGGGTCCTTAACTTCAGTTGATGACTAGTCAAGCCAAGTTAGGAGTCAGTTACATTCAGTTAAATAATGGTTTAATTAATTGCACACATGTGGGGCGCTTTTCTCACCTACCACAGTCAATTAACCATTATTTAATACTAAATGTAACAGTTGGTTGTGTTTTAGAACTCCGGTTATGATTTAGACAAGTATNNTCTTAGTTACCAGGGCCCACAGTTTGTCCAAGTTAGCATTCAGGGGGGGTGTTAGGATTATTAATCCTCCCTTGCCCAAATTTGGTCATATGTCTAAATCAGGAGTCATGTCTAAATCGGGAGTCCATCCAGTCTATTTATAGTCATTAGCACCATTGGTTAAAACTTAAACTTGACCTAATTGGGGCACATGTTTCAGTTACCAAAGTGTGGGGAACACTAATTGAGGCTCACTGCCACTTATTGCACTTGATTGCATAAGTTTAGGAGTCTCCTAGATCAATCCCTACAATTTAGGAAGCAACTGGGAGTGCCGAAACCAACCAAGGTCAGTTCACTTCAGTTAATGACTGGTTAAGCCAAGTTAGGAGTTAGTTGCANAGCCATTTTACATCATTGTAATTATTATCTGGATTACTTTTTTGATTAATGAAAGCATTCACAGCTGCAAGCCTTTTGCACTGTTTCATTCTTCAATGGCCGCGTAAATTGTGAGATCTTCTTTGTGAGTTGTGTGTTTGTCTACAGATCTATATGCTCAAATTTAACATATGGTCACAAGATAAGATAGGGTTGGTCGAAGTATAGTTTTGGTAAGTTTGTTTGTTGTAATAATAAAGATGAATAAGGTTCATGAATGTAATGTCGTGTTGATCCACAAGTTGTGTGCATGGATGTAATGTAATTGGGTTATGAAGAGATGTCTGCGGGCTGTGTGCACATACCAAAGCGTTCAAGACACGACTCATGCCAAATTAAGATCGCTTTTGTGGTTTTCTCCTATATGGGTTTCCATGTTAAGTTCCCTTTGTTGAATGGTGTATGTTAATATTGTGTGATGTCTTGTGTTTTGTTGTGATTGATAATAATATGTTTCTTTCTGCATAAGTAAATGAAATGACAAATTATTTAATGGGTTGTAGTATGTTGTTATCATAGCTAGACGCTGATGATTTTGTATGTTGGTTCATTTGTCGGCTTTGTTGGCATTCCTGTTGATTTATTACATGGAAATATCTCCTTTAGTAATGGGGAAACCTAGTTCCTGCAGCTCCATAGGTATCTGGGGTGAGACTTCACTTGCATCACAGGTGTTTCCGATGGGGTTACACCCTGTCGGGCCAATGCGTTGGGTTTTTTCGGAAGGATTGAACTTAGGTTAGTCGAAGCGAGCCAACAGTCATCACCTTCAACCCAATGATAGCCTTCCCGACATTTCAATTCACTATAGAAGCATAAACAAACCTGACAGACACTCATGAGATATAGAGTAATGTACAGACTCAAGACAATGAGCCAATTCCCACCAAAAAACTACAACAAGAGTATCAGTATATTCACCAAATTCCTCTAGGAGAACTTATATATACTCATTTCTCCACGTTCCCACTAGATGAAATTAAAACCATCTCCCACTTGAAAATAACAACAATTCTACAAAGTATATTAATATCACAATACTTCCAAGATTTATTGTAACTATATTTGACAAAAGACACACTCCGCACATCATGATATAATACCCTATACAGATCACTTATATACAGTAATTCAAGCTCAATGTGAACGACCAAACCTTGGAAACATTTAAAATTTTCCTCAGCCTAGTGATAACTTTCCCAAGATTTCAAATTTCTCTACAAGTAGCTACAAATTTGACAACAACTCATGAGAAAGCCAAGAAGATAGAGAACATCTAAAGCAATGCAATGGTCCATGGAAATAAACTAATTCTAACCATACAATAATATCATCTATTTTTGAAATAGAGACCTCCAGGAAAAATTAGCTATATTGTCCAATTCCCCACCTTCCCGCTAACTAAAATTGATACCTCCTCCAACCCATATAATAAAACTAATTCTGCAACTTATAAAACTATAGTAATGCTTCCAAGATGTATTATAACTTTTATGTAGTATTTCTAGATCAAGATTAACAACCAGACTTGGGCATCGAATAAGAATTTCCAATACAGGAATGACTACCTACAACCTAATCTGGTGATGATTGCTTGTCTTCTCCCAACAATATCTCTTAACTCCCGAAAATTTTTCTCTCTTCCTTTTCAGATCTCTCCTCGAGTAGCTATAAGATGAGCATGTATAAAAAGTCTTTGTTATCTCAATGTTCATAATCATACTCAATGCTCAAATCCTTATGATCTAGAGTCAACAGCCTATGATTTCTCCATAAACATTCAATGGAACTTCCAGACGCACCACCTTCCCCATGTTTAGAATTATCATCTATATTGTAATTGTTCCTCTTTCATCATTCAAATAACCAACAAATGATGACCCAAGCTCGCAGATAATATAAAATGAATTTGCATCATGTGTTTGATATTTTCGTACCCTTAACCTCATTATGGGCACAAAATACTTGCTAGTGGAGCATGTCGTATTTGATGAATTTATCTTGTCATCCTAATACAATCTTAAATTCTACATTGTCCCTCAGGTCACTGTAACACCCCCTTCACCCAATCCCACCAACAGGAGAGGACATTAACTAACTACGGGAGTCTAAATTTTTCCCCATAGATAAATTACTATTTCATAATATTTAAAAGACATGTGCATAAAATAAATAAATATACACAACAAAAATAAACTCTATCCACACACATCTATAATGCTATTACCAGCATAATCATTACATGCATCAATTTAAAAACATTCCATAATCAAATACAAGAGAACATTTATCTTTATCCAACGCATATTCAATCTATTAGCTATGTAAGAGCGATTTTCCACCTAACCGTAGGCACTCCATCCAGCATCTACTCTTTCTGTTGAGAGGCCACCCTCAAGCTGAGATATGAGGCCACTAGGGAGAAGGAAACACCTATAGTCTCACTCATCCCACAAGCCATTCTTCTCTCTATGCTTAGTTGAATTCTCATACAGATCTCTATAGGGATCCCACTCAACCACCACAAACCTGAATCCCACTACACCTACCCCACACAACACCCTTCTCGTCTCAAAAATCCCCTTCACCGATCCACAGTTCCCTTGGGTAATCCATCTTTCCAGGTGCTTCTAGTGTGTGCATAAAACAAGACCAATATAATATATCTTGTTTGAGAACCACATGTAGTCTCAATTCATGGCTTCTTAAGCATGCAAAACAAGAGAACTCAAGGTGATCCAAGAGGATATTGGTGGCCACCCACCTATTCCTCTTGGACCCCCACCATTGTTTTTTTCAATTTTCCAGTTTCTTTAATTGTAGCACAATTTACTATTTTTGGCAGTTTTCGGGTCCTAAACTTCTACAGCCGTTTTGAGGCCCTAAACGATGTATTTTTGGCATCGAATGGTCGGGAAAATATGAGTTTGTTTTGGACTTGATATTTGTTGTTTATGGATGTATTCCTTAAATAGATCTTTCTAACGATGTATCATGCGCGTCAAACGGAGGTAGTATGCTAAAGTTATGACCCCGAGAAATTGATGTACCAAGTTACCCAACGGGGCCCACATTAAGGCATTTCACCTCCTAGGGTTA
Source organism: Pseudotsuga menziesii (assembly GCA_001517045.1). NCBI lineage: Eukaryota > Viridiplantae > Streptophyta > Pinopsida > Pinales > Pinaceae > Pseudotsuga > Pseudotsuga menziesii. The sequence goes on along the minus strand of LPNX011116371.1, from coordinate 20,794 downwards.
GGTTTTTGGATGTGTAGGGTTTCCATTGTTTCTCAATAATATATAGGCCTTCGAGCCTCATTGTAACACAGAGTTCAGAGGCATGTAGCCGCCACATCTCTTAGAGATAAGCTATCAGCACTCTAGCTAGTTTATTTCCATTCTGTGTGTAAACAAGTTTTAGCTATTAATTAATGAAATGAAGTGTTATTTCTGCTGCATATTTGTTTCTATCGTTATTTGTGTATTCTGTTGTGTTCTTGCATAAATCCGGATCAGTGGTATCAGAGCAATCTTCCCTTTCTCGATCCTTCTTTGCATTTCCCCAACGAGGGCGGGGTATAAAGAGTTAGGGCTCGATCTGGTTGAACCTTTGCAGGATCAGCCTCACAAATCCCGACAGCCACCCATGGGGGATGAAAATAAGGATGAGGGCGCAGAAGATTCTATCAAAATGTTGCTTGAGGAGGCCCTTGAAAATCAAAGGAACGCGATGATGGATAACTTCGCCCAGATCCTTCAATGACTTCCCACTGGTGGTGCATCTGCATCCAGCAGCCACTCTGGAGGTGCAACCCCTTTTAAGGTACAAGTAAACTTCAACATTCCCATATTTGATGGTCGAATAGATGCAGATGTTGTAGATAAATGGTTGAATCTATTAGAAGGATATTTCTCGGTTCATGACTTTTTTGACCGAGAAAATATTACTTTTCTTTATTCAAAGCCGCCCCCCATGTCAAGGACTAGTGGGAAACCTACTGTGAGAGAAAGGATGAGGAGGAACCCTCTCTGTTCTCAGTCGTACCCACTTGGAATTCTTTTCAAGATGCCATAAAGGGACAATATTATCCGGTGGGGAGCTATGAGGACAAGTACATCCAATGGACTACGTTGCGGCAGCAAAGAGACCAAGATGTGCATGAGTTGATGAATCTATTCCATACCCTGCACACCAAGCTGGGTATCAAAGATTCAGAGAAACATTTGGTGTTGAAGTACCACAGTTGTCTGCACAGATACATCCAGGAGGAAATGGAGTTCCTCGACATCTCCTCGCTTAGTACGGCATATCGGTATGTTGCCAAAATTGAGCAAAAATTCAAACATAAAAAGCAAGACTTTAGATCTGCGAATCAAAAGCAAGGGAAATTTGCCCCCAAACCGTAGAACCAAGGACACAGCTAAGGCATGGAAACTCAAGAAAACTTGCCAAATCTGCAAGCAAAGAGCAACACTACAAAGCCGAAGAAGGAAGCGGGAAAGTGGTGCGAGTTCCATAAGAGCCCCACTCACAACACAAGTGAGTGTCGGGCTAAGCAATCACTGGTGGCTGAGATAAAGGCTTCTGAATCAGATGCATACTCTGACACTGAATCTAAACCCAAGAAGGGGAATGACAGAGGGAAGAAGATTATCGATGCAAAGCCCAACGCCACTGTTTCCACCACGGAGATCCAAAAGGAAGAACCAGAAGATTCAGAGGAGGAGGAGCATCTTTTCCACTCCCAGATGTGGGTAAAGGGTTTCCCGCTACAGTTCATCATCGACAGTGGGAGCCAAAAGAACCTGATTTCAGCAGAGGTCGTGAAGCGATTGGGTTTGCCGACCACAGCACACCCACAGCCGTACACCATTGGGTGGCTTCACCAAGGATGAGATCTTCACGTCAACCAGTAGTGCCACCTTCCCTACAGCATCAAGCCCTTCACCAATGAGGTATTATGTGATATTGCTCCTCTTGATGTTTGTGATGTATTATTAGTTCAACCATACTTATGGAAGCGACATGTTGTGTATGAGTCCCGGCCTCGCGCTGTTATTATTACGTGAGAAATAATTTGTATAGGATACCAAAGGTACCACCCCTTACCACTATCTCTTTGGTTACTGCAAAACAATGCAGTAAGCTCATTTCCAAAACCAGGAAGTTTGTTTTCTTGATGATCTGCCCTCAGGGCAAGAAGAAGATCGTGGCCACAACCTCCAGACAAGGCCCCTCTGTACGACAACAACAAATGGACAAGGTCGTGGAGGATTACTGGGACATATTCACCTCACCCACCGGGGTACTTCTCCACTGTCAGGTCAAGCACCCCATCGATCTGACCCCAGGTGCGTCACTACCCAATGGACCGATCTATCATCGCTCTGTTCTAGAGAATGATGAAATCAAGAGGCAAATTCAGGAGCTGCTGCAGAAGGGTCACATCTGGCCAAGTTCATTGCCCTATGGGAGCCCGATCGTGTTGGTACAGAAAGAGGATGGGACTTGGATACTTTGTATTGGCTATCGGGCGCTAAACAAGATCACTGTCTAGAATAGGTACCCGATCCCATAGATTAATGACCTCCTGGACCAGCTTAAAGGGAAAAAATATTTTAGCAAGATCGACTTAAAGTCCGGGTATCACCAGGTACTGATCGAGCCGACCAATGTGTGGAAGACTGCCTTCAAAGCCAAGGAGGGCCTTTTCGAATGGTTGGTCATGCCTTTCAGGCTGACGAATGCTCCTGCAACCTTCATGAGACTGATGGAAGAAATCTTGCGGCCATTCACCAACTCATTTGTAGTAGTGTACTTGGATGACATCCTAATCTTCAGCCAGACTTGGGAAGAGCACCTCCACCACATCCGACAGGTCCTCCAAAAATTGCGGCAACACAAGTTGTGTGCCAATTTGGACAAGTGCACTTTTGGCATGACCCAGGTTCAGTATCTGGGATACATTATTGATGACTGTGGGGTACATGTGGATCCAACCAAGATTCAAGTCATTCGGGATTGGCCAGCCCCAACTACTCTAACAGAGCTTCACAGCTTTTTGGGCCTTGCTAATTTCTACCACAGGTTTGTGTTGGGATTCTCTCATATCACTTGGCCCTTGAGTCAAGTCACCAAGGGAGGAGCGAAAGAAAAATTCTTTTGGTCAGAAACTCAGCAGAAGGCGTTTGCAAAATCGAAACATCACCTCTGTTGTGCCCCAGTGCTCACATTACCAGACTTGCAACAACCATTTTAGATCGAGACAGATGCCTCTGACTATGCTATTGGGGTAGTCCTTCCTCAACAAGGGAATCCAGTGGCATATCACAGTGAGACACAGTCTGCAAATATCCCACTTATGACAAAGAGATGTATTCCATTGTACAGGCTTGCCGGCGATGGAAGCATTACATTTTGGGGAAGGAAATGATTATCCACATAGACCACCGACCCCTGCAGTTCATGCAGACACAAGGGAAGTTACAGAATGATCGCCATTAGAAGTGGTCCACATATTTACAACAATTTCATTTGAACATCAAGTACAAGAAGGGAAGCACCAATAATGTTGCGGACTGCCTCAGCCGACCACCAATCGTGGCGATAATGACCGTGCTCAACTCTTGTGGGCACGAGACTTCTAATTGGTCGCTTCTCTATAAGAGCGATCCAGAATTCAGCCACACATACTAGATGCTCTTGGAGGGAAACCAAGTTCCAAAATTTCACCTCCAGGATGTACTACAGTGTCACATGGGACACCTTTGTGTTCCTTCAAGCGAGCGTGCCAAGATGATTTGGGAAGCGCACTACAGTCGGGTCGCTGGGCATTTCGAGGTCGAGAAAACAATGGCAGTACTGCAGAAGTATTTCTATTGGGCGAACCTTCGACAGGACGTCGGGAAGTACATCCAATCCTGCACTACCTGCGCCATTTCCAAACCATCCATCAAGAAGCAAGGCCTCTATACTTCGTTACCTACCCCTAGTCGACCTTGGGAATCCATCTCCATGGATTACATGTCAGGCCTTCCTTCTACTAAGCACGACAACGACTGTGTGTTTGTGGTCATTGACAGATTCTCAAAGATGGCCATAATGGTTTCCTACAAGAAGAATATCATAGCAGAAGCCACTGCTAAACTCTTCTTTGAATGAGTGTGGGTACACTTTGGTATCCCACAGTCTATAATCTCAGATTGGGATAGCAGGTTCCTTAGTACATTCTGGTCTAGCCTATGGTCAATGCTAGACACCAAGCTCACAAAGTCCACAGCTTTCCATCCCCAGACTGATGGCCAGATAGAGGTCGTCAACAGGATGATCGTACACATTTTGCGCATGTACAACTCAAAGCATCCACGCACATGGGATGAGATCCTTCCCTATGTACAACACAGCTATAACCGGGCCCTTCATAGCTCAACCAACCACAACCCCTTTCAGGTGGGCTTGGGATTCTAGCCACTATGTCCCATTGACGTAGCAATGCCATTTACAGCTACTCAGGCTAATTCAGCTCATATCTAGTCTAAAGTTTCCAAGGCAAACAACTTCATTGAGCGCATTCAGCACATTCTCCAACAGGTTCATGACATATTGGACAGATCCAATGCTAAGTACAAGCAACGACATGATCAACATTGGGCGCAACATAACTTCTAGGTGGGCGACAAAGTGTGGCTACATTTACAGAAGGAGCGCCTTGCTGGACCCTACCCCAAGATTTGCTCGCTCTGATATGGGCCATACACCATCACCAAGGATGTCAGGGACAATGCCTTCAAGCTCAGTATTCCACCATTCCTTGGTCTGCACCCAGTGTTCAATGTGGACCGCCTTCGGCCCTACTTTCCACCTCTACTGGACACATCAGACATGGCAAAACAACTCACATCAACAGAGTTAAACCCCGACTGCATGGAACAAGCCACAATAGATTAGATTATGGACACACAGATCAAGAACACCCGCCAGCAGAAGATCCAACTATATCGAGTTGTCAAAGCAAGCCAACTCCTTCACCAGGGAAAGTGGCTCACCGGGGACCAAGTTCAACAGAAGTTTCCTCATCTCATGGAGGAACTCAACGCAATGGGGACCATTGCTTCCTAAGGGGGGAGGAATGATCCAGGAGGATATTGGTGGCCACCCACCTATTCCTCTTAGACCCCCACCATAGTTTCTTTCAGTTTTCCACTTTCCTTAATTGTAGCACAATTTACTATTTTTGGCAATTTTCGAGTCCTAAACTTCCAAAGCCGTTTTGAGGCCCTAAACGACGTTTTTTTGGCATCGAATGGTTGGAAAAATATGAGTTTGTTTTGGACTTAATACTTGCTATCTATGGATGTAATCCTTAAATAGATCTTTCTAACGATGTATCATGCGCGTCAAACGGAGGTAGTATGCTAAAGTTACGACCCCGGGAAATTGATGTACCAAGTTACCCAACGAGGCCCACATTAAGGCGTTTCACCTCCTAGGGTTAGGTTTTTGGATGTGTAGGGTTTCCATTGTTTCTCAATAATATATAGGCCTTCGAGCCTCATTGTAACACAGAGTTCAGAGGCATGTAGCTGCCATGTATCTTCTCAGAGATAAGCTACCAGCACTCTAGCTAGTTTATTTCCATTCTGTATGTAAACAAGTTTCAGTTATTGATTAATGAAATGAAGTGTTATTTCCGCTACATATTTGTTTCTATGGTTATTTTTGTATTCTATTGTGTTCCTGCATAAATCCAGATCACAAGGGGTGAGGGTTCCTAGTTTTCCCAACCTCTATGCTCAGCTATAACCATCTATTTTCCCTTCCAATTCTACAGTGTTATCTCTGAATTCAAAATTTTGGGTTACACAGCCTTGTAAATGGTCATGAACAATAATGGGGATATTTTCATACTGTATATATGCATGAAAGAATGAGAGAATGAGGGTTGACTCCAAGGGATATGAGATAATGCTGAAAAGACATCTAACACAACTTCTGACCATAGAAGAAAGGACTCCTGGCAGCTGTAGACAAAATTTTGGTAGTTGACAGAACTGTCACACAAGTGCAGTCATCCCTATGCTTCAATAACTGCATGAAGTTACTTTTTCCACCAATCTCACACATGCATTCAATGATTGGAAATAGTCAAAAGGAAGTGATTGAATTATTCAAAGGAGATGGAAAAATTTGATGGATTCTAATGTTGACACTTGGAATCAAAGGATCTAGTCTCCCATAGACCCCCTTTCCTCTTTCCCTTTGGTGGAATCATTTCCCCTCTAGTGCTATTTACACAACCATATTGGACCAATTTATTATTTATGCACATAATATTTACATGTATTTCGAGTTAGCATGACAAGCCAACCATACAGTCCAAATGAAAATATATACATTATACATGCTTTGTCATTCACTAGTCGGGTGTTGGCCTTGAGCTCTGCTCTAGGAATCCATACTAGCATATTTACAACATTTACATAATTTTGTTCAATACGTTACAAGGGTCAAATTGGGGGTATTACAGTCACCCCACAACAAATTATTCACCACTCTAATATTTTTCTAATCCATATCTAAGGAATGATACATTTACATATCCTTTCACCATTTAACTAAATGCCCCCCATGGGAAGAAAACATGTTTTGTTGGGTTGATAATCAACCTCTATTTAGGGCTCTTAGCACTTGAAAAAAGCTTGATTTCCCCTATACTACTAATCTCCTGTCAGATTCTCTTGAATAGTCGATCTAGAATCAAGTCTTTAGGATTGGTTTGAAATATCAAATGTCGAATTATGACCATGGAATCTCGTATAACAATCAATGTATGGATACCCATACCATTTTCTTACTTTAAACCATACCACAAAGTCAATGCTTCTGCTTGATTATTTGTCATTATTCCCAATACCCATATATTCTCAATTTTTCCTATGGGGTCAAAGAGACCCTCCCCCCGCACATACGAACCCTGTATTTTGAATGTTAGCTACCAACATATGTGAAGCTATTAATTTCCCTCTTGGACAAGATAAGATATATTCTCATGTGTGTAATCAAAGATAAATTTTACTTGAAAGTATATGATTCCATGGTTGTAGCCTTAATAACAAGCAAACACTATTTAGATTGAAATTTGTTTTTTACCTTAGAATATTATTTAAATTGTTTTTTATTTGCTAAGAACTCAAGTTCCTCATATATAAGAAAATAGATTAATGACTCAAGACTATACACATCTAACATGAATGAACTCTACGCCCCAATAGATCAACAAAAAAATTATTTTAAGTGACAAAGTTTTATATACTCATGATGACGTTACACAGAGAAATATTACAAGTGTATCAACACAAACTAAACTTATAACTCATATATATATGGAAAATTCAAAAACAAAACTTTTTTAATTAACTCAATACACCAACATAAAACTCACCTAAAAATACCAACATAAAACAGTCTCACCTAAAAAGGCTAACCATCCCAAATAAACAGTAAGGTCCCATGAAGTTTTGTGGGCTTATTGTTTTTGCAAAAGTTGGTACAAGTAGCTCATAAGGTGACTTTGAGGCAAGTTCCATGCGTGTGGTTTTGATTTTTTATATGCTACTATTCCTTGTTTTTTAACTCTTTATTGTTTTTACGAAGATTTATTATCTATTAAAAAATCCAGCTTAAAGTTGAAGTAAAGTGGAAACTAAATCATATATTGGGTGGTTGGGAGGAATGGATGTTGTCCTCTCCACCTATGTTCAAATCTCGCTAGAAACATGATATGAACCTTATACCTTGATTCTTCGAAATATCAGGTATAAACATTCTTCCATGGATATAGCCACTAATAATGGTAAATCACATTGAAAAAAATATTGAAGTTAACAAAATTATCCTTCTTAAATATATCAATTTAAGTATTTTTAAATAAAAAGGTTAAAAATCAAGCGTGGTGGGTTAGCTCAAGTGGTTGAGAGTTGTTTATTCTAGCATAAGGTCTCGGAGTCAAATATCCAGGTGGCTATGTCGGGGCCTCACTCGGTGTCCCTATCGGGTTAGGCCTTGTAATCAAGGCCGACGGTTTACCTCGGGTACCATCCTAAAAAAAATGAAGAAGTACCTGAGCGTTTCCCGACCGATGTTCCATCATAAAAAAATTAAAAAAAAATCAAATTTAAATTAATATAACAAACTTTATAATCTACTCTCACCATAATTTAATCACCAAATTTTATGTATATGTAAAACACAATCGAACCAAAACTTAATTTTATTTTAATGTACATTAATCTTTTATATTTATTTGAATTGTGTGCTATTGAATTGAGAGTCACACGTGATATATATATATATATATATATATATAAATGACGGCTCCCCAATGCGTTAAGGTAATGAAGTGATGGGGTTTTGGGAAGCCTACATGTCTAGGTTTTATTCATTGAATGAAAAGAGGCTTAGGGTATGGATCAATATTGTGAATCTCTATACTACACGAAAGATGGGTTGAGGTTTGTAGTGGGTAAGATAGAGGGATGGAATATAACCATGTAATGATTGTACTTGTTCAAGGAATGTCAACATACAAATGGGTAGGAGGCCCTCCTATGGGATTGACACAAAAAAGAAAATATTATGGAGGATGCGGAGGTACCGAACATGAGGTTTTCTGTCAAATTTCAAGTACTATGTCTTATAATGCCAGTTATGAAGCTTTACTTCCATTATTATAATCAGGTTCCTTGTAATCTTTCTACTCTTCATTAAAAGCATTTGGAGTATGGATCTAGTAATATAGGGACTAATAGTTTTAATATTTATGTGGGGTTGTCGTTGGAAGGAAAGAATGTGGATAGGTGTTTGGTTAGTGTAGAAGTTGAAGGTAGTTTTATGGAAAGGATAGTGCTTCTAGTTAGGTTGATAGTTAGGTTGATATATTGGTAAGGATCAACGGTAACTATAAAGGATTCCTTAGAGAATATAGGGAAGTGCATGGGGTAGAACTACATAAGGACATCGACATATAGGAAAGTGGGTCAAAAGTTGTTGAGATTTTAGAGTCCTATTTATCACCATTTGGTGGATCCAATCTTGAGAAGGACCAAGGATCAAAGGATAGGGACGAAGATATTGGAAAGAACTATCTAGTGAGTGAGGTTGGCGTTGGAAGTTTGAATGGGTTGGGTGTCAAAAAGAAAAAGAGGGGAAAATGTGTCAACCATAAATGTAATCTTGTAAGGTTTGTAATGGGAGATGATATAAAATTAAATGAAGTTTTTATTTTGATCACTTAGACCTTGGTGGGGATAATATTTGGTAGGCATTTTAGCGATACAAGCATTTCTGTTTGGATGGGAAGCTATGGAAACCCTTAATTGGATATGTTCTAAGGGTGTTTTTTTCTTTGGGCTAGACATTGATTAACTTTCACCTTCAAATTGACCTTGGACATAGAGAAAGTTATGGCATATCCTTGGAAATGGGATCATACCCATCTCATGTTAAAGATGTAGTCACCCTCTTTTCATGAATGTTCAAGGAGATTGGATATATTCTCTTTGTATGTAAAGGTATCAGGTCTTCCTATTGAATATTGGTATGTTGATGTATTAAAGGAAATAGGTAACACTTTAGGGAAATTCTTGGAGGTGGACACAAGATTTTTAAATACCAATAAACTGACACCTAGGATTTTAGTTGGCATTGGCATTAGAGACAACTTGGCCTCTAAAATCATTGTACAAATGGGAACTTCTTCCATTACTTAAGAACTCGACTACTATGGAGTGTTGTTCAAGTGCTTCAGATGGCATAGGCATGGTCACCTTGTGGAGCACTATTTGTTAACTTTCAATAATAAATGTTGGGTTAAATTCCACATGGATTAGTCTTAAAAAATGGTAGATTCAGGTCGATTCAAATAAGTTAGTAAGGGTCGAATATGTGAAGGTTGATACGATGGTTCATGATGACAAGAAAGTAGATATACTTATGTATGTGCTTGCTACTAAGACGAATGAATACAATATTAGTACTAAATATTTAGCACCCAATGTGGGTACAAAACCAAAACTAGTTTTCAACACTGTGGATGATGTGCAGCTCTTGGAGTCTCCACTGGTCAAAAGTATATCTATTTTTGAACTAACTCCCTTCACTACGTCTCTTAATGGATATAACGAAGAGGATTTAAATTCTTGGGCTTGACTAAATCTCCCATATCCATATGTGTTCAATGGTGTCGCCCTTGGTACAAATAATCAAAGTGGAAAAGATTTGTCTCTAAGGTCTTTGTGTTTGTTGCATGAACTTGAAATATGGGTAATTTTATTGGAAAAAACAAGGGAAAAGGGTGATTATACCACAACCCTTTTGTGAAATTGAACCTATTAAACAAAGTAAAATCATGGAGTGTGATAATAGGTATAACTTGAGAACCCAAAATATCTCTTGTTTACCTAAGGTAGGTGGGGTTAGTTGTGACCTTACTATGAACTCGGGAAGAGAGGTAAAGGAGTTTGGTCAAGGGGGGGAAGTCCTTCATATCTCAAGCACAAGATAAGGATGTATTAGAGGTTTGGTTTGGTTAAAAAACTAAAACACTCACAATAGCTAGAGAAAATGGTTCGCATAGATGTTTTCCCATCATTTGCATTTCCCTTCATTGTAGAGATTGGGAAACTTCTCAAAAAATATTGCTTAAAGGAGACTTGGTGAAGTTCATAAACTTGGTATTATTATGTTCCAGGAGACATTGAGAGATGGTGGGAAATTGGTTTTGGTGTTGGGAAAATTACTCACATGATGGTATTTCTCCTTTTTAGATGTATGTGGTTACTCGAGAGGGTTAATAATAGGGTGGTATAAAACAAGTTCTTTCATAGAGCTAATTCTCTGTTTATGGTTTTAATTCTAGCTATTGTACTTTTACTCACAAGAGTTGCGAAGGGAGTCCATAGTGTTGAATTTGTATGGGCCTTATGGTGAGAGGGTGGCATATTGGGAAAATTTATTTAGGATATATCTTTTGAAAAAATAATGATCTTATTTTAGGAGGTGATTTATATTTCTCATTGGGGAGAGCTGAAATCTAGGTCCAAGTTACCTAGGTTGATTCCTTAACATATTTTTTTATTCAAAGTCTGAAGGAAATTGGGCTACTTGATGTAGAGCCTATTAAACTTCGACCCACATAGAGGAACATGTGGGTAGGTGCTAACGATATCACAAAGAGACTTGTCATGTTTCTAATATCTGAAAAATTGTTTAATGACCATTTCAAGATCAAGAAATATGCTGGCCAGGTGGAGATTCAAATCATTTTCCCATCTTTTGGGAAATGACCAAGGTAGGGACTATTCCTCCTACCACTTCAAATGAAACCCTTCTTAGGTTGAAGAACAAGATTTTGTTACCTTGCTAAAGAAAAACTATTCTCCATAATGAGTTTAGAATTGAATCAAGCTTACTACAATTTGCGAAAAATATTAAAAAGACAAAACAAGCAATTACCTCCTAGGTATATGAGAAAAAAATTGAAGGGTATTAAGGATTTAAAGGAGGTGGAGACCCAATTAAAGTTTATGTATAGCCAATATTTGGATACATTTTCTTATGATGATGTTTAGGAGAAAATTCCCAGGAGGAAAGAAATAGGAAAATGTTACAGGATAGAGAGGTAGCTTGGAGATTAAAATCCAAGGCCATCTAGTTGCAAAAAGGTGACAAAAATGCCATGATTTTCCACTAGTTTGAGAACCACCAAGAAAATTTCAATAGTATTTGGAAGTTGCGGAATAGAGAAGGTGAGGATGTTTCTAGCTTTGAAGCCTTAGCTAGACTTGGCATAGAATATTTTGAAGGGTTTATAAGGATGAAAATAGGGTGATCATTACATGAATAGTTCACATGACATCCTTTTTGTTAGGAGGTCAATTCAATATCTAGATCCTTGACACTTTTATGTATATTGGTACATGACTTTCCCTTCATGCGATTCATATGCATTGAAGTCACGGGGATTTCACAAGGGGAAAGTCAATCTCCATGTCCAAGGGTGTGAGGAAGAGGCCCTAAGGATAAAATTTCTAGACCCTTCTAGTGTATCTTGAATCCTTTTGGAACCCTCATATGTACTATGTAAAAGGGATGTGGCCCCTTGCATTTTATCACAAGAGAAAAAAACATCGTAAGTTTTTTTTTCTGAGAAAGGATAAAAAATCAAAGTGTCATTGCCTCATGGTTTTACTTCCGTGCAATAGGATTTTCACATAAATATCATGTTCTATTGTTATTGTTGTTTGCATTTTTTAATTTTTAATTTTTTTAATTCTGTTTTCACAAGTTTTGTTTCAAATAAGGATAATAGAAGATTGATGGATGAAGTTTTAAAGGTTGAACTAGAAGAAGTTCTTCATAGATTAAAAAAAGATAAAAGTCTTGGCCTGGAAAACAATTGGTTGAATTCTTCCTTTAGTTTTATGAGATCATTGGCAAATACTTATTAAAGGTCTTCAAGGAATCAATAGCCAATGGAAGAATTATAGTTGCTTTCAACTCAACCTTTATTTTATCAATCCCAAAATCTAATAATATTGTGCGTTTTGATGAATACAAGCCTATCTCCTTATGCAATTGTATATTAAAAATAATTTCTAATGTGGTAGTGATGAGGGTAAAATGCATTCTCTTAAAGTCGATATCAAATGAGAAATTTAGTTTTACATAATGTCGACATATCCATGACGTGATTGGTGTCATGTGTGAGGGCTTGCATTTGGTCAAAACCAAGAAGATGTCTACTATGGTACTCAAAATACATCTCACAAAATCTTATAACAGGGTTAACTAGAACTATTTGAAGCTTATGTTTATTCACATGGGATTCTATGTCCAGTTTGTAACTTGGGTAATGAATTTCATATCCAGGCTATCTTTCATTATATTGATGAATGATTCAGCTACAAGATCTTTCAAGCTAGGGAGAGGACTGTGACAGGGGTGCTCCCTTTCACATGTATTATTTATTATTATGGGAGAATGTTTAAGTAGGGTTCCGATGAATGTAAAAAGGGTTGGAACTTTAAAGTGTATTAGAATCATATTGCTTAATCTAATAATTTTTTTATTTGTAGATGATATTCTATTATTTGGTGATAGCTCAAGATAAGACGCTACCAAGTTAAAAGAATTTATTGATCTATATCTTTTTCTACTTGGATGTTGGTGAATATAGGAAATCAACCATATCTTTGTCTAGGATAGAGGAAGAGGAGGAGAGATACATTACATAATTATTCCCATATCAACAATCAAATCTACAAAATGGATTAGAATACATAGGTTTATCATAAATCCAAATGATTATGGGGAAAATGAGTAGATATGGATTATTACAAAAGTTGAGAAGAGACCCTTGGTTTGGTGTAATCACTAGTTATTCTGGGGAGGAATATTGATATTGGTAAAATCGGTGCTTGGAGCGATACCTTTGTATAGGATGTCCCTCACTTATATTTTGAAAGGAATATTGGATCAACTGGGAAGGTTATGTTCCATATTTTTATGGTCCGACATTATGAATAAAAGAGGCACCCCACTTGTCAAACATAAAATATTAGTGGCCTTGAAGGAGTTCGGGGGCTGGGGGTTGAAAAATATCTTTAATTTTTCTATTTATCTATATGCTAAAAGTGTTTGGAGGCTTATCATGGGGAAGGTTCACTGGTGTCAAATGATAGTTCTGAAGTATATTGCTCCTAATTCAATAAAAGAATGGATCAGATATCCCTCAAAATCTTTTCAAAATTGATCAATCATCTGTATGACATTTGTAAAGGTATTTCCCCTCATATGTAATTGTATTGTATGGAAGGTGGGAAATGGACATAGGGTCAAACTAGGTGAAGACCCATGGGTCAGATGTGGCTAACCCTTTATGCTATATTGAGATTTAATTGGTGCTTTGAGAGAGAAAGGATTGTTTACTTTGTCTCAAGTAGCTAACACTAACACATCCATAATTTGGAGTTGAGAATGGATGAGTGCAAAAAGTATTGAGTTTCTAAATTATCAAGCTTTATGGTGGGAGGAATACATTGGAAATATCAAGTCTAGCCATGTTAGGACAAGCAAGGTGGAGGATGAGTTGATTTGGTCAAGAATCCAGATAGAGGCATATATTCCCTTAAGTTGGGATGCAATGTTTTATTCAAAAAATGTATTAGGGAGGAGCCTATTTGTTGGTGGAGGAATATATGGAAGTACAACTGGCCATTAAAATTCATAATTTTTATGTGGTTATCACTCAATAACAATGTGCATACATGGGATAACTTACAAAAGAGAAACACAAATGGGTCTGAATGGTGTTATCTCTACAAAAAAAACAATGAGAATATTAATAACATGCTCATTTCTTGTCCTCACACTAAATATGTTTGGAATGAATTAGTTGCATTAATAGGTTCAAATATTTTTTGGAATGGAGGCACAATAGAAGAATGTCTTCGAAATTTGGAATGGGAACTCTCATATGAAAATGTGTCATGCACTTCCTCCCATTTATTACAATTTATGAGCATGGTTAGAGAAATAAAAAAACACAAAGAAGTCACAAGATGAACAAGATATTTTTGCACTGGAAACCATTTACCAGGAAAACCAATACCCAATATATACCTATTATTATCCTTGGACAATTTTTCCAACACTTACCACATGAGGCATTTTGCAATCATAGTTCTTCAACCCTTCAAATATGTATGGTTTACTCAAAACCATGGGCCAATAAACCACCAACAACAACAAACCCATTAATGGCCTAGTCAAGATTTACCCATTAATCCCCCTTTAATTATCACCTAGGTCTACATTTATACTTTAAAATGACGATCCACTAAACCAAGGGTATGCATGTCTAAATAGGTCTTACAACCATAATCCCATTTACATATGTGTTTAAATACAACTTCATAAAAATGCTTACAATTAAACAATGATCAATTACAATAACAAACCAAAAACTTATGGTATTATTAAGAATCACACATTAAACAATAAAACAAGTTTGCAAATTTAGCTAACATCAATGGGAAGGTCCATAGGTATCAAGTAATGGATTCTAGCTATGATACTAGGTGCTGGGGTTATTTTGATCCTATTTTAGTTAAGGGGATAAATTATTCTTGTATCACCCCATTAGAATCTTTGGAATAAAATATACATAAAATAAATTTTCATTACAATCGTATTGAGGATCAACAAATACCTCCACTGCAAATTGCTCTATAGTCAATGAATATTATCAATAGCTTTGTATAATGTAATCCAATAAAGAATTGAAGAAACATTTTTGAAGAGGTGATATACATGTATGGTTCTTGGCTATATTTGATGGAGTTTCCCAAGATATCCCATTATTATAAGGAGTTGAAGGAATAGTTCACTTATTGGACTATCATTGGATAAAATTTAAAGTGGGGAGAGGTAGATAATTCAATAATTTAGTTGATTTGATGGATTTGAATCTCTCTGTCAAGCTTGTGTGAGATCTTGGTGCTCATAGGGTTCAGTCTCCAATGACTCACAAGTTGTTACAAATGGATGCATGGAGGATACACATGTGAAAAATATTTGTGTTATGTACCTTAAAATAACATAATCAGAATTTTAGAGCATGAATACCAAAATAAAGCAAGAATTTGGTATGAAAAGGTATAATTACCACAACAACATACAATTGTAGATAACAAAATATCACAATATCAATATCTTTATTAATGAAAGCAATGTTCACTTGCATATTTGAGGGAGAAATCACCAAATGAAGCCAAGCTACAATTACAAAATACTTCACAAGATATCTTATTTCACTGTTTCTACTCCTATAAATAGTTTCTAGTGAAGAAACTTTCTAGTAGGCATAACTTCTAGTAATCCTTCTTAGTGAAGTAATTCCTAGTAGGTGGAACCTTTCCATAAGTCTTCTTACAAATATTTCTTTGAACACACTATAGAGACTTTCTAATAGGTGGAACATTTTAGTAAGTAGTTTTACAAATATTGCTTTCAGACTATATCCACTTTATTGGCCTCATCTAATACAGATAGCCTCAATACATAAAAACCTATCTACTAAGGGGGTTAGGTGAGGACCCTAACATTTTTTTGTGATATTATGCCCAAAAAAATGTTTTTCATTCCATTGCTTTTTAGCATATTCATAGAGAAAGAAATACATAAGTTGACAGGCTATCCAAAGAAGGTTTAACTCTGACATTGAGTCATTGGAATATATGGGAAGAACGAGATGGCCATATAATTGATTTTACCCATCTTGCAACTTATTAATAATATTCTGCTAGGTTTTTTTTTTGTTACACGGTTTGTTACATAGGCATTTTGTTTTCATTCTATTTGTCTCAATACATAAATTAATATATTGTATAAGAAGTAGGGAAGCTCTAACTAATCTCAATTTTATAGAAATTGGATGAACTCCAAGAGAGTGTGTGGTCTATCCGACACTATAACTATTTCGTAGAAGCTATTGTAATTGCATACAAGTGAAGCACATCAATCATTGCCATTTTTTGGTGGGGAATGCTTAGCAAACATTTGTTGAATGCAATTTTTTATATTAATAAAATTATGAATTTTTTCATGGCTAGATAGAGAGATACATACAATTACAAAATAGATTCATATTAAATTGTATTGTCCATTATTAAATATATGGTGATTTTTATCCCCATATATTGGACCAATATAATTTTTTACAAAATTAAAAATTAAGTAATAATAATTATGTCACATTCTCATTAGTATTTTTCTTTGTTGTTTGTACTCAATGAATTATATGTTGGCGAGGCATTGTAACAAATTAATTATGTTCAAGCAGTGCATAGATAGTAATTAGGTGCATTCATGGCCATGTACCACTATTGTAATGTCAATACCCTATTAAAAATGAAAAAAAAAACATAAAAAAAAACCACTATAATAAATCACAATAAGCATGGATTCATCTTAATTTGAGAGGATCAGATCCCTTGAAACTCAAACCCTTATATATATAAAAGAAATTAAACCTAAATTAAAATAAATCTATACTAATTCAATCAACAAACCGGTGAACTAATTGCAAAGTTAGCCTATCAATCGACCTTTGAAGCTCACAACACTCTAGTAGATGTCACAAAGTGGTGGCACAAATTGTTGTGGAATTCAAAAAATCCATATAAAAATGCTTTGTTTATATGGCTCTTGAAATCCCTCCTCTCACATGGGACAATTTAGCACGACGTGGGGTGTGTGGGCCCAACCTCTAATTTTTATGTGGCTGCACTGAAGAAACGATCTCACATCTATTTATTTCGCTCCAATACACCAAGTCTGTTTGGTTTTCTCTTTCAAAACACTCCAATTTTACAAAAGGGAGGTATATGGGATCGAAATTCATTGGAAGATTGTTTCATCAATTGGAAGGGACAAGGTCCCCACTGGATGACTCTTCCTGATTTCTTTGTTAGGAAATTTGGAAAGATAAGAATAAAAAGATCTTTGAGGGAACAAAATTGCACTTCATCTCAACTGTGTTATATAAAATTTTTTATAACATTACATAAATTAATGATATTAAATATTAATATTAATTATTATGTTATATAAAAAATTATATAACATTACATAAATTAATAATATTAAATATTAATATAAATTAATACTAATATTATTAATTATTAATTATTAAATAAGAAATAATTAATTAAATAATTAGAAAAAATTCAAAAGACATGACTTATATTGAAAATGCGTAAAATGGATTATAAAGCCCAAGGAAATGTAATTGTAAAATGTTAAGATTTCATATGCTTAACTAGATATTATTAGTGTTTAATCCCAATTCACAACAATAGCATATACAGAATCACTAAAAGAAACACAATCACAATATAGACACAATATTTATCCTGGGAAACCCTCAAGGGGAAGAAAACCCAGCAACACTTCCTCTATATAGATGTATAAGATAAAACCCCCAAAACATATCTTCTCCTCCTTAGTGGTATGTCTCTCTCTCTCCTATGCACTACACAAGTGTGTGTATGTGTGTTACAATGAGGAGCACAACTCCTCTATTTATACACTTTAAGTCACTTGAATTTTACCCTAACAAGTCAACCCCACTAAAATGTCTGGGTCGACTTCACCTAGGAAATAAAAAAAATAGTATTATATTATATTCATTACGGTACTACTGACCTGACTTACAATGGAGGATTTACCTCATGACTCTATGATGACCAATTACAATAATAAAATCCTAATGGAGGAATAGAACATCTCCCTTTGGGGTACATCAGTAAAATACATTTAGAATATCCTTTGAAGTTACAATATTTCAACACTCCCCCTTAACGAGAAGGGTATTCTACTGACAACAACATCATAAACTACATGAGTAACGAAAGAGAGAATCTTCAGCAGTATCAAGGTAATACATCTATACGTCATAGGAAGTTTTCAACAATCATCGGTAACTGGAATAGTTACTCTTCAATGTCTTCAGTACTGGAACATCATCTTCTACAGCACTGAGTCTTCATCTTTTGGAGCGCTCGATCACTTGATCCTTTTGCAGCAACACTTCGATCTTCCAATCCCTTGTAGCAACACTTCTATCTTCTTGATCCTTTGTAGCAACACTTCAATATTCTCAATCCTTTGTAGCAACATTTCGATCTTCTCGATCCTTTGCAGTAGCACTTCGATCTTCTTGATCCTTTGCAACAACACTTCAATCTTCTCGATCCTTTGCAGCAGCACTTCGATCTTCTCGATCCTTTGTCGCAACACTACCTACAGTACACATGACCTCTTTACGGGATGATCTGTCAAAACCCCAGATTTTCCGGAAAATTTAAAAAAATAATTAAATGCATATAATTTCAATGAATGCAGTCCCTAATTGTTTAATTAGTTCCCTGTTACTAAATTCATATCTGAAATAACTTTTAATTATGTTTATCTTTATAGAACAGTTTTCTTTTCAGTTTACTGATTTGTTTTGTTCTTGTGACCACAAGGTGGAACTGTCATGAGCAACTGGGCTTACTTAGCTTTCAAGCTAACGCAGAAGTTTTCCTTCTCTTACAGATTTACAGGTAAGAGGTTTGGGTGCTGCTTATCAAATTTCTTAAGTATTCAATATAAATTCATCGCACAACATTTACTTTAGTAGGAGAATATACATGCTAGTCAGATTCCACGGTTTATCGAGGTAATGCATTTCATTGTTCTTCTTTTAAGATGTTCTGGAAAAATAGATTTGATTCTACTAGTATTAACAACAGTTGTTTCCTTTCTTGAAGGCTTGATTTAATATTTTTACTGAGTACTAAACGCTCAATGTTTATACTAAGCGTCAAAAGTAAACTGCTTTGCATATTTCTGTACAAGCATAACAAGTATGGCAGAAATATAGAATCACATGGTCTAGATTTTATTTGTACAAACTTACTAATTTCTGCCATGTTTGAATTGGTTACTACATAGTGTAAGTTGCTAAAGAGTTTATATACCAACCTCCCACTTTCATTACTTTGAAGTTTTAAGGGGTTATAACCTGATTGCATACTGCAATATTTACTTCATAATAGTGTTGGAGGGTCAAATTCCTCTGTACTATAATCGCTTGGAAAATGATATCCAGTTGTAGTTAATAAATATCATTAACAAAATTTGAGGTGAAACCTTTAAACTTTTTAATACTTATTATGCCAATATGCCAATATGCCAATCCTACTAGTTCAATGTTAAGCCATTCAAAAGTAAAGAGACTAACACTAGTGTGGAGATAAATGTCATAAAACAAGATTATGTAAATTCCTTTCTAAATATAACAATAGGCTGGCTTCCAAATAAAATAACGTTGGCTTAGTGAAATAAGGCCAAGTTTATAAAGCAACAGAGGTCCTAGAATAGACCTCACCCTTAACAAGTCCAAGGTTTATCCATGATCCCAAAATTTAACATCTTTTACCATAATGCTTTTTATCTCCTTGCATACATAAATCACTTAGCAAGAAGCAATTCTACTCTTATTTAAGTTACCATTACTTGATTGTTAGAATAATTACTTGTGAGTACGATTCTTACTAAGAAAATAAACATTATCATTTTCTTTTCAAGACATATCTTATAAAACTCTATCATCATCGTGATTATATGTTAGAAACGTTGCATAGTATAGTACAAAGGATAACCAAAGGGCTGTACCATGATATAAAATAAATCTAGGCTCAAATTTTATTTTATGAACACCAGAGTTATAAAATATAAGGGTCGTAAGGTTTTCTCACGATCCCAATGATTTGCAATGACTAGGGTTTAAGTGATGAAATCTTATGTTATTACCATGCAGCGTAAGTGATGGCTCGACAATGATTCAAAGGTTATAATTGATCCTTGCATCGTCAATGATTGGAATAATGCTGCGAAGAGAAACTCGCTGGAACTATATACTCTTACCCACTGCATGGGAAATATTTAACAGGATACATGGTAGCGTCTTGGCCCTGCATTTTCTAGTTAAAATCTTAGGGTTGAAACTTCACTTGTCATTCTTTTCGTTGCCTCTGGGCCCTTCGGCTGCTCTGCTACCAAACCCTTACCTGCACCGTCGCCTGCGTTCGTTGGTGGTAGTATCCATACTTGCTGAGCTTCTGCATAAGCTCATTTTATACATTTAATGGAGGTGTGCTGTTAAGAGACTGCTGTGTTGCTTGGCAAAGGATTGTTAATCTTTCTTTAGGGTTTCGTTGTCGTGACTGGTCCATCACGAAACCTTAGACTGCACAGAGTTTCCCTAACTTCTCGGCCTGGCACTGCGAGTTGCGTTCTTGCATTTAGTGTCACTGAGCATAGGGTTACACCGTAGAATCGACTTCTTGTCATGTCCCCGGTTTCGACCCCGTTTGCATGATGTATATATTGTAATTAATCGTGGTGAGGAGCTCAAGGCAAAAGCCCCACCATCGATTTGGTTGT
>LPNX011116370.1:147854-186419 GCA_001517045.1 Pseudotsuga menziesii | reverse complement strand
TAACTTATCTACCAAAATTTGTAGCTTATTGATTCTCATCATAGCTTGCAATAGATCTGAATAAATAATGTCACTTGTTTGCTTGTGTAGCTGTATTTTTTCGGGTACACTAATCTTGTCCAACCTTATCTCCATCTCTGACATCTTTTTATCATTAACCATGGCCAATTTGAAGGTATTTCTTTCTGTATCTCTGGCATAAATCAAGGAGGTTTTTGGATTGTTTAAACTCCTTACCCGCAAGAGTAAATTCCTTATCTCTTCCAGAGACTGCTTTCGCTTTTCCATGTAATTGGACATGAGCTCCTCCTTGGATTTGAACATTGGACTTGATTCTGAATTATCCACACTTTTAAAATAAAATTGATTTACCTATACAGATTTTGTTGGGACTAAAGCAACTCTCTTGAAATCATCAGAAATCTCTTCACTTAAAACTCCACCTACTTGAAACAATTTGGCTTTTTTGTGTGACCCATCTTCATCCACTTCCATTCTTTCAACCTCAGAAAGACTTCTTATAATTACAATATTAGGACTCTCTGTCACTTGGGCTACTGCAACTGCTAAAGTACTTGCATCTTCATCAGACCTTGGAGTCTCCATAAACTGCAACAGATTGGCTGTTTCATTCAAACCTTCAATAAACTGGAGGTCAAACGGCTTGTTTTTATTTGCCTACTTCCTCAGGGAAATTATATGGTGGGGATCATAATTTACCCTTGTCTCTTTTTGAAACTCCATCCTTGCCAATAATTTTTCAATAAACACCAAGGCATCTTTATTTTTGAAAATAAAAGAGCCAACTTTGAGTGGGAATTTGATATTTGAATATTTCTTAAAGGCTCCAAAATATTCTTCCTCTGAATGCAACCTTTGCCTCATGAACTCTAATGCAAAAACTATGGGAGTGAGGAAAGCAGGTAATTTATATGGTTCCCTAGTAAATCCATATATCCTCAAAATCTTACAATCTTTATACAGGAACCAGTCTCCAACTCGATCCTCGGGCGACAACTGCATCAGGCATTTCATCTCTTCTAACACACGGGGCAGCACTTCATTGAACAATATTTTATATATTTATGACATGATTGAATTGGCAAATTCAAACATGTTGATTTGCTTGGGCAAATCAGAAGAGAAGATGGTACTCAAAAACTGTAATTCAGTGACGTTTGAACATAGCAACATGTTCAACAAGTAAGTTTGAAATTTAAAGAACCTGACCTTTGGGGATTCACTTATCTGAAGATGTATTGCTTCCACCAAGTATTCATCTAGACTTAATACAGGGATCAACTGAGACTCAGAACCTAACGAACTTATTTTCAATAAAAAACCAAGGATGACTTCATTTACATGACAACCGCCGTCAAGACCTAAGATTTGACAGACCAAGGATACCACTAATTGAACTTCATTTTTGAAAATATGAACATGGTAAGGTAAGAAAATACCATCTAATGACTGACCTTCTTTCAAAATGCTCGACAGGAAATTGCAACGGACTTCAGTTCCACAACTTTTGTACAATTCAGCAAGAATGGACTCATTTACAGGTTCACGACTGTCAGGGTAACTGTCGTGCAAGTTTAGGTTTTTGGAGACGACTTTGGCATTGATTTTACAGAGTATTCGAGAAGTAGACTGACTCACAATGACTCTTTGAGAAGGGGAATAATTAACCACGCACCATTCTGTGAACTCAGGAAAATGCAAGGTTTGTTCGATGACAAAATAATATAAAAAGGATTTACAGACATTTAAGACATCATTGCCCTGTGAATTATATTACCACAACCTCTCTTTACTGACTGATACGCTTCCTATGGACAGGAAAGGGTCACACACTCCTTTGTCCCTATCAACCAGATAGTCTTCCCTTTCATTTAAAATATGACGAGACTCTTGCAATTCCTTTCCTTGGTCCATAATTCAGTCGGTAATGGTAACCAGATAGATGAATTATGGGCGTTTGAGCATTACCTGTTACTGTGGCTACATGTGTTCAAAATTGACAGTTGAAGGTTGACGAGCACGTAGGTCCTTCTCACCCATCCGGCGCCAATAAAATGATTCTCGAACTAGTCAACTTTTCTTTTATAGGACCCCACTCTGGAGGCTCCCTTTGGCGGTTTCCACCAAACCATTTTTGCCTCCGGAATGCACCATGATCAACCACATGTATAGTGGTTTCTATTCCGCTACCACCCTTTACCTACAACAACCGCGCAACTTCCCACTCCGGATCCATCAGTGACCGTCAATCTATTTCACCTTTATTTTTCAGCCATCGGATCAAGCGACATGTACCTAATTCCATCGAGCGTCCTCGTCTTATCAAACGTGCAAGTTCCTATTCCAGATTCATCCACGATCGTTGATGTAATTCACCTTTATTTCCCCGCTGTCAGATCAAGTGACACGTACTCCATTCCTCCGAGTTCCTTTGTTTTAACAAACGTGCAGGTTCACAAGGCGGAGTTCGCAAAGACCGTAGATCTCATCAAGCTGGATTGACGACCGTTGATCTCTATGTTACATTGAATACCCGCACGTACTTATCCTTCTTGCATCTTTTAGAGAGCGGACATAATACAGGCCATTGATCTCCACCTTTCTGCTCTACATCATTGGATCCTGTGACATTTCACCTCTTACTCTCCCTTTTTCTTACTTTTATACTACAAATTTTAACCAAAGTTTCCGAAAGTAACCATTATTTCCTCCCCACCATGGTCTCTTTGCTCCCCTGCTAAATAATGGTGTTAACACCTTGATCAATGGATTCTTTCAAGTATTCGACCTCAAGACATTTATTCATGCGTGTTAGATTACACTCTATACCTTGATTCCCATTATCATTATCAATGGGATATCTTGCATCTATGAATGATATACATTCATGATTGTTAATTAGATGATGGACTATCATGTTTGACCTTGACACCTTTATTTACATGGTAGGACATGTACTCGTAGCGGTTTGCGTAGAATACCTCTGAGATTGGTGGCATTCCATCTAGCTATCTCCTTGACCGTGCCAGTATGCATGAGATTCCATCTCTCGTTACCGTATTCCAGTGTATATTTGATATTTTCATCCATTATGGATATCTTGATTCATTGTATATTGTGCATGGCGATGACCACACATGACATTTGCATATCATTCGTATTCATGTCCATTGTACTCTTATGTATCTGAGATTGCTATATGTATATTTGTAGTCATATGTAGAGATTGTATTGTACTGATGAGTAGTTGATTCTTCCACTTGGGTCTTCATTACTCCACTTATGGGATGGATATAATGTATTTCATCCATCATGTTACCCCTCTGACCTCACACATTAGTGGGCATCTGTTATAGCTGATTTTACCAAACTTGATAGATCACATCTTTATGGCCTTCCATGTACCTTTGCAGACTCTTTGGAACCCCTTTTCCCATAATATACTTTGATGTTCCAAGAAATTCCCCAAAAAACACATGTTTATGTGTATACATGACTTTTAAATCTATACTCGCATGTATATGCATATTTTGAGCCAAAACCCATGTACATTGGGAAATGTGCATAAAGCAAAAAACAAATGGAGTTTTCCTCATAGAGTCTTGAATAACATGACTCTTGGCCTTCCATATGCATTAAGAACACTCAGAATTGACCCTCTATTGCCTCGTTGGAGTGCTATATATTGAGCCTCTTGGATACATGAAGGAGAAGAAATTGGAGAGAAAGGAAACTATAGTCCATCGTTGCCTCACATTTTTATGCTTGATTCTACATCCCTTTGTCCCTTTGGAGCACACATTGTTGCTCTTCCCAATCTTGCCTTTTCTTTGTAAGATTTCCATTGTGATATGGAGGATTGAAGTGGTGGATTCCCAAGTGGAGGACTCAGTTTCTCGGGTTCAAAGAAGTTCCAACAGAGGTTGTCACTATTGTATCTCTATTTTTATTAATAGAAATATCCATTTCCTATCCAATACATGTGCATAAATATGAATATTGTATCCATGGATGTATTTATTTTCTTATACATGATTGATTATATATGTCAGAGTAGGCCTAACACTTGAATATATAGCATGCTTGTCTTGTTTGTTGCTGTTGAGAGCGAATTGTGAATGCAAGCGTGTTGAAAAAGCTCAATGAGGATCTACATCAACCATCTGGAATAAGGTACAATTCATATCCCTTACTGTTAGATGTCTTTATTGCTCTTGCATATTGGAAAGGATTGATTTCTAATGTCATTCAGCCTGTTGTAGTACACCCCAAGCCATAGGAAGTTTCTTTCCATAACAAAGTGTAAGTAATATTCCCACTTACCGAGTTTGTCCATTACATACATTGTAAGAATGTCTTCTAGGACTTGGTTTTCTCTTTCAATTTGTCCATTTGTTTATGGATGATACTTAGTGCTGAAATTTAATTGTGTGCCTAGTCATTTAAACAAATCCTTCCAAAAAATCGCTGTAAACTTTAGAAGATTATTACCTTAGTTACACCATGTAACCTAAAAATTTATTTCATAAAATGGGTTTCTTTACTTAATTTGTCCACTATGACCATGATTGAGTCGTGTTGCTACAATTTTTTGGTAGACCTATTATGAAATCCAGGCCAATTATTTACCATTTCCATTCCGAGATGGGTAGCAGTTGTACTAACCCTGATGGATGTTGGTGTTCAACTTTTACCTGTTGGCATTTGATGCAGCATACTAAATATTATGCTACCTCCTTTTTCATGTTAGGCCAAAACAAGTCCTTTCTGATATGATATCTAGGGTGTCTTGAATATGGTCATTTATGTAACTCATTCATAACAGTTAATTTAATTTATGTTGCATTTGTTATGTATAATCTGTTTTTATTCAGAATAAAATATGTTTTTATTTAGTTCTTTTCATTTTCAACAATGTTTTCCTTTAGGTTTTGGTATTCTTTCCCAAAATTTTCTGCAATTAAGATTTGATTTTCTAAATATCCTTCGTAGCTACTGCTTGCAAATAGTAAATTTGTGTGACGACTTAAAGTGTCTACAACTTTGTTCTATTTCCATTTTATAAGTTTTATTTCCAAGCCATATTCACTTAAAAAATAAAACCACCTAGCTTTTCTAACGTATTTTAAGCTTATGTTATCTGATATTAGCAAAAAAATATATTCTGATGAGGTAGTGTCACCACATATTTAGTGCATGTATGATTGCAACAAGTTTTAAGTCATGTGTAGCATAGTTATTTTCATGTTCTTTTAAATTTCTAGACTCATAGGCCATGGCGTAGTACTTTTATTGAACTAACGCCCCTCCTAATACTTCCTTACATGCGTCGGTGCATACAACGAAATCCTTAAAATGATCAACATTTTTTAAGATATGGGTGGTGGTTAACAAGTGTTTTAGTTTATTAAAACCTTCATTACATTTTTCTCTCCAATCAAATTTCTTACCTTTATTCTATAGTGAATTTATGGGGTAGGCTATCTTATAAAATCCTTCAATAAACTTTCGGTAATAACCCATAATCCCCACGAACGATCTTATGTCAGTTACATTTTTAGGAACTACACATTCAATGATAGAATTAATCTTGTCGGGGTCGACATATATTCTGTCTTTAGACACTTTGTGTCCTAGATATTGAATTATGTCTTTAAATAAATCACATTGGCTAAACTTAGCAAACAATTGTTGTTCTCTTAACCCTTGTAAAACTATTCTTAGGTGTTCTTCATGTTCTTGTTATTCTTTGAGTAAATCAGTATGTCGTCGATGAAGACGACTATGAATTTATCTAAGTAGTTACTCAAGATACTATTCATTAAGCACATAAAAGTTACAGGTGCATTTTTTAAATCAAAGGGCATTATGATAAACTTGTAATGACCATATTGGGTTCTAAAATCAGTTTTAAAGATGTCTTCATCCTTGATATGCACCTGATGGTATCTAGACCTTAAACATATTTTGGAGAAGATTTTTGCCCCTTGGAACTGATTGAATAGATCATCTATCCCAGGTAAAGGATATTGATTCTTAATAGTCATCTTGTTTAATTGCCGATAATATATGCATAATCTTAGAGTTCCATCCTTCTTCTTCACGAGTAAGATCGGTGCTCCCCAAAGGGAAACACTAGGTCAGATGTACTCCTTTTAAATTAGTTCTTGCAATGGTGATTTAAGTTTTGTAAGTTCTATCATATTCATCCAATAAGGAGATTTTGAATTTGGTACCACTCTTGGTATCAGATCAATTGTAAAGTCTATGTCCCTTTTCAGAGGTATTCTAGGGACTTCTTCTGGAAAGATGTCTTTAAAATATTTTAATATCAGTATATCCTCTATTTTAAGTTTGTTATCATTATCCTTGTCATCCATTACATATATTGCAAATACTTTGAATCTGTTACATACATATATTTTTATATATAAGGAAAATATTTCCTTGATCGTAACATTTTTTGGAATTCCTTTTACTTTAATTGTATTCCTATTATCATTCATGCATGGAAAAGTTTTATCAGAAAATTTCAACATAACCCTATGTTTTTATAACAAGACCATTCCTATGAGAAAATCATAAGAACCTAATGGTAATATATTCATATCAACATGTCTATTCAATTCATTCATCATTGTAGCCGGGATTTCTCCTTGCTACAGGGGAAGGAATGGCTCCCTTTCGTCTATAGGACGGAAGGGTAGGTTCTTGCGTGTGGAAAATGTAGAAAGAAAAATGAAATAGACAAAAAGAAAAGAAGAAGAAAGAATGGCCAAGAACCCTTCTGCAAACAAGGTTAAGGCTTCGCCTTGGCTACCTGCAAACAACTATTAAACTGAAATAAACCTGCAAAACATGTTAGAGATCAAACCTGCAAACAAATAATGGTCATAAAACAACTAAGATATAAAAGAAAAAATATAAATAAAACTAGGTTATACCTCTCCTTTGGTGAAATGGGCTACCATGCCTTGGTTGGAAGCACCTCCCTATCTCACTCAGCAATGGAGGAGCTACGGCTCAATGGGGAACATGAGTGGAAGAGAGGGGGGATGTGGGTGGCTTGAGAGGCAAAGAGGTCTCAAGGAATCCATGGGTAGCATAACAGTATGCAAGAGAGGTGTGTGTTTGAGAGTGACCCCCCACCCTCCTTTTATAGCTTTTTTGGGGACTTTTAGGGTTTTAAGCCCTTGGTCAAGGCTTTACCCCCCTTTTTAGACTTTTAGCCCCTTCCACCCTAACTTTAGCTCCTTTTAGCGTTTTGGGCTTCTTTAAGGGGTTTTAGCCTCTTTTTGGAGTCTTTACCCCCTAGGAGAGTTATTTAGGCTCCTTTTTGGGGTTTTTAAGCCCTTTTCTTCATTCTTAAGCCTTTTTGAGGGTGTGGGGGTCTAATGGGGTGTTACAAAGGTCATGTATGTGTGTCCTTGGGTGGTGTAGGCCATGTAGAGCTTAGTGAGGGATTTTTTGGGTTAACAAATTCCCCCCTAATGTGTGAGGGCAGGATTCCATCGTATGGCCGACGGACATCATAGGATTTTCTGCGTAGAGGTGGTGCTTCCAGGGCTAGGGAATGGTGGATTTTGGTTTTTTGTATTAATATGGTTCCCATCAATGGGTGAGATACAAATAATGTCTAACATGTATATCGATTAGGTGGGCATCCCCATGCTCATGACAATGTCAAAAGAATAATTTGATCTATGCTCTAAAATACAAGAGCCAATCATATACAAATCATGATACAATAATGGTTTCCTCAATGTGAGGTTGAATACAGTACTGATCTGAAGAACTGGTACATTGGACCCGTGGCATTCTCATGGAATGCTATATCTTCATGACTAATGGCCTATTGGGTCTGGGACGGTACATAGCCGTATGGACTCATTGATTGAGAGTCAGATTCTCTGTGGTACAAGTATGTTGCATCAATCATAAATCTATATAGAAGCACTATTGGGGCTTTTGAACACTATCTCCAATGCAACCCGAAAATCACAAGGGACATAACCTGTTTAGGTCCCTTGAATAGACTCATCAATGTGCTAGATTCAGGTGACATATGGGGTCTTTGACCTAGTACTGTGTGAACCAAAACCTGTACGAATCTCAATGGTGCGATGATGTAGTTGGAGTCGAGCATGTGAGAAACAACCATCCCGAGAGGCACTAAGGACTCCTCTCAAGTGGTCCAAGGAAATCATCAATGAGGTTAATGAAACCAGGATACAGGGACCTATGGGTCTATCCTCTGGAGTATATTTTTTTTCATTGATAGAGGGATACCTACCCCTAGTCAAGGAAATCATGTTTCCTTGACTAGGAGCACGAGGGAGATAACCAAAAGGTGTGAGACAATCTGCGGGCTGACCCACTGAATGGGGGGGAGGGGGAGGGAAAGAATTGAACAGGGGCAGGCGGAGTGTGGTAGACTAAAACTTCCCTTGTTCAAAGTATGACGGTAGGGCGGACCAAGCAACAAATGAAACTTGACTCATGGGAATGGGATCATAGTTGTAATACGGGGAATGTCGCTGCAGATGAGAAATACTTGGAGGAGGTAGACGCTTTTGATATTGGTTGCATCCAAGGAAAACACATTGTAGAGTACTCTGAACAAAGGCAAACCAATGTGGGAATGATTCCAAACTGTTTTTTGTGGGGTGGTGTCTAGGGACACTGTTGTGGTATGATCTCGTAGATTTTTGGAAAGCCCGAGAAAGTAAATGCTCGATGGTGATTTCAATTTTAGAGAGTCTGAAAGCACAAAGAAGACTCCAGTGGGGGCTCTTTTTCATTGGTAGTCTCCTGTGCCCGAAAAAGGATAAAAGTATACATAGGAGAGCTCGCCCATCCTATAGGGGATGAGAGACTTCTTTACTGTTGGTAGTCCAATTAGGCCGAAAAAGGTTAAACCTATACTGGCTGGATAGTCATTCAAATAATTTTACGAGCATGAACGAAACCAAGTTTGCTTGGCAATATTTTCTTGATGAGAAGGATAGAAAAGAACTTAACAAAAACCCGTGGTGAGTTTTTTCATAAAGTGCGACCCCTCTACTCGAGAAAGCATAAAAGTATGCAGAGGGGAACGGTCTTGGCTTGAGTGTGCCAAGGAGGTCCTTTTCAATTAATGGTCTACATGGTCCGCAAAAGGAGGTAAATGAGATGATGTAGATGCCCTTTCCTATACTTTAGCAAGCGGGAAAGGAAGCAACTGCACTCGGTAATCTTTTCATTAATTTTAAGAGTCATAAAAGAGCTTAAATGAAACTCTAATATGGTCAACCAACTGTGGTGGCACAGGCTGTGCCCCATGTCGGGATGGTGGATAGTGGTCCAAAGGTCATATGTGTAGTATGGATGGAGCAAAAGGCTCTCAAACATACCAATACATGCGTGAGATAGATTGTGGTAGAGGCTCGCGAGTTGGTGTGATAGAGGCATGCAAACTGAGGTGGCTCTCAGACAGAGGTCAGGAGAGCGTGTGTGTGAGTTGCGGTGGATAGAATTGACTACATGTGATGTGAGTGCAAGTCCACGGGAACTTATATGTCAAATACATGCAAGAAAAATAAATTGTTTTGTGGAAAATGGTCCAGAGGTCCGCATATGGTGCGGTGTATGGAGAAGACAACTACGTGTTAAAATACAAACAAAACTAAAAAAAAAATGGTAACCCTTAATGGGTGATGGCCCAAAAACCCGCATGAGTAGCGGTAGGAAAGTGTGATGCAAGTACAAGTCCGAAAACACTTGCATCACCATGATGTGGCTCATAAATTAAGGTAACTTCCGGGAAGCGGTCCCGAAATTTGTTTGTTAAACATGAGACAATGGTCTCATAAGGAGATATAAATTTGGGCCCGGAGGTGTGAGGGGTGTTTCGAACAAGTTCTAGGTGAATTTGAATTAGAAACTAATGGTGCTGCCCCTAACTTGTGCTAAAAAACATTAAAAACAAGAAAGGGAAAAAAATGACGCTATAAGGGACTCATAGTGGTTATATCAGGCATAGACTCTCTTGAGGTGGAGCCCGTTGTGCGGTTTCTTCAAGAGTCAACCGTCTGAGTCAGTGAAGAGGTATGTCCCCTTGCTGAGACAAAGTTCATTGGCAAGGAGGGATGACAGAATTTGTTGTTTTATGCGAAGAACCGATTCCATACTATGGTTTAAAGGGAATGGGGTAAAACTAGAGGTGATCTTACAGATCTCTCTGTTATAACTTAAGTGGTGTCAGGATAGATCAGGTGGATCTTCCACAAGCAATGAGATGAAAGGGAAACTAGTGATAGAGATCATGTAAATGGTATTGGTTGTGGTTTTTGTGGCCTTGCCCCCAGTCTCTGTTGGAGGAAGAGGGGTAGGCCTGGAAATAGGAGGAGTCTTTGATGGACTTGGAGGTAGGTGCAACATCATCTCAATTGGATGGACATGAGTCAACACATCTTGGGGCCTCAAAGGTAGGGTAGGTGGTTTAAGGTACCACACGTGATATCCTAGTGTGTAATCCTATAGATTGTGGGTTGCCAAGATAGACTTAGTCATGATCTTGGATGGTAGGAAAAGGAAAGAGAAAAGGAAAAGGAAAAAGATCGTGTTGATCGGGAATGAACCCCACTATTTCCCTGGTAACTAAGGTTGCAGTTGTGGCTAGGAAAACAATGGAAGAGACAGGTGTGATGGACCACCGATGATGGTGGAGACAAGAGGGTCTATAGAACTTGACATCATGTAAATGGACATGGTGTCCAAAGAAGGAGGTGGGGGATGAACTTCTTCGATCAAGGTGATCTCAAATTCAAGGGAATGTTGACGGAGGTTGGCTAAAGCGATTTGAAATTCAGGAAAGTCTTGGAAATGGTGAGAATAGTGTCCATACAATCCGCAAAGGGTGCAAGCATGATTTGTTCTCAATGCCTTGTTTCTGACTATCGACGTGGTTGGGAGTTCAACCACGGGGAGGTTTTTGTTTGTATCCATGGCATCTAAATGTGCATGGATCATTGGGATTTTAGGGCAATTCCGAGTTGGATGGTCTCATTTCTTGCAGATAGTGCAAGGTGAGATCTGTCGAGGTTTTGCAGTGGCCTTGGCATCATTACCCCTGTCCCTTTTTGGGTGGGGCAGTGCAGGTGCGGGTGCGGTGGTTCGATTTTGCGGGCCAGGTGGAGGGTGAGACTCAACCGCAATGGGTTACACTGGGGTTAAAACAACCTGGGACATCGTTGGTTGAGCTGGTGGATCAAGATTCCACACCAAAATTCCCAATGTAAAGTTGGGTAGGCTTAAGGTGGCCATTACTAGCTTGCTCATGACACCAAGCAGGGGGAAGAGGAAGGGAATCATATGGAATAGAGATGATCCCTGATAAATCCCTATTGGTTGCATGTGGGGATGTGGTTGTGGTTGCGGCTGTGAAAAATGCTGCTACTACGAGTGATGTTGCAGCTACTGTTGGTGTTGCAGTTGAGAACGATGTTGTGGTTGTAGTTGGGGCTGTGACTACAGTTGTTGTTTGGGTGTAGCGGTGCTGGATGAGACCATTCACAAGTCCATAGTCTCATTTTTCGTTGGTGGTGGTGACACTAAGGGAAAATGAGCCGTCATGGTGGTATCGACAAACAACCTAGGGCCCACATTCAACAATGGGGAGGTTGGTGTGTTGTCAACCATGGTGTTGATTACAGGGACAACATTGGCGTGGGTGGTCATCCCTTGTGGCTAAATGGTGGTGATGGTAGGGATAACATTGGTGGGTGTCGTTAACCCTTGCGGATCATGATAAGTGAGTTGATCAACCATCATGATCTTCCCTTCATGGGGGAACATCATGAGACAGAAGATAGTTGATGCAACCGCTCTCATGGCATACATATAACTTCTCCCGAGGAGAAGGTTATAGTCCAGTTGAGCATTGACGACCTCTATGTCGATCAGGACTTTCTTCCCAGCCAATTTGATGGGGACATGGGGGAGGATTCCTTGGGATTTAGTGGGATGGCCATTATAATCCTATAGAGTTATGGAGCATGGTTGCAGAATTGGTGATCCCAATTTCTGCCAAACCAGAGTAGACATAACGCACGTAGATGCCCCCTCATCTACTATGGACCAGTGCACAACCAAGTTCCAGATAGATACCGGGATTTGGAAGGTGGTTAATGGCATGCGTGGTTCTACATTCTCTGTTTCGAATGTGATCAAGTTAGATTCGGAGGGGTCTACGACCCTAAGGGCAGCTAGTAACGGTTTTCGCTGCGTTGGGAATGTTTTGAGTACCTCCAGAGTAGACATGGCCATTGTTGTTTGGGTCAAATTATCCACAATTCTATAACTGACAGTAGCTCTAGCTATGGCATTGTTGTCCATTCGACATATGGGGGGGTGGGGGAAAGGGGGTAACTAGAGAGGTGCATTGACCGACTTGGACGTAGATGTTGTTAATGTGTTAGCGGGTTCGGTGGTGGTACTATACTGATTACTTATAGTTTGTAAGTTGATCTCTTAAGTCGTCATGGCTAGTAGGTGGTGAACACCTATTCTGGCCATGGGAGGTGCCCTCGGAGCATTGGTATTGGGTTGGGGAGGGGGTGCAGTTGCCACCAACCATTGTACAGGTAATGGGTTTTGAACCACCATAGGAGGAGGTCCTTGCAGTGCTAGGCTGGGTTGGGTTTGATTTCCAGAGTTGGCGGCCTATTGAACCTCGTTCTGAATGGCCTGCTTGGCACAACCCATGAGGGGACACTCAGATTTATAGTGCCCATAGACCTCACAGAGTGTGAATGGTTGGTTTGTGCACAACGGGGCATTGCGTCTAAGAGAATTTGGTCATGGGGGGTTTTGGGTGGGTCGGTTCGCTATGGCATTATTGGGAGGGTTTGGTTGTTGACCGCCTCCTTGCAGTTGGTTATTGGCTTGGTTACAGGGTCGATTATTTCTAGCTTGCCCTTGTTGATTATTGGGGGCTCGTTGGTTGGGATAGTTTTGTTGTGCAAATACTTGTCCCAATGGAGTAGGTGGAGCAGTGGCAGGGGATTGAACCACCTGCACTGGTAGTGCATAATAAATTTGGGTGGGATGTGGTGCCACAAATGTGGGAATTTTCCCTACGTACTGCTGTGTTGGCCATTCCACGGCCTAATCCTGCTGCAGTGGTGCAGGTTGTACGTAGGAAGTTTTTTCTCTAGACTGGGACATCATTCTAGCATAGTCCAAAGTTTGGTTTTGGTAGGCAACACTAGCTGTGTTGCTTGGTTGTGGTGTAATGACAAGTGGTGTTAGACGGTGCTGTGGCTATTGGGAGACCGAGCCTATGATGTCATCCATGGCATTGGATTCCCCTAGTGCATCCCGGTAGGAGATACCAAGGCGGGGAGTGCCTGGAATGATAGTGTACATATATCCAGATAGGGAATATATCAGGTCAAACTATTGGGCTTTCAGTATGGCCTCCTCTTCAGATTAGGGACATTTGGATGTGACATCCTTTGCTATGGGCAAGAGAAAGGTCTTGAGGAACCAATCCAAGAAGATCCTATCATCAAGTTGGATTTTACATAAGTTGCGACGTTGCTGCCACTCATCGATGTGGTTGGTTATATGTTTCACGGTTCTTTGGTGACAGGATATTAGGATCTCCACCCCTTCAACATATCTGACAGGGAGTTGGAAATACTGTAGGAACATGAAAGCTGAGTTGAAAAATGGTTATTTGGCCTGTGGTAGCTCAATGTACCATTTAGCCATGGCACTTGTGATAGTGCGTTGGAATATCCTTAGTCTGATGGAATCATCTACGATGCTATTGGATGAGCACCATAGATGGAATGTCATAATGTGGTTTTGGGGACATTCCCCTGCCTTGCCTTCAAACTTGGGAATGTCTGATGGCATCTTAATTGGCATTAGAGGCAAAAAATATTGATGGTGAATGGGGTTGTTTGTCAATCAAGCCAAATCATGCAAGTTAAGACAAGCCTTGAAAGATAGATTTGACCCCAGGTTGATGTGATATGGGGAAGGGATGGTGGAGGGGTTTGCAGGTGCATAATGTACCTACATAATTGGGGGTATTGGTTGTGGCATTGTATATGGGCCAATGCCCCCACTTGTGGTGGGAGGGACAGTGTGGATGGAGGGGACATTGCCCCCATGTATGACAGTAGGGGCAATGTAAGTGGATGGTCCACTGCCTCCCATGTGTGGCAGGAGGGATAGTGTGTGTGGAAGGGCCACTGCCCCCGTGTGTTGCAAGTGGGATGGCTTGGCTAGTCAGTATGGGTGGTGGCAGCTGACTGATGACATTTTGCATGACTATGCTTGGGCCACCTATAGGGTTGTTGGTGACAGGTTGTGGTGTGGACAGGGGTCCACTTGCTATGGTTATGCCGAAAAATGGATCTGGATTTGTACCAGCCGTGGGGCTTGATGGTGCAGTATAGAGGTATGGTTCAGATTGGTATGGGTTTGAATCTAAATCAGAGGTTGTGTGGCCTTCTAATGGTGTGGGAGATTGCTGAGAATGGTTTAGACGGTGTCAGTTTAATGTCTTGAATGGTGGTGGTTCACCTCTTAGGTGTGAGGAAGTGTGTGGGGGATCAATTTTGTTAGATGTTTATCAAACTGGTGGCAATGATGTTTGGACCCCAATTTCAATGGCTTCCTATTGGCTGCAGTTGGTCACTCGGCCACCAAGACTACCAGAAGACAATGCTTGGCTTTTTCCTCACTGGCGTTTCTACTCAATTGGTGGGGGTCATTTCCCATTTCACTTGGCAATTCCTCTCATGGGCCAGCTACTTTGGGGTTCCCATGGTACTCCTCACAATGAGTTCTAGGCTGAGACAAATTACTTCCCATGGTTGAATCAGTCAGGGACTTATGTCCTCAAATACTGCGGATTTATTTGAACTTAGTGTAAATTGATAAATTTTAAGGCTCTCTCAGCGTCATGAACTGAGTTGGGTTGATTACTTGGTATGGTGTATTTGTTTTTCTGTCTTTCTGGTATCAGGTGGCTGCAAATGGTTTATGAATTCATCATATTGTAGTAGAGTTCATATCAATATTGTGCAAGCAGTGAATAATCAGAAATTTGTAAACAGATACATTTTTAACCGTGAATGTGACAGCCTAACTAGGTGACTACCTTACACCTATATTCCTCTTAGACCAAGACAAGGTGTTGGTATCTTAACACAATGGGACTAGGCCCATCCGTAGATCCATAGGTCACCTCCCAGATGCAAGGTTGGTCAATAGGGAGGATGCTTAGCGCTATGATAAGCCCTCCTTCTCTACCCCCTCTACCGTCCAAGTCATCCGTTTTTAATGGTTTAGAACAATATTCAGTGAAGGGACGAGGACTATACGATCTAAGCCCTTCGTTGTATCCCATAATACCCCGAAGGGGGATGACTAGGTAGAGGAGGAAGGTTAAGTTAATTTTAGTTAAGCTACATTCATTGATTAAGCCATTAAAATTTATTTTGAATTTACACTTTGTTTGTTGATGCAATTACAATAAACTAAAACAGAAACAAAAATTGAACTACTGTGCTAGAGAGAGGTGGCTGAGCCACACTAACAGTCCCTATTAAACTAAAAATTAAGCACTGATTGACAGGCCGCATGTTTCGGGTCAATCTTGTTGAGGGAATCATGAAATTTTTCCAAAAATGGGCAAGGGGGTCAGATATATTTCACAGACATAAGTGGTCTTCCTGTTTGAGTGAAGTCGCACCTTTCGAGGGGAAAAGGGTGACCTGGTTGTTGGAGACATTTACCACCATACACACTCTTTTTGGTCAAACTAGCCTAGTTAAACCAACATCCTAAGTATAATTGACATTAATTGACATCAGTGGAGCATTAATTGACATCATCCAGTCACACCCACACCTACCTATTGTCAAGGAGGCTAACTTAGCCTTCTCCTATAGTCAAGGAGGATAACTGGAGCACTCCGGGGGTGATCTGAGTGATATTAATGCACCTAATTGCTAACTGGTGGTTACAATCAGTTCAACCAGTTAGTTAAGGTGCCTCCTCTCATTAAATATATTATTTAATGATTATTTATTATTATTTAATGATCTGGAGTCAACAGGAGCACCTCCACCAACTTCTGATGATCAGTTCAGCTTTAGTTAACCTCATTGAGGTTCATTGAAGTCATTGAAGCACTAGCACTTAATGGTTGGCTTGCTATGACATGTGTTTGATCTCTTTCAATTGAGATTCAGTCATTTATTTCACTCTGACTTCAGTAGGGTTTGGTGAGTCAATTAGGGTTTTGGTCAAGTGGTTAACATAGTGTGAACCAATCGCTTACAGTCAGTTAAGCTAGACTCACTCATTGAATTCGAATGACCTCCTTAGGTATTCAAATTCCTCATTGATTCAAGCTACTGCTTGACATTGTTATTGTAACTATTCATTGTTTATTGAATATATAGAGAGGAAACCATTCTGGTTCCGATTAACACCATTTCTGAGTTATTTGTTGATTATTTATTGATGAGATTTATTATTTATTCCTAGATCAATGTGCAAGATTAATATGGTATCAGAGATTACGGCGGGATGAAGATCTATCTATTTCTAAAAACCAATCTTTTTGATATATTTCTCCATGAAAAGTGAGAAATAGCTCAAAAATCCAGCACTGCACCAGAAGCCAAGGCTTACCGCTCAATACCCCAAGTAAAGAACTTGTTGATCAAGCTTGCTTGATTGACTATGCTGGGTGTGATGAAAGCATAGAATGTGCAGGCTGTCTGACCTTATTTTTCCCTTTCTATTTTTATTTTCAGGTTTCTACAGGTGAAGCATTTGTTTTAGCACATCCAGATGGCCTCCTCAATAGATCTCTTGATTCCATACAATTTCCACTCATGGAAAAGTGATATGGAGATTCAACTGCGCTCCAAAGGAATTTTTAGAATCACCATGGACACTGAAGTTGATCCTGGATCCTCAATAGAAAAATCAAGATTCTTGAAAAAAAAGGATGAATCCTTCGGTTTCTTATGCCTCTCTATTTCCCGAGACCTTCTCTTCCATATTACAGATTTGAAGACACTGAAAGAAATATGGGACAAATTGGAATCTCTATACAGAAAGCATGATGACTTGAGGGTTTACCAGCTTGAAAATGAACTCATGTCTCTCCAACCTTCCAATTTCAAGACTCTGAATGATTTATTTACAAAGTTCAAGCATACTATTTTACTCTTGAAGCAATGCAACATGGATAAGGAGGATGATCAGCTCATCCTTTCCATACTCTCCAAACTCGAGGCTTATTATTCAGTTTTTGTTTCTACATTCTGTGTGGGGAAGCTCACAACCCCTGTATGGAAGATGCCTACACTCAATGCCTTCATTGAGTCCCTAACAAATGAACATGACAAGCTTGTCTAGATGGGGATCATTGGATCTTCCCATGATAAAGCCCTCCATGTCTCGGGACCCAAATATTTGAAGGGTAAAGGAAAGCAACAGATAAATCAGAAAACTAAATTTGATGCTCCCAAGCCTAGAGTTGAAAACTAGGAGCATGATGAATCTTCCGACTCAAGGAAGAAGAAAGGAAAAGGGCACAATGGGAAATAAAAAGCCAATTTTTCTTACTGCGGGAAGGGTTTTCACCTTGAACATGCCTGCATGAAGAAAAATATTGATGAAGCAACCTCTCTCCTTGAGAGGAATCACATCAATCTTCCAGATAGCTTTCGGAGGAGAGATCACCAAGATTGGGAACCACAGCATGAGAAAGGTCATGCCCTCATGGAAAGCACTTCGAAGTCCAAAGCACTATTGATTGAATCTGGATCTTTGAATCACATGATGGCTGAAAAAGACTCCTTTTCATCCTTGGAGATCGACAAATCCATCCCCATCCACATGGGAGATGACTCCACCATCATTTCCAAAGGACAAGTTACTGTAGATCTTGAAAATGGTTTTTTCTCTAATGTTTTGTATGTACCATATCTAGAAGAAAATCTCCTTAGTGTCTATTAGATGACACATACATGAATTCCTAAGAGAGTCTCTTTCATCCCAACTGATGTTGAGATAACAGAAATTGCATCTGGAAAACTCATTGCAAAAGGCCTTGCAAATCATCATGCAAAAGCCTATGAGTTCTCTCACTTTGTTGCGGATGCAAAGCCCACTACTCTGCTAACTCATGGAAATGAGGCTAGTAGGCTGTGACATGAGAGGTTTGGCCATATTAATTTCAAATATTTGCAGCAATTACAAAAAACCTCCATGGTTGAAGGCCTCCTGGTCATCAAGGAAACCACAGGAATTTGCAAGGGCTGTGTGATTGGAAAACACCTTGAGCACAAGTTTGATTGGGGGAAGGAAAACCGAGCTATAAGCATATTGG
The DNA here is from genome assembly GCA_001517045.1 of Pseudotsuga menziesii. Lineage (NCBI taxonomy): Eukaryota > Viridiplantae > Streptophyta > Pinopsida > Pinales > Pinaceae > Pseudotsuga > Pseudotsuga menziesii. The sequence goes on along the minus strand of LPNX011116370.1, from coordinate 167,989 downwards.
AGCTGATACATTCTGATATCAGTGGTCCGATGCCTATCACATACATGAATGGATCAAGGTACCTCCTTACTTTTATTGATGATTTTTCAAGGTATACATGGGTTTTCTTTCTCAAAAAGAAATCAGAATTATGTGAAACATTTTCTGAATTGAAGGCCTTGATCGAAAATGCCTCTGGGATTAAGATCAAGATATTGAGATATGATAATGGAGGGGATAATTTCAGCAATTATTTGATGTACATATTCTCCCAAATTGGCATTCACTTCCATCATTCAATTCCCTACACTCCTCGGCAAAACGGAGTAGCAGAAAGGAAGAACCGGTGTCTCAAGGAGATGACCACCTGTATGTTGGAGTCAAAGAAGCTTGTTGAAAATTTGTGGGATGAATCCATGCATGCTATAGCATACATTTATAATAGGGTTACACAATCATCCATGAAAGGAAAGACTTCTTTCAAAGCATACTTCAGACACAAGTCGGGTGTGTCGAAACTACAGGTGTTTGGGTCCACTGCATGGGCCCGGATTCCACTTGATAAAAGAAGGGATTTGCAACCGCAAAGAATAGAATGTATGTTTATTGGGTATCTTAATGAATATAAAGGATTCAAGCTTTTGTATATCAATACCAAATAGATCATCATCGAGATAAGTGTCAAGTTCGATGAGCCTCTTCAGGAGATGGAACTAGTGAAGGAGAAAACTACTGAATTTCCTTCCTATTCTACTGAATATTTGGATGATGAAATTGGGGGTGATGACCCTGATTTGGATCCTTTGATTTATGATATCAATGTGTGGAAATCATCAGATGCTGAATCAGAATCTGAAGTGAAAAATCATCTTCCTACATGGGCCCAACAGACACTCTCCTCCACAGGAGACAACATTGGAAATCCGGATGATCCAAGGAGAACTCGGTCTGATTTCCAAAGAGAAGGTATTGAGCTCTCTTGTTTTGATAATTTTCTGTCCAAAAATTGATATTTGATGATTATTTCAGATCCAGAATCCTACTACCATGCTCAAAATGATCCGAAATGGCAAGTTGCCATCGATGAAGAGATGAATTCTCTTCAGAAAAACACTACTTGGGAGCTAGTTTCTCTTCCTCCGGGAAGGAAATTGGTTCAATGCAAGTGGGTGTTTTGGAAAAATGTTGCTGCTGATGGAAGAACCTACAAATATAAGGCATTTCTGGTAGCAAAATGTTTCTCTCATTTCCAAGGAGCGGACTACCATGAGACCTTTGCACTGGTTGCAAAAATGGACTCCATCCGCCTTGTTTTGGCAATTTCAGCATCCAAGCACTGGGAGGTGTATCACATGGATGTTAAGTCAGCCTTTCTACATGGAGATATTCATGAGGAGATATACATGAAGAAAAATAAGGGCTACATCACTGATCCATATTTGGTTTGCAAGCTAAATAAGTCACTATACAAGTTAAAACAGGCCCCAAGAGAGTGGTATTCCAAGATGGATGCCTTTCTTCTCTCGCAAAACTTTCAGAGATGTAGATCAGATACAAATGTGTATTTATAGCAGCACGATGGTCATATAATTATAATTTTTTTATATTTTTATGAATTACTGATCATAGGTACCACAGTTTCCTCCATTTCAGCCATCAAAACTGCTCTCCACAATGCCTTTGAAATGAGTGATTTGGGGCTTCTAAAACAATTTTTGGGGCTCGAAATTGAGCAAAATTATGATGGGATTATGGTCACTCAGTACAAATACACTTCAGAATTTCTATTCAAGTTTAACATGGCTTAATGTATGCCTGCACCATTCCCTTTCCTTTTAGGGATCATCCTTGAAGAAGGAAAACACACACCTCCCATAAACTGCACTATCTATCGACAGCTGATTGGTAGCTTGTTGTACTTGACACATTCTAGGACCAATATTTGTTATGCGATGAATGCTGTATCAAGATACATGTAGAAGCCTCATGATATTCATTAGAAGGAAGCCAAGAGGATCCTCTAGTATATTTAGGGAACTAGGACCTACGACATTCACTATGCTGCATACTCCGAGCTAGAGCTGGTTGGATACACAGATTCCGATTGGGCGGGTGATTCTATTGATTGGAAGTCAAATTCCAAATATGTATTCATATTTGGTGGTGGCCCCATTTTATGGTCAAGCAAAAAGTAGGCTGCCATTTGCTAGTCAAGCAAAAAGCAGGCTGCCAACTATCGAGGAGCGGTGAATGCTTGTATCCAAGCAGTTTGGTTGCAAGAAATTCTTTCAGAGTTTGATCTTGGTAGTACTTTGTCCACTTCCCTATTTTGTGACAGCCATAGTGCTATTAAGATATCCACAGATCCAGTTACTAGGTAGAGGACCAAGCATGTAGAGATTCACATGCACTACATCAAGGAGCTAGTACATGACAGGACCATCATTCTGCAATACCGTCGGACTGATGAGCAGATTGTAGACATATTCACCAAGAGATTTTTAGAAAAGAAATTCACTTACCTCCGTTCACTATTGGGGGTAATTTCATCAGGGTGATTCAGACTACTTTCAGTGTTCAGCTTGACGAGGGGTTTTTCCCACTTGGTTTTCTCTCTTTTCCTCACTTAGTTTGTTTTGAGCATTGTTTCAATTTCAGCATTGTACAGGGTGACCTATGGCCTTAGTTGCCGGGGCCCTAGCATTTTTATGATTTTTTGTTTTCTAACTCCTGCTGATTATAGCTTAAGGGGGGTGATGGAGACATTTACCACCATACACACTCTTTTTGGTCAAATTGGCCTACTTAAACCACTATCCTAAGTATAATTGACATTAATTGACATCAATGGAGCATTAATTGACATCATCCAGTCACACCCACGCCTACCTACAGTCAAGGAGGCTAACTGGAGCAGTCTGGGGGTGTTCAGAGTGATATTAATGCACCTAATTGCTAACTGGTGGTTACAATCAGTTCAGCCAGTCAGTTAAGGCACCTCCTCTCATTAAATATATTATTTAATGATTAATTTTTATTATTTAATGATATGGAGTCAGCAGGGGCGGCTCCACCAACTTCTGATGATCAGTTCAGCTTCAGTTAACGTCATTGGGGTTCATAGAAGTCATTGAAGCACTAGCACTTGATGGTTGGCTTGCTATGACACGTGTTTGATCTCTTTCAGTTGAGATTCAGTCATTTATTGCACTAGGACTTCAGTTAGCATTTAGTGAGTCAATTAGGGTTTTGGTCAAGTGGTTAACATAGTGTGAACCAATGGATTACAGTCAGTTAAGCTAGATTCACTCATTGAATTCAAATGACCTCCTTAGGTATTCAAATTCCTCATTGATTCAAGCTATTGCTTGAGATTTCTATTGTAACTATTCATTTTTTATTGAATATACAAAGAAGAAACCATTCTAGTTCCGATTAACACCATTTCTGAGTTATTTGTTGATTATTTCTTGATGAGATTGATTATTTTTTCCTATATCAATGTGGAAGATTAACTCTGGTCATGCTTGTGAGGCCTACAAGAGTGACTTCATCCCCTATTCATGCCCGATAAGTGTGACCTGCCCTAGATTTGGGGTTTTTCTAATCCTGAGTTAGATCCGGTCGACAGTAACCTGTACTGTGGCCAACTGACTCGGATTTTCCTTGCAAAGGATTCAAAAATAATACAAACTGGAAATAAACTAGATCTAAGCTGCATTTGACAAGAAATTTTAAAAACTAGGGCATAAATTGAAAAAACTTGAAATTTGAAAAAAAAAATGAGCCAGGGATCCTATGGGATTGACCTGGTATGGTCGCCAATTCTGTAGCAAGGATTTATCCTTGCTACAGGGGAAGGAATGGCTCCCTTCTGTCTATAGGATAGAAGGGTAGGTTCCTACATGTGGAAAATGCAGAAATAAAAATGGAACAAACAGAAAGCAAAGAACAAGAAAGAATGGTCGAGAGCCCCTTTGCAAACAAGGTTAGGGCTTCACCTTGGCTACCTAGAAACAACTATTAAATTGAATTAAATATGTAAAACATGTTAGAGATCAAACCTACAAACAAATAATGGTTAGAAAACAACTAAGCTATCAAATAAAACACAAAAATAAAACTAGGTTATATCTCTCCTTTGGTGAAATGGGTCACCATGCCCTGGCTAGAAGCACCTTCCTATCTCACTCAGCAATGGAGGAACTATGGCTCAATCGGGAAGATGAGTTGAAAAGAGGGGGGATGTGGGTGGATTGAGAGGCAAAGAGGTCTCAAGGCATCCATGGGCAGCATAACAGTATGCAAGAGAGGTGTGTGTTTGAGAGTGAGCCCCCACCCTCCTTTTATAGGTTTTTTAGGGATTTTTAGGGTTTTAAGCCCTTGGTCAGCGCTTTAGCCCCTTTTTTGGGCTTTTAGCCCCTTATTCCCTAACTTTAGCTCCTTTTAGGGTTTTGGGCTCCTTTGAGGGGTTTTAGCCCCTAGGAGAGTTATTTAGGCTCCTTTTTGGGGTTTTTAAGCCCTTTTCTTCATTATTAAGCCTTTTTGAAGGTGTGGGGATCTAATGGGGTGTTACAAAGGTCATGTATAGGTGTCATTTGTTATACCAAAATCCTATCACCATCATGTGATAAGACCTTTGACATACCTACTTGCCCCGAATCCCAGCTTCTAGAGTGAAGACTAAATGGTTTTTTATCAGCCTGTCATACAAATTCCCAGCATCGCGCATGCCCCTTTATCCAAGAGTGGTACCCCTACTCGCACCACCTTTCATAGGTTTTCCACAAGCGGTGCCACTTCCCATTTCCCTTGGTCCATAGGTGGCTATTACCAGAACCGCTCTGTCACAGAAGGGGAAGCACAGTACCCTGGGTAAAAAGGGAAAAAGAGAAGCTTCTCGAGGCTTCTAGATGATAAGCCTTGAGATATCCCTTATCCCTACTACTGTGGGTTGGTTGAGCTCGACATCCCTCATCTTAGGATCTTAGAGACCACCTCACCCACTAATTTCTTGACCATCTCTATCCATTAAAGCCCTATAAATATGAGCTCATAGCCATGGTTGAGGGAAGAACATTGAAGGTATTATTATGTTGTTGGATTGATTCTTGGCCCAAGATCATTTGGAGAGAGCATAGAGAGTTAGAGTCGGAGATTTTGGGGATAAAAAGTTGGTTTCATGGAGATGCATGTCAACACTAAGGCTTGTTTGTAAACTTCTTCATATTTCTAATGGAAGTTGATTTTCTATCCCATATATATTGTTGATGTTTGATATCAGATATATATTTCTAGATTACCTAGTCACTAGCATAGATTAGTAGATCATATTCTGGTTTCTTTGATTTGTTTCATGTTGAGCTTGATTGCAGGTACACAGGTGACTATCAAAGCCTTGTATTCCAGATATCTATAGTGTCTAGGGAGAGTTATCAGCCTCTGTGATCTATTTGTTCTGGATTTGAACCATTCAAACCAACGAAACACCTTGCTGTCCACAGGAGGTGAAATATTTCAGCTAACAAATTTGGTGACTCTGCTGGGGATCGAACCCAGAAATTCCCACCTTGAGAACATTTTTATCCCAAAAAGTGCACCCATTCTGCTCTACTTCACCCCCTCATTGCCGATGGCCCTTTTTCCAAATGGGGGATTGAATTTATGCATTGTATTCCTATCTCAGCCGGGGGGCATGGTTACATCATCATAGCCATGGATTATTTCAAAAATGGGCTAAGGCCATGCCTACATATGTAGAAGATGGTAAGACTTCCGCTCTCTTCTTGTTCAATCATATCATAGCTAGATTTGGAGTTCCGCAGTCCATCGTCACTGATCACGGATCTCATTTCTGTAATCAAATGATGGAGGAATTGAGTGCCAAGCTATATTTTCACCATAAAAACTCTACACCGTATTATCCACAAGCTAATGGTCAGGTAGAGGCCATTAACAAGGTTTTGAAAACTATGCTTCATTGGATGGTTGGAGATCATAAATCCAATTGGCATCTGGTTCTTTTTTCCACTCGTTGGGCTTATCGGACTTCCATGAAAACAATAACTAGTTTCACACCATTCCAGCTTGTCTATGGACTTGAAGCTCTCTTTCCAATCCAATCTTAGATTCCATCTTTACAACTTGTCGTCGAACTTCTCCCAGACACTTCCACAGAGGAAGCAAGATTTTTGTACTTAAATAACCTTGATGAGACTCGTAAGGATGGTACCTTGGCTAATGAGGCACATAAGAAATGCGTCAAGGTGCAGTATGACAAATCCATCCATCCTCATGTTTTCAATGAGGGTGACCTAGTTTTGACTTATGACCAGAGATATGACAAGCTAGGGAGGGGTAAGTTCAAATCCATGTGGTATGGACCTTTCATTATTTCCAAGGTGTTAGAGAAAGGATCCTATGAGTTAGTTGATTATGATGGAATCCCTTTGGGGCAACCTCGCAATGGATTGTACCTGAAAAGGTACTATGCCTAGGTTTTCTTGGATGGTATCTTGTATATATGTATATTGATTGAATTTCAGTGTGCTTTCAGTATTTTCAAGATGGTTTTGAGTTTTAGTGTCTGCATCTATTTATACCATGTTTTGGTCATGCAAATGGCTTTATACGACTTTGCTGATGGTGCGTACCGCCACACCTTGAATCTAGCCTTGGCTACTTGGGTTCTCTATTCCCCAGCTGAAGATTTGGCCAGTTCAATAGTGGTTTTTTTAGGTCTAGCTACTAATAACATCATCGAGAATGATGTAGTCATCGGTATTCTGACTGAAGTTGCCTCCCAGGATGTCCATGATCTAGTAGTTTTTATGGAATCTCAGCTCATGGTTTGTCATTTAAACCGTGTCTACACCATTAGGAACTCGGTGCTCCTCCACCTCTTCTAGAGGGTACATTTTTTAGAAAGATATTTTGGAACCATTACATATAGGCCTAGGGAACATAATGTAGTTGCTGATTCATTGGCTAATTACATACTAGATTGGTATATTTCCCATTCATGACATTAAATCAAACATGGTGCATTGTAAATAAACATTTAAAGACACATAGAATTCATAGAAAATGCATTTATCCATTTGAAACATATAAACACCATGTAAAAGTCTGTATATATATATATATATACGAAAAAGTTTTTAAAAAGAAGGGTCCCGAGACCTCATCTGAAGCACGTAGGCTTTCAGGAAAAAATCATCATACAAAAAATCCTGAAGCTATTAGCTTTCAGTATACATGTCTCATCCACTAATGGTGCTCATGATAGCACATCACTACTTGAGCCACCCTGCGTAGTAGCCTGCTAAATCGACCTGGTACTCCTACCATAGATCTTTGATATCTAGTCGGGAGGTCATCTATTTCATCATCTGGGATGTCCAGAGTCAACCTCTCTAGGTTCTCCTCAAGCTCCTCGGTGATATCATCACCCTGTGGCATGAAGCGAGCTCCAGCTCGCCTATCTAATGGAGATGCTCCTCCAGGCCTCGCTGCTCCAACATCTGCATGAAGACAAATAGGTCTCGTCACTTATCATAAAAAGTATAAAACATAAAAACATTTTCCATTATTAGGGTTTATTACTTCTTACCAATGTCACCCCACTGCCCTCCAGGTGGGAGTGGTAGGTCAGGATCACCTATAAAATCTGTTCCTGCATAGGCATAGTCCTCGACCATGAGCATCTGATCCCATAGCCATCTAAAGAACGCATCACCGAACTTCACTCTACCCCTACTTGCTCATGTGGGAGCCATGACCTGGACCCACCTCAGCATATGGGGGTCCCATGCTCTTAGACTCTAGAAAGTCACCTGGGGTCTCATCTGGGGGACCCGCTCAAAGAAGCAAGCTAAGATGGAACCAAATCCAAACTGCTTCAGCTCTTCCTGCTGACATTTAGTCAGCTAATCCTTGAATATTGGAAGTAATGCTTCCACCCATTTGAACACTGTAGGTTCCATAGCCTCTAAGGCATACAACATGTGTGCCCTGGAAGCCTGATGTACACCCTAGCTCCCTGCCACCCTCTGCATGGTGAACAGAACAATCTGTAGAGCCCTGTCTATCACTGCCCTGATGGGGATTTTCTTCCTCGATGTCCCTGTACCTGGTACACAGTGCTGATCTATGAGCTCTTTGGTGGTAATGTCCCCGCCACGGGAACTTGTCAGTCAGACGGGGGCACCCCGTCTTGATAGGACAGCCAGGAAGTAGATATCCTCTACCTCCACTGTAAGTATATGTTCCCCCTCCTCGAAATACTGTTGTTCAGGATTCCAGATTCTTAGTATGTGTTCTAGTAGTCTCTCGTGGGACACCATGCTTGGTGTCCAGAATAAATTTAAGAGCCCATAGTTTCGGAGTGCGAAAATTATACAAACCAGATTCTTTTTAGCAGCAGCATCCTTGTCATCATGTGTTCTTTCCTTCCATATCACCATATTTTGGATTCCTAGACCGGCCAAAACAACAATGGTATGTATTAATATCATCCTTGAGTCATTGGTGAAAACCCTAGCTACAATGCCCATATAATTTGTTTAAATTCTCCATCTCCGGCACTACCTGTGCCCCATTAGAGACAGGCGGTGGCATTGCTTGTCCACCATATTTTTGGTGTGGTTCTCAGGTGGTACTGCCTATCCCACAAGAGGTAGCTGCGATGCCCACAAATTGGATTTTAGGGCTTGCCAAGTGGGCCTAAAACCCCACCAAATCCCAAAATAAAATCTATGAAATGAAAGATAAGGGTCTTCGCTGTTACCTACAACTAACGAGACTAAAAACGGACAGTGGGAACTTCCAGTATTAGCTGTGGAAGATCTGGCTAGAAAATCCTCCAAGTGCTCTTTGTTGGAGGTAAATAGTGAAATGTTTGATTTTTTACTATTTACTTGCCTTATATAGACATTTTTGGGTCCAACATAGTATAGTTTTGATATTACATCATGTTCTAGTCAAAATCTATTTGTCATAATCCCCTAATGTTGATTTTGGATGCATTTAACACTTGTTTATGAGTCATCTACATGTTGACTTTAGTAAAAGATTTGGAAAGTTTGTTTATGGATTTTTCATACTTTCACAAAACGGAAAAGGTCATTCAGTGTTTATTAGGACACTTTGTCACACTCGTTAAAATCTAGTATCAAAGTTTCGAGTCCAGCTCAAGTTTCTTTCTAGGCTTATAAAATACGACATTGTGTAAAGAAACATCATGGAGTCTTCTTTTCACATCTTCTATAAGACTCCTTAAACATGAAAATATAGCCGAGTCCATTTTCAAATCTTTCCAGGCTCGTAAAAAGTGACATTATGTAAAGAAACCTCATGGAGTTCTCTTTAAACCCTTTTCAGGCTCCCTAAATATGAAAAGATTGTTGAGCGATCTTGTCTTCTTCACGCTTGTTAAAGTATTTGAAGAGTCATCCATCCGACGGTAGGTTATCTCTTTCTCGATTCAGATAGGACTATTTATGAGAAAGGAACACTCTAGCCAATCATGACTGGAAGAGTTCTCTAAGGTATGATTTTATAATTTTTTGGGCCTTAGAGACTAAATCATACAAAAAGGGACCCCCATGGAGTCTTCTTCCATATTCGTTCAGACTCTCTAAACATGAATGATACTGAGTTTTCTTTCATTGGAATCATTAAATTAAACATTGAGAGACCCATCTTGGGAATGAACCACTCCTCTTTCAGGTTCATAAAACATATGAGATTGGACTTGTCTTCTGACAAGCTATATCGAGTGTTTGTTACCCTCTTTGAACTCGTAAAACTGAAAAGAGGCACTCATCAATCATGATGGGGGAAATGGGAAGGGAATCATTTTGTAAATAATGGCAGTTGTTTGTCATTACCTTTGAACATGGCACTTGTCTACACAATCATGTTAGTCAATTGGGTATTCAGCTGATCTCCTTGATGATCCACTTTCATGAGTCATGCCAATCCTTTGAGTCTTTCAAAAGAATGCATTGTCCATTGTCGCATTGTGTATCTGTCATGTCTAGTCATGCTTCCAAGTCATTTTTTCATGCTGCTCGATGTTCAAAGGGGATCTGAAGAAGTCCTACCTCTGCAGTCTACACAGTCTTTGTGTCAGTATCTTTCAGTCAGTCATATGGTTACTACATTCACATCATTCCAAAACTATGTTCTAAGTTTTGTGTTGTCGATGTGGGACTCATCATGGCCCTCCTTTGACGAGACTATTCATGTCGACATTAGCTCATCATCTTGGAAATAGTCTTAGAAACAATATTTAGTACCTTGAGATCTGTATGCCTTAATGACATATTCTCTCGCTCTCGTGATAGGTTCACATCATTGACCTTTGATCGATAGAATTGACTGAGTGTTCCACATCAAAACATCTATTCGCACTCAGTAGATTGTACTAGAGTACCTTGGGAATCATTGACATTAATGGTGAGCTCCCTCGCACTTGTTAACGGTTCACATCATTGGCCGGTAATCAAGTGGTTTCTACCATGTTTGACTTCAGTTCATTGTAATCACATGGATAGAATCATACTTTGTGGAAGACAAGACGAAGACCATAGGCATTTGTTTAAAAGTGCTCATTGCTTTTTCCCTAGGTTGCGATGGAGTTTTGTATATCTAGCATTGATCCACATTTGTACGGTTGTGGCTATGCTCAAATTTGTGTCTATATGACATAGATCTCTGTTGTATGTCTAGTAGCTATGTCCAAGTTTGAGTCCTCTATCACATGGATCTACGCTGTATTCTAGTAGCCATGCTTGTTTATTCCACTCATGGATCTGCCTTGTATTGGTTTGCAGTTATGATTTTGGTTACTTGTGTCTATAAGTCAACATATTGATGTAATACAGATGCCTACTTGATTGCATACTCCGATCGAGCCGACATTTTCATCTCCTGGAAACGACTTGTTCTCAAAGCTCCCATTTATTGTATCACTCTAAGACTCATGGTTTGGGGGGCATCCTGTTATACCAAAATCCTGTGACCATCATGTGATAAGACCTTTGACATACCTACTTTCCCTAAATCCTAGCTTCTAGAGCGAAGACTAAATGGTATTTTATCAGTCTATCATACAAATTCCCAGCATCGTGCATGCCCCTTTATCCAGGAGCAGTACCCTTGCTCGCACCGCCTTTCATAGGTTGTCCACAAGTAGTGCCACCACCCATTACCCTTGGTCCATAGGTGGTTATTACTAGAACCACTCTGTCATAGAAGGAGAAACATGGTACCCTGGGTAAAAAGGGAAAAAGAGAAGCTTATCGAGGCTTCTAGATGATAAGCCTCAAGATATCCCATATCCCTACTGCTATGGGTTGGTTGAGCTTGACATCCCTCATCCTAGGATCTTAGAGGACACCTCACCCACTAATTTCTCAACCATATCTATCCCTTAAAGCCCCATAAATATGAGCTCATAGCCATGGTTGAGGGGATAACATTGAAGGTATTGTTATGCTGTTGGATTGATTCTTGGCCCAAGATCATTTGGAGAGAGCATAGAGAGCTAGAGTCAGAGATTTTGGGGATGAAGAGCTGGTTTCATGGAGATGCATGTCAACACTAAGGCGTGGTTGTAAACTTCTTCATATTTCTAATGCAAGTTGATTTTTTGTCCCATATATATTGTTGATGTTTGATTTCAGATATATATTCCTAGATTCCTTCGTCACTAGCACAGATTAGTAGATCATATTCTGGTTGCTTTGATTTGTTTCATGTTGAGCTTGATTGTAGGTACATAGGTGGACTATCAAATCCTTTTATTCCATATATCTACAGTGTCTAGGGAGAGTTATCATCCTCTATGATCTATTTGTTTTGGATCTGAACCATTCAGACCAGCAGAACACCTTGTTGTTCGCAGGAGGTGAAATATTTCGGCTAACATCCTTGGGTGGTGTAGGCCATTTAGAGCTAAGTGAGGAATTTTTTGGGTTGACAATCATAATTTAATAGTTATTCACATAACTAGTGACCTTCCATTTAGTACTTGTGGCTAACTATACCAACCAATATTTTTCAATTTTTTCTTGTTATAATTTACATATTTCAACAATAATAGGTGATATATAACTCAAACTTGCACCTAGATCAATTAGTATAGAAATGGGTTGTATTTTTATCTTACCTTCAATTTTGACCATTGAAGTTTGATGGCCTACTTGTCAATTCTCCAATGCAACACTGATTATGGGCATGCTTCTCACCATATCTCCAATTGTAACAACTTCTTGAATGGAGTGAACATTATTAAAAAAATTATTTCTTATGGGACAGTCCTTAAAATAATGTGGCTTGCCACATTCCCAACATTTTAATGGTTCCCTCTGTGCAGTATTTTTATTAAAGGTTGTTGGAGGTTCTCTTTTTTTTGCTACATGGTTTTGTGGTTTAAAACCTTAATGATTATTTCCTTGATACCCTTTATAATTATTCCTAGTATTTTTGTAAAACTTAGTATTCTTCTATTTGATCAAAGTTGTCATGTATTTTAGTTTTCTAGTTAGGTACATTTTTGCTTTCATTGTTCTTATGATCATAACTAAAATTCACTTTTCTCATTGCTTCTTCCAGCATCTTAAGATTGTTGTACTCAATCCTCTCCTTAAAAATAAGAGGAAAGTAGCTGAGAAAGCGTTGTATTTTTTTTCATATATTATATATGGTACAAAATGAATCCAACTTAGGAATTTACTAACATAGTTCTTTCATGGTCATAGCACCTAACCTTAACTTGTAAAATTACTTATCTTTTTCTTCGTAGTACCATTATGAAAGATACTTTCGTTTAAAGTGCTTCTTAAAGGTTTTCCATGTTACATAACATTCTTTTATACCGTTTACTTTTTTTATATATATCTTGCCACCAAATAGTTTATTTTCTAGTTAATTTATAGATATCCATTTTCATTTTAGTTCATCAGAATAGTTATAGATATGAAAATATTTATTCATTCCAAATAACCAAGCTTCCAATTCCTCTCCTTTCTCAATCTCACCGTTAAACATAGGAGGTTTAATCTTTTTAAAATCCCCATAAATTTGTTCATAAGGTTTGTACATCTTTTTGTTTTGATCAAAGCCACTAGTTTCACTAGAATCCTGATGTTTTTCTGTATGGTGCTTGGTTGATTTCTCATTGGCAGATTCATCTCCATGACTAGAAAATTCCAGTTTTATTCACTTATGTTTGTAAGGTGTATTTTTTGGCATGTTATGTTCATGTTATTTGTGTTTCTCTTTTTCATCATTGTGTATTTCAGCTACCAAAATATTATTTAGCTTGTCTTGTGCTTTCAGTATACGTTCATTATCTTCTCTATCTCTTTTTAATTCTGCTCTTAATTCTTTAATAGGTCGTTGTAACTCAGATGGGTTATCATTTCGACTGTCATTGATATTTACCCAAATTTTACCCTCTTCATTATTCACTGGATTCCTAGGATGCGATTCTTATTCCGTGAACATTCTTATATCTTGCATAATTTCCTGCAAACACAAAGTAATCCTTCTCTTTATATTTTGCAAGATAATCAAACAACAATAGAATAAAATTAGTTTTCTGGTTTTATCAATTCTAGTGTTGGTATTTTTCACGCCAAGTGTTGTAACCATGATTTGACACCATTCTGTCACACACTTATAATTTCCATAATAATAAAAAAATTCGATATAAAAATAAATAATCTTTTACCAAAGAATTATGTAATATTGATTGCAGCATAAACACCATGTCATTTCATTGTAAAGTATCTTATATTGGTTTCTTACTGATCTTGATAGGTTATACACTATGGAAATGTGTGCATGGTTATCGGCATTCTGTCGTCACACCTGAAGGTGACGATTTCGACACTTTTTACATTTTTCTTGTTATAATTTTGAATAAGGCGTTGCTTATCCCTAAGGCTAAGTATTGGCCCTAGCTTCCCCCGTAACTCTTTAAGCATGATGTTTAGTTGCATACTTTAGGAAAGAAACGGTTTGGGAGACTATGGTGTATAGTCTTGATCCCATTATTTAACATGTAATAAGGTTATTTGGATCCAAGGTATAACCATCATCCTTTGCGCAAGGTATATGTGAACATAGTTATTTGTGTGGATTTACTTGTTAAAATGAGTTGGGACTATGGGGTTTTATACCATAGTCGAACATTGATCTAAAGAAATAAAATCATTGACATGTTATAATATATCATTTGGTCATGCAAATGATGGGAAGTACAATGTTATAATGTGGTTTGACCTTCACATTTAAAGTTTTGTCTTGGTTGCAAGTTGACAATGCAACTAGGATTTTAAGAGCTTTCTTGAGATTTGATCTTGGCCATCCACTTTTCATATACATTGGAAAGGGTTTTTATAGGGTTTTAATTTGATTTTTGGCTTGTCTCAACATTTATTTTGATGTTTTTTGGTATGCAACTTCTTTGGAAGGAAATCCGGCCTTCCATGGCGACACTGAGCAACTTCACCCATTAAATATTACCCAGATTGTTAATGGTGTTTTTACTGGTTTCTTCCAAGGTGTGTTGGATTTTTTTGTTTGTGTTAAATACCGCTACCAGACTCGTCCTTGTTGGTTTCCATGTAACGAAATAAAGCCATTGTCCATGGTCGTTCAATTCCCTTAACTTGGTAAGTAAAAACTTAGCTGTGCAAAATAAAAATTACACACCTTCTTTTAACTTTCGGGTAGTAATGGCTAACTGGTATCGTTGTTTTTCTTTGCATGCAGAGGAGGGAAAAGGGCATCCAGGACATGGGTTATTCACTTAGTGAAACCATTCCATAGCACGTTTGTTCCTAGCATATGAAACAATACCCTTATTTTCAAAAAATATTAGAAAATACCTCCGAAAAATCATTTTTTTAACCCCCTCCCAATATGCCTTCCAAATTTTAAAAACCCCTATTTTTACTATATATTGCATGTATCCATTTTTTCATTTACATTTTTTATACCCCTTTATATTTCTCCCTAGTATATTGACATGATACCCCACATGCATTCTACAATGCACCTTGCTTCTTTTGATGTATATTGTGGATGCACATTACTTCACCCACAATGATTAACATCATAGAGATCACATTCCTTTCATAATAACTAAATAGGCATGCTTTCAAAGGTCTAAAAAGTTTAAACCTCAACTAGTACACAAACAAATGTGAGTACACCATGAGTATATGAGAACACATTTAGAAATATGAGTATGTATTTTTGAAATGGGACTTCCTTCCTCCTCCTATTCTCATACATATATCCATATATTTATATGTACATATAGATATGAACATATTTCTATAAGTATACAAATATATGAAACTAATTTCATAAATATATAGATATATATCAATATTTTTATGTGTACTATTGTATATTCCATATCTAGATGTATCATATCCAAAAAGAAATCTAAAAAATAGAATACATATTCTCATCCATATCCTATTTATGTTATGGTAACTCCATTTCAAAACCTACATAGGTTCCATATTGTAAACAAGTAATATCTCACATAAAAGGGAAAATAACACTAATCCATAGATAAGGACACAAGAATTAGATGTGTCATTAAAGGAAAAGAGAAAATTATAAAGTAAAATTCCTATACTTTTCAAGAAAACCAAACAAGGATAAAAAGGAAAGCCAAATAAAAAAAACCATAAAAACCAAGCATGGAACAATACTTCTCTACTAAAATTTAAACTTTAATAAACAAACATAATTTTCATCTCTTTCAACTTAATGCTCCATTACTCACTACGTTAAAATTGGTCCTCGACAATCATCAAATTCCATGTACAGTAACAACAAGATAAAATAATGTACAGTCCACACAAGTATGAACGCATAATTTTCATCTCTTTCAACATTAACACTACCAAAAGTCCACATTCGGGAGTGTTTAAGTTGAAAGAGTTGAAATTTATGGTTTAAATTTATCTTGTATGTGTCTTCTCTCACTCTTGTACATTATTTTATGAAATTATACATTACAATTATATTACAATTAAAATAGGAGCAAGGTAATACTCTATATTATTTTGTTAAAGGGTCAAGAAATATAAAAATTTGGAAAACAAAGAATACCTAGTGATATTACTAGGGTATTCAAGCATTAACCATTGAAAATCATGGTATAGGCCATGTACTACAAAAATATTTTCTTTTCCCACTATTAGGCGTACTCGTGAGGCTGTTTCACCATTATACAAAATTTGCTTGCCTCTCTATGTTGCTTCCTTCCACCTTCCTTCACTAGAATTGCATCTGCAAGATGCTTTAATTTTATTCCAATTATGTCAAACTTGCAAAACAAAAAGACACTTCACAACTTAACAAGTCTAGAATATATAATTTCCAAGCTGATTGTTATATAAGATATTCATTCAATATATCACATTTCCTGCAACTATCTTAAAATAACATATTTAAATTTCTGCATCAACAAGGTAGTCCTCGATTTGCAACCTATAATCTATGACAGGAAGATGTGGATTCACGTATGTATAAAAAAAACACATTTTTTTCTTCATCAACCAAGCAGACTCTGGCACAGAGGTGAAGTGAACCATATTGTCCACCACCAACCATCTCATAATCTAGAGCAATAGAAGAAGTTGGACCACTCTTTTCATCTTAGATATGCTTATTAGCCCGAGAAAGAGAACCATCTTGAAACTGCAATAACAAGCCAAAAGGAGATAACATGGAAGATTAGGCCTCATATTTTCACAACTATTGTGGTTCACTGAAAAACTAAGTAAAGCAAGAACTAAAATTGGAACACTTTACAGTCTATTATTAAGCACACCATAAACCAATAAAGGTATTCACTTACATAAGGTGAAGCATAATGCATTAGGCATGTTTCCTTATGAATGGTGGTTGATGTAGGGCTATAAAAAACAATCAAACACAATGGACACCCCCTTTTGTTTAATTCTTCAGAGCATTCAGCTTTAGGCAGAGTACCTATAAAAAAAAAATGCACTAAAAGTTGAATTGTAAATGAAAGCATCTTATTGGACCAAAACTCTAGCAATCAAGATCCATCAAACTTGAAATTACAGCCTCAATGTTATTCCCTTATGATTTAATCCATTTTATTTATTTCAAATTCAGATTTATTAGATAGAAAAAGAGGACCATTAGTATTAAGGGAAGAAAGACAAGCTAAATTTTCTAAGACAGTTCTTTTAACAACTCCTTGTTATTGGTTGTAAAAATTGTACTTTTTTTATCAAGTATGCATTATGATGTCCAAAATGTGATGTTACTAGAATAGTAAAATACTATTTCTTACTGGAAAATCCAACGTGAATAGGATAGGAACTTCATAAATAGATAAATATATGAATAATTGATAAGTGATGATATTACATTTACAATGATGGGTATTATATAACCCATTGTGCCTTTACAAAGAGGCGTGCCTTTTGATTTAATTAATTAATTAATCATTAGTATTAATATTGATGATATTATATACATATGATGTTATATTTTTATTTATATAACATTGTCTTCCTCTTAGAGAAGTTGTGTCATCAAAGCTTAGATAAGACATGGCTTACGTTTAAATTTTTTCTTGAATGTTATCTCTCGATATTTTGTGTTTAGTAATTGGAACATTTGATGAAATGAGGCAATATGAGTTATGAATTCCCCAGAAGAATTGTCGCATCATCTCTGATTTGGTCCATCCCAAATCTATTTTTTATCGAAGCTATTGGATCATTTTGTGGGACAGGTCTTCTTGTTTGTTGTTTTGTATTTTGATTTGATGTTATTTATCATATGACCTTATCTCTCCTCTATGTGTGTTCATTTTTACCTTGTCGTTGGTCAAAAGGATGTTTATAATTGGAGTGTCGATAAGGATTTTTTATTGTTTGTTCTTCTCCTGGATTGACTTCTTTTTTAACTGTATTGATGACTGGATCTGTATTTGCTTCTTTTTCCTCAACGTCATTTTTTGAGCCCAAATGTTTTGATGTCTTTTCTTGAATGTCCACCAGCTTGCTTCTGAGTGAATCTTTATCATTCTTAATATTCCTGATTGTTTTTTCTTACAATTTCACATTGTCTTTAAACTCTAATAGTTTATTTTGCATATCTCAATTTTCCTCTTCTAATTGTTGATTGCGTTGAAACTTGTCCTTTGCCTTTTTCATTTGTAGATTTAATTTCTAGTTATGATCTCTTAGATGAGAGATCTCTTCTTCTTTACCTACAATAACCTTGTTGAAATCGTTATGTATCGTCTGTATTGATTTCTCATTCCCCTACGACAACATCTTTGATATTTCTTTGAAGTATGCAGATGATGTGACCTTCGATTATGTCTTCACGTTAATGTCTGACAATGCGAATTTTTTTCTTTTTGTAAGGGAAAGTCAGAAATGTTTTTTCAGCATATAAGATAAAATTCCCCAATGGTTTTAGCCATGGTAATCCCAAAACTAGGTCACTGTTAATACTCCACAAGGATTTAAATATAAATTGCGAAACACCAGTATAATCTCCAATGTTCCAATGTAAAGCATATTATTTGTTATTCCAAAAGTCTAACCTTTCGCTTGTATTTGTCCTCAGAATCGCTAACTCATTAGCAAATTCATCACTAATATAATTATTGTGTTCCCCGGGAGCAATAGAAATAATAATGTCTTTCCCTCTAATTATTCCTTTCATTTGGAGTAACATTGAACCATAACTTTTTAAAGTGCTTGGAAATATTCCTTGCTTTTCGTCCTGAGATTCCATTTTGTTATGCTTCTTATCCCAAGATACATCAAAGAAAGACATATTTTATCATGTATAGTATACTATACTTTTCAATAATTAGTTTCTTCCCCTAAGGACTTCTTGCAGATTGGGTGGTTGGGAGGAACGATTGTTATCTTCCCCACCTAAGTTCAAATCTCACTTGCTTCTTAGTAGGAATTATTATGCACTTTTATATTTTTTTCCCTTTAAGTTTTGTAAAATTCCAGTAGATTGGGTCGTTGGGAGGAATGAATGTTACCTTCCCCACCTAAGTTCAAATCTCACTTGCTTCTTAGTAGTGATTATTATGCACTTTCAGATTTTTTTCCCCTTAAGTTTTGTAAAATGGTGTAGATTGGGTGGTTGGCAGGAATGAGTGTTACCTTCCCCACCTAAGTTCAAATTTCACTTTTTTTGTTTGTTGTTGGAGAATAAACCCAAACCCACTTATTAAGAAACCACGTGTGGTTTTACTTTTACCCTTTTTTTGTTTTACTTTTACCCTTTTTTTTGGGTTTTACTTTTACCTTTTCTTTGGGGTTTTCCTTTTACCTCTCTTTTTTTATAGGACAAGGTCCTAATTTTTTGTTTTTCATTTTATCCCTCATTTTTTTCTTTTTTCTTTTTTTTTTCTTGTTACTTTTTAAATTTTTTTTTTAAATTTTTAATTTTTGTCCTCAATATTTAGAATGTTGAGTTGTTAAACTATTTGTCCTGTGCACCTTCCTTTTTTTCTTTTTGATCTTTGATTTCCTTCAAGTATGCAACAGATTAATATTTTTTTTAACAAGATTTTGGTAATGACCAAGGAACTATTTTTTTTTTAAAATCTTGGTCAAAGACCTGGATTCAAAGAAACTCTAAAATGTTTATAAGACAAGGTCTAATAGAGGTTGTGGCCAAGGCACAAAATTAGAACTAGCTCTGATACCACTGGAATAGTAAAATGTTGTTTCTTACTAAAAAATCTAACGTAAATAGGATAGGAAATCCATAAATGAGTAAATATATGAATAATTTATAAGTGATGATATTACATTTAGAATGATGAATCTTATATAACCCATCGTGCCTTTACTAAGAGGTGTGTCTTTTGATTTAATTAATTAATTAATCATTAGTATTAATATTGATGATATATATATATATTATGTTATGTTATATTTTTATTTATATAACATTCTGGAACAATAAAATATTGTTTCTTACTAAAAAATCATATGAACTCCATAAATGGATAAACATATGAATAATTGATAAGTGATGATATCACATTTACAATAATGGGTCTTATATAACCCATCATGCCTTTACTAAGAGGCATGTCT
>LPNX011116370.1:89198-147637 GCA_001517045.1 Pseudotsuga menziesii | reverse complement strand
ATTCTAACAATCCCCCTCTTAATCCGAAGGGGTGTTTGTAAGTCCGAGCATGTTTCTGAATCTTTCAAACTTTTCTCATCCAAGCGCTTTGGTGAAGATGTCTGGAACTTGATCATTTGTGGAACAATGTCGAAGATGGAATGTCTTGGCCTCTACATGATGTCGAATCAAATGATACTTTGTGTTGATGTGTTTGGTTCGATCATGGAATCTAGGATTCTTAGCCAAATTGATTGCAGAAGTATTGTCGACCAATAATGGAGTGGAGTTTTCTTGTTTTTCTTGCAAATCTTCAAGTATCTTCCTGATACATACTATTTCTTTTGTTGCTTCACCTGCAGCCACATATTCTGGTTCTGTTGTTGAATCTGCCGGAACTAACTATTTGCGTGATCTCCATGAGATAGCTGCTGATCCAAGACTCATAGTGTATCCAAAAGTTGATACTCCTGTCTCCTTATCGCCATCAAAATCTGAGTCTGAGTACCCAATAAGTTTGAAGTCATCCACTTTAGAGTACTTGAGTCCAACGTCTTGAGTCCCCTTCAAGTATCTTAGAACTCTTTTTGCAGCTGACCAGTGTCCTTCACAAGATTTATGCATGAACCTTGAAAGTATGCCAACAACATAAGAAATATCTAGTCTAGTTGTTGTAAGGTATATAAGACTTCCTACAAGTTGTTGATACTTGGTCGCATCCTCAAATTCTTTTCCTTCACTTGATGTGAGCTTCATTTTCTGTTCCATTGGAGTAGATATAGGGTTGCATTCTGTCATGCAAAATTTGTTTAGTAGTTCTCCAACATATTTTTTCTAAGATAGGAATATGTACTTAGGATGTTGAGTGACTTCAATTCCTAAGTAATAGTGGAGACGTCCCATATCTGTCATTTCAAAGATCTTTTTTCAAATATTTCTTTATGAATGCTATATAGCTCTCATTGTTCCATGTCATCAAAAGATCATCTACATACACCACAAGATACACAACAGATCTTCCAACTTTCTTTATAAACAGTGTTGCATCATCAAGATCAAAATGTTCGAAATTTAACTTCAAAAGATGCTCGGTTAACTTTTCATACCATGCGCGAGGCGCTTGTTTTAGGCCATACAAGGATTTGACAAGCTTCCATACCTTTTGTTCTTTTCCTTTCACAACAAAGACTTCTAGCTGAGACATAAAGACATTCTCTTTCAAGTCTCCATTCAAGAAAGCAGTCTTCACATCCATTTGATGAACTTTCCACCCTTTCTGAGCAGCTAAACAGAGTAAGGTATGGATGGTAGCCCATTTTGCTGTAGGAGAGAACGTTTCTTCATAGTCAATTCCTTCCTTCTGTGCATAGCCTTTTGCTACAAGCCTCGCTTTGTGATTGTCAAGTGAGCCATCTGATTTGTATTTGTTCTTGTACACCCACTTGCAGCCAATTGGTTTGGTTCCAACTAGAGGGTCAACCAGCTTCCAAGTTCCATTCTTTATGAGTGCATCATACTCATTCTGCATAGCTTCTTTCCACTCAACTCGAGTAGAAGATTATTCAAAGGAAGTTGGTTCAAAGTTAGCAGATAAATTAAATTCACAATCAAATGATACATCCATGTCATCACCTGAATTATTTGCTTCTCCTTCATGTCTTTTTGAACTTCTCGTTCCCGTCTTTCTAACTTCATTTGGATGGACACTTTCAAGTGTCTTTATGGCCCATTTAGGAATCTTTCGTGATGGTCCTGGTTTATCAGCTGGTGGTGCTTCATCATTGATTGAGATTCTTTCAATTCTCTCAATCACATCATCCAATTGAACCTCTTGATCAGGTGAAGTAGCAGGAACTTCTTCATGCGGAGGAGTTGGTGCTTCATATGTAAATTTCAAAGGTTGATCCAGAATAGGAATCCCCCCTTCAAGGTTTGGAATTTCATATTCATTTTCAGAATATGTCTTTGGATGAGGATAACTTTCCAAATGATCAAGCTGTCTCTCAATGGACTGGTCATTTTTATTAGATTCAAGAAAAATGACATCTCTGGAAATAACAAACTTCTTGTTTACCTCATCATACAGACGGTATTCCTTGGAGTATTCTTCGTACCCCAGGAAAATACATTTTCTACTTCGAGAACCAAGCTTGTTTCTTTGCTCCTTTGGAATCAAGGCATAACAGGTGGATCCAAAAACTTTGAGATGCCTGATTGAAGGGAGATGGCCAAACCACATTTCATGTGGAGTCTTGTTATCAATAGCATTTGAATGACTTATATTTCTCAAATAGGCTGCACATCTTACTGCATCACCCCAAAACATTAGTTTTACATTCTTGAAAAATATCATTGAGCGAACCATATTCATTATGGTTCTGTTCATTCTTTCTACTACACCATTTTGTTGAGGATTGTAGGAAACTGTAGTCTGATGTGCAATTCCATGTTGGTGAAGATAATCTTCAAAAGCATTTGAAGTGTATTCTTTCCCATTATCAGTACGAAGTGTGCCAATTTTGTATTGTGCTTGTTTTTCTATAAATGCATGAAAGTCTTTGAATGTTTGAAATGCTTCTGATTTTGTCTTTAAACAGTAAATCCAGCACATTCTTGAGTAGTCATCAACAAATGTCATAAAATACTTATTCCCATTTGCAGAAGGAGTTGGCATTGTGCCACATAAATCAGAATGCACTAATTCTAATTTCCTACTTGCTCTGAAATTAGATTCATGGAATGGAAGCTTACTATGTTTCCCTAATATACATGCATCACATTTGTTCTTCTCTTTGGGAATGGTGGGAAAACCAAATACACCATTCTTTCTCAACAAATGAAGGCTATTATAATTTAGATGACCAAATCTTGCATGCCACAATGAACTAGATGACAAATTACCTTCTCCATGCTGAGAGAGGTAGGCATAGTTCTGAACTCTTGCAGATGAACCCTTTAGCTTCAGCAGCTTCCCATCTTCATATCCAGTCATGATGACTTGGTTGTCAGAGGAATTTCTTATTTCTACGATTCCATCAAACATGTGGATGGAATGGCCTCGCTGTCGAATATCCACCAAGGACAGCAGGCTTCTGTGCAACTCTGGAAGATAAAGAACATTCTTCAACAAGAAATCAGGGAATCCAGGCATCTTCAATTGAATGGTGCCCATTCCCTTTGGTTTAAGACTTGACTTATCTGCAAAGTAAACTATGCCATTTATTGTTTCATTAAGTTCTTCAAAACAGTCTTTTCTAAATGTCATGTGTGATGTTGCACCAGTATCATGCAGCCAGTAATCTTTGTAAGATGAAAGTGAAGTCATTTCATTAATTCCAAGATTACAATGTGCAACAATACAATGAGCAGAATCAGAAGATTTACTAGCATCTTGATTTTTATTATCATCTTTCTTTTGGTTATTCTTGTCTTTGATGGAGTCCCACGAAGCCCAACACTGATCTGATGTGTGCCCAGTCTTTCCACAATGCTTGCACTGCAAATCTGATCTTTTGTTTCTGCCCCCTCTGCCTCTGAATTTTCTTCTTCCTTGTCCTCTCTTGCTGCAATCTCCCTTGGAGGGGTCTTTGAACCGATTCTTTGTTTTCTGAACAAAGTCAAGGGATTCTTTGACAGGCTCACTTGATTTCTTGATCTTTCTAGACCATTTTGGATATGTTTCCTTGCCAGTGAGGACATCACCAACAATAGATGCTACAGATTGCATCTTTTACAACTGTTAGTGTAATTTACAATATTGAACTTAATATGAAAAAGAGAATGATAATGAAGACAATAGAAAAACAATAACCTTGCAGGTCTATAGTCTCTACCAAGGTGATTTACAATCTTAATATGCTATCAATAAGTTCATAAGCAAATTTGCTGGTGGCAATCTCCTACATGAATACAATTCTTTGCATACTTCTTGCAGTAGAATGAAAGAAAATTGAAACTCATCAATTCAATTCTTTATGCAATCAACATGATGGGTAGTCACAACAATCTTCAAAATACTTCTTACAAGTGACAAAAGGGTCCAGTCTCAGCAAGTCAATCTTCGGCTGTCAATAATCTTCTTAACCAGTGTGGTCACAACTTTAATCTCAACATCTATCTTCAAGTCAAAAAGAAGAAAACACTTCTATGCATATACATTTAACAGTAATAAAACACTATGCATAGTATTCATGAGCCTCTTCTTTTAATTCAAATAGCAATATATGCAAACCATTTGCAGAAAGATTCCACGCACAAGATAGGGCATAAATTAGGGTTTTTACATTCCCATCAGTCGTAAGTAAATACTGCAGCAATATTTAAAATACTTCTTACATCCTTCTGATAAAAATGTCTCAAATCTTAGCATCCATTACACAGTCTCCAACGCAGTCTTCAACAGTCTTCCACTGCACGCAGTAGCAGATACCAACGCAGTCTTCAACGCAGCACCGGGCAGTCTTTTCAGCTCTCTGGTTCACGTTCCAGTAGTATGCAGCTCCAAATTCAAAATGCTTATTCAAGCTGAGTATTTACACGTTCCACCAACAGTATTCGTAGTCTCCACGCTCTTGAAAAAGGATCTACAACAACATTTTATTGGTCACGCCTTTGCATCAAGCAGATCATACCTCCACGCTGTTTCTACAGCTTTCACATAAATACTATATATCCAAAAAGCTCTGGAAATAAACAAAATTTCTTCAGCTCTTAATAGTAAACAGCCACGGAACTCAAATTACGAGATACTTCCATCAAACCAAGTCAATTTGACATGACCGAATCAATCCCGTTCTTCAACTTAAAAATTTATAATAGCTGGTCGATATAGTAGCTCCATTCGCAGCTCATATATGGTGGAGGAAGCTCACAAAACAAATTATTGTTACAGCTTCAAATATTAATTATTGTGAAACACACAGACTACTCTTTCAATCCCACAAAGAAGATACAGGGAGTCTCTTCATGCAGCTAGCAATTGGAGGCTATGCTCGCAAATCCTCGGAGCCATCTGATGTGCAAATCATGGATCTCAAGCCCGTAGGGAGCAGCAACACCAGATTCAAGGAAACGATATCCCAGATATCAATGCAGATCATATCAAGAGATATCAACGCAGTCACACGCAGTCTTCAAATTATAAACTCCCTCATGAAATCACAGCTCTGATAGGTAAATATGGTCTCATATATCACAATGCAGTCATCAATGGTCACAAGAGAAAACTCCATCCATGATAAGCTACATAAAATTAGGGTTTACAAGAGGGACACACAAAATTATTGGCGTCGAGGCTATATGAAAATTGCATAAAGAGGTAGAATAATGGGGCAGCAGACTGATAGGTAAATGGAGGTCTAGCAAGCAGACTCCCAGGATAAAAAATCATACAGGCAGGTATCGTTCTATTGAAAGGAAGACTGGCAACAGGCAAGCAAGAGTTACGGCCAAGGTCTGATAACACAGGCAGAATGGTAGGCATGCAATGCAGCTAGGAGTTATGACAGTGCTCTAATACCACTGATAGGTAATAACTCCCGATTCGATTCTATTCATGGCTAATGCATACATTTATATATTACATGTGGTGGTTGAGCTTCATCAGCCTTTTCACCTTCCTATGTAACTGTTCAGCTTCCTACATAACTATTTATTTATTTATTTACAATATATAATCCCGACGAATTATATTCTAACAGTTTGAAATTTCTTTTTTTAAGAGAAACACATTATTTGTTATATATAACAGTTACTTTGATTGCTAGAACAGTTTGAAATTGCTTTTTTTAAGAGAAACGAATTATTTCTTATGTTCACAAAACTTGCACTTCACCTTATTTGTCTATAGGAATCATTTCAGACATGGGAACTAGTACAAGAGCCTTGGGAAAGTCTACAATTTTTCCTATTAGTTTTTTGTATAGAAACTTTTAGTAATACTCTATGTGATATTTCCATATTACAATATTTTGATTTCGTAATTGGACTATATACTTAGCACTTCCTTAGTTCTAAAAGTGGATATTTAGTAAACTAGTTCTATTTCATCATTCATGTCTTTTGTGAACTTTCTCTCTCTATACATATATATATATATTATTTTTCCAAGAAAAAAAGCTTTATATGTGATATTTCAAGAAGAAATTAGAATATACATAGTACATGTCTCTCCAACACTACCAAAGCATTAGATCTCTGCTATCATCAAAAAATCATTTTTCTCCAACACTACCAGAGCATTTGATCTCTCCATTTGACCAGAGAATTCACTTCTTTTTCTCTTTTCCCATTCCATAGGAAGCTGAAGAAATTTATTCTAATCCTGTCTAGTATACCTTTCCTAAAATATGCAAAGGACAAGCAATAAACAGTCTTCCATTGATTTTACCATGGTCATCCTCCACTCAATGGACATCTATCTGTAACACTAGTTTTTCACTCTTCCTTTGAAATTTTTCCTCTCAAAAATGGACAATCACATCAAGGTTCTACATGATGTCCAAAACATGGCTAAACACTCACTACTTGACACTACTTAACTAGTTTTCAAAAGAAAGATCAAAAACACCAAACACTTGATAAAACTTAGAGTATATCTACACAAATATTGCTAAATTCAATTGACAAATAGAGATATTTTTTTGACCTTTTACCTCTCAACAATGGACAGTCACATCAAGGTTCTACATGATGTACAAAACATGGCTAAACACTTAATATTAACATCAAAAACCCTAAAACCATGCCCAATAACATAAGCAACTCTCAACTTGTAGTCTAAAATTTTTCCATCCCATTTAGTGAGTGGTGTGGCCGCTATGATAATTTGACAACATGAAAGTGAAAAAGCTCCAAAGAAATTTATAAAGGCGGCTAGAAAATTAAGATTGTAGTTGAAAACCACACATGGATGGGGAATACATAGGGTTTTGGCTGTATTTGTTTCCTAACAAAGGAAAATGGGTATGTTTCATGTAACATGCATTAGATACCAAGGGAAATAAAATACTCGAATCCTTAAAACCATTAACAAAGAGTGTCATACAATGGGAGATATGTCTATGTTTGTAAAGTGGATAGGAAACAACATGTCAAAAATTCCATTCTAATATCATGATCAAAATGAGAATGAAATAACTCTGATGGTCTACCACCAGTTGTGATACCATATGTGCCACCGTTGTGTGTAGGATCCATGTCTCTGATCCAAATCCACCAAGATCCACCTGGAATCCACCTAGAATCCACTATGGAAGAAGATCACCTGGAGAAGGAAATGGAACTTAAGCCTATGAAATAGATCCCATGAAAAATGAAATGGATCCTGAAATTTTGAAACAGATCCCAAAAATTCCAGTTCTTTATTGACCCGTCAATCCCCTGAAAAATGGTTTTTTAATGGAAATACTTCCAAAACCGTACATTCCCAAAGGTTAAAACACTAAACCCTAAATACTACAATGCCTTCTTAACAAATGGTGGCAAAGTAAATATACAGCATGAATCTGCAATCCAATATGATGATATTTGTCTTTAATACATCAGATGCAGAGTCTCTAAATTATATTTTCCAGACTTACTAGCCTTGTCATATGAGTACAAGGACTTGAAAGGATTTTGGTTTGTTCAAGTTGAATCAATGTCACGATTTACATATATTAGACAATTCCTTGAAATATTTGGGACAGAAACATACTCAAACAAATATAAGATGTTTATTTTATATCAAAAGCATGCATGTTAATTCTAAAATATATATCCTTCATCAATCATCACAAATAGGAAAGTCTAAAGACAATAGACTATGTTAAACTTCTATCAAAAACAATAGAAATTCCACATTAAAACCTTCAGAATTAATAACAAAAAAAAATACACTATTTCTTATTATACTATTAACTGAGGACCTGTAATACTTTGACTGAGCAATGACATTAATTAAGTCTAGTTTTTATATTACTTCCAAAAGAAAATCGTCATAAATAGGATATAGTCTAAAGAGTCTAGGAATATTACCCATAAGTTATAGTACTTAGGTGCAACCTTCTGCTCTTCAATGGGATGATGGGATTTTTAAAAAGTACTATCGGTCCTTCAGTTGAGCAAATAACGAAACCAATTGCCTTGCTAAATATCACATTATAAGAAAATGCATTAATAAAGTTGTTATCTAACAATATTATAGTAATAAATACATTCAACAAGACATCTAAACTCCACAAATATATTTAATTGCAATATCAGTCATGTGACCATGCACATGAAACAATATTACAGTGACAGTCTTAAAAAAATGGATTCTCATCCATCCAAGCCTCATCTTTAATTCACTTCTTTATTCAATAGAGTCTGGAGATCACATGACTCAAATATTGTGGAACATATGTCCATGCATAGTGAACAGATCCCTTCAAAGTATTCCTACATGCTGAGACAATATATTGAATAACCTACATATGCAACCAACAACTTTCTACCTGACTAATAACTACACCTCCAAGCCATGTCCAGATGTATCATATCCATAAAGAAATGTAAAACCTAGAATACGTATTCTCATCCATATCCTATTTGTGTTCTGGTAACTAAAACTCAAAACCTACATAAGTTCCATATGGTAAACAAGTAATATCTGACATAAAAGAAAAAATAACACTAATTCTTAGATCAGGGGCATGAGAACTAGATGTGTCAATATATTTTCCCTAAAACAATCGGTGGTATACCCATGTATAAACCATTTGTTTCCTTGATTCTATCTCTAGATGAAAAGTATGCTACACGGAAATAGATGGCACCACTAACCAGATCACATTGAATGCCAAATGGATGGGCCAATAAAATGTTTACATTATCTCTTTCATGCAACTGCAGCATGACCCTATGTCTAAGCATTATATTATTTGACATTACCTTTATCGGCCTTTTCATGCAACCGAAACTCAACAGGAACAGACTTGCAAGTCAGATGTTTTCTTTTGTTACTTTTTAAGCTCATATTTACAAAATTTTCATTATCTTGGGTAGATTAGGTTTTCATTTGGTTCCAAATGGCTATCGGGGCTTCAAAATTTTGAGCTTAGTTTCATGTTTTCCTTAATAAGTGCCCAAATTTCTATTTTCTTACCCATAATTGACCTGCTACCACTCCAGTGGTACAAACATACCCAGAAATGCCTTGAACTACCTTTCAGGATTGAAATCCATATCCCATCCCCTGAAAGCTATAGGAAGTTTTAACTTTTAACCTGTTCCAAAGAGCAGTTTTGTCACTTTCCTCTCCTATGTAGGCCTAGAACATGCATAAATCCCCTGATTTCTATGTTATGAGATTCTTAGCTGGACCATACTGAAATCTGGTTTGAGCCTTGAGGAGAAACTACATAGAGCACTTCATAATAAGATTATTACGCTTGGAATTATTTATCAAAACTGAAATCCCTTTTGTTTCAAATGGGAACTCTGGATCGGTTTCACACAAATTTTACTCCTTTGCATGCATTCTCTACCCTTTTGAATTTATCATAGTATTTGTCATGAATCACATGCAACTGTTTACAAATCTTGGAGTTAGTTTTTACTCAGGATTCAGGAAGTCCATTACCAACATGAGAGAGATCACTGAGTTTTTTTATGGAGCAGTTTGCTAGGTAAGAAATATTTATTTTGGGAAAGTTGTGGCACCTCAGTCACCAAGTTTATTGTTGGTTTAATCAAACCCTGACTGCATACTCCTTGAAATGACCCAAAAGGGTTTCTATGACAATCCTTGGTGGTTGTTTAAAAAATAGTTCATAAATATTGTTTCTACCCCAGAAATAGTGACCATCCTAAAGTAATCAGTTTTGACATAGCTACTACATCTGCCTAGTTTTATCATGGAAGAGGTGAGACATTCCTCTTGTTATTTAAAGTTTATATCCTAGAAAAAGTGACCATCCTAAAGTCAGTTTTGACATAGCTTCTACAGGTCTGCCCAATTTTATCATGGAAGAGGTGAGACAGTCCTCTTGTTATTAGAAAATGATTGTTGCCTCATGTTGTGTGGATATTAATATGAATATAGGACAACCACCTGTCCAACTATGGATATTGACATGAATATAGGAAAACCATGTGTCCAATTGCTTGGGAATTTTAAATAAACAAAAAGTGTCCTTTAGGGTTGCTGCTTCAAGAGATTACTTCATATGATGCTCAAAATTTACCCAACCCTTGAAATGATGCTTCTTACTGCTGTTAAATATTAAAGTAAGGCTACCTGCAAGTAGTAGGTTACACACTTCACATAGGTTACTGTAGAAATATGCCCCATATTCATCCTTTCCTTCACTAATTCCTTGTGACATCATGACTATTTCAGGAATGACTGATGGCTGAGAATACACCTTTTTCCTAAGTTTATATGGATATGATGAGATGAAAAATCCCATAGCTCTGTCAACAATGTAACCCTTGTTGAAAACATGCATTTTCAAAAAATGATGGATTCACCATGACTAGTGTCTGCCCTTTGGGTTATGAAGTCTCTAATTAGTACGTAGAGGCCCGAACCCCTATTGATGGAGAGCATCAACATGGTAATATTTCATAAGAGGAAAATCCTGATAATATTATCAACCAGATCTAGTGTTAGTGTTGAATGATAATTCTATAAAACCATTCATAGCTACTCATACATTAGTCATGAACTATGTAACAAGAAACAACCATACATGTTTTTAATCTAAATATCAAATGAAAATAATGCTTGATAACAACAAGCTCTGCTTTATTTCATATTTAACAAAGAATGGTCGGACACAGATATTTTCGATTATGCTCTCAGCTTAGAAAACCTCCAAGGAATGAACAAATATTCACATAAAGTATGACAAGGTAGTCTAGAAAATACTTCGGATTATAGCATCAATATCATAATCAAATATACAGGAAAGAGATAAAAATTGAAGGCACAATCCTAGTCACAAAGGAATCCTATCAGGTTATTTTTTTAGTCCACATAAAATCAAGAGTCAACAAGAGGGGTCAAGAAGATGAAGGTGTCAAACTCATGTTCATACTGTTATATTTTTTCTCAAGGTATCACCAAGATATATAGTCCATAACTTATAAGTGTTCCAAACCATAGCGATACGTTTTATCATATCCATATTAGGAATGTCCATACCACATCCATACCCACTCCATACCACAACAAGTGCACAACAGTGAGTTTTACAATAAGAGATTTACACACCCTATCCATCTTTCGAATCAACAAAAATCACAATTTCCTAATGAGTTAATATGCACTCCACACAAACATGACAAAATTAAATAACGCTTCCACTAGAAAATTTTAAGATCTGAAACCATAAACATCGAATGGACCATCAAGACTGAAAAATACAGTGAAAAGAGATACCTTTGCTTTTAGTAATCATTCAAAACTTGGATTGTTCCCTTACATAAGTGGGCTGATATATTGGGTTTCATGTTGATATTTTTTTACTATTTTTTTTATTTCTTTCGATTTGTGACAGTTAATGTGTTGTCGATTTTTTGATACATGTACTAATATTTTTTTTTCAATAGAATTACAAAAAAAATATTTATAAAAAAAAACATAGATCATCCACATCATGTGTGTTATGGATCCATACTAACTTAACATCAAATTAAAACCAAAACATATATTATATAGTTGTAGATTGAAATTATCAAAGCACACAACCTTAATCAATTTGATAGGAACCCAATTCAAGTAAAATCCACAGAAACCCATTTAATACCAATGCAAGCACACAACCCTAACAAATTTTAATACAAATGCAAATCTAGCACATAGACCCATAGACAGTTGATATAATTATGGAATTATTGCAAAAATGCTTTCTAACTCTTTGACTTCCAAACATCTAGCACTTATTAAGACCTGGAAAATTGTGTCACAGTTATGGCATTTGACCTTTCGTGTGAATAACAAAATGTAATAGATATAAGATGTAACTTGGAAAGAAATAAGAAACACTTTCATTGAGAGGCCTGCAAACGTTTTGAAATTACCTTTGCTATAACTCTTGCTAAAATGAGATCATGTATGATTTGATTCTCTTGCAAGGAAGGTGCAGCATGGACTTCCTACAAAAACAGGAAGAAGAGAGAATCAATGACCTTGCTTGTAGAATTTTTGGAAAAACAAAACATACCATCAAGTGAATACATGTTAAAACAAACCTGAGTAGTTGTTAGCAATCGAGGAAAAGTAAAGTGGGCTTGAGGACGATCCATTTTGTAGGCTTGATGATCATCAATCCTGGCTAATATTTACTACTTTGATATTTACTACTTTTGTTACTACTCTTGTTATTTATATGTACATATGCTATTTACTACTGTTGATATTCCATTTAAGAAGACATTTAGAAAACATATTTCAAGAAACACACATTAAGTAATATTTCATTTAAATATTGAAATAGCAAAAGAAAGTATCTAAAAACCCTAACATGGGCATGGGCACCAAAATTTTACAAACAAAAACTTGTTTCATCCTTTTAAAAGTAATATTAAAGATAATTGTTGAACTAGCCAACATTTCAATAACCCTCAATAACAATGCTTCAAGAATGTATCAAGAAATATTTGACAATCGTTAACTTCACATAGAGTTATCCCAACCGTTCAGCATCTGAACCATTCACTACACCTAAATATAAGAGAAATTAAAATGAGTATAAAATGATTATGAAATTGATACAAATGAATCAACGATAATACAAAAAATAATACTTTATAAATAAGATATAAGATAGTAGTACAAAAGATAAGATAAATTAGAATGGTTTGAAAACGTCACCCTATTTAAATTTTTAATGAAATCCTCAAAAATTATGTGGTTGCTTTATTCTAACTTGTATGTGTCATTCTTGATATTGTATGATAGGTTTTCCATTGCTATAACAAATTCATGTTGTATGAATAGATGATCTATTGAATCATACTTGTACATTCATTGCCCCTTTATTATATTGTACCAACAACATTGAAGTTAGACACCTTCAGGCCTATCCAAAATATCAATGTCATTATGGTAATCAAACACCCTATTACCATCCTTCTTTATTATTATTTGAACTCGTCCAATGTACTAAGTCTCGGAAGAAACGTCATGCTTTATACTTTGAGATACACCTATTCTTCTAGTATGCTCAGCTACAACTATAGACTCGCTTTCAAACAACACCGCGCAATATGATCCAATTCCAAAACCAATTGCAGCACCCTTTTTAGGGGCCCTCTCATCTCTCCTTAAGTACACTCCATTCCTCACTTCAGTCAATCTATCTTTCAATAATGTCAGTTTTCCATTCAATTGACTAACCAAACAATACTTTTACATTTCCTTTCCATCAAGCTCCACCACTGGTTTGGTAGTTATGTTTACATTTTCATCAAATGAATCTAAAATTCCATCCAACCTGTTCCTCCACTCACTTTCCATCATTTGTAATTCACTAACATTGAGTACCTTAAAATACGAAGATTGGAATATGGATGTGGAATGACCTGGTGGAGAATCATCAACTACTTCATCCACATCTTCTAATGTTGGCACATTGTGATCCTCTATCCATGGTTTAAGCCACCAAGAATCTTCTGTGTGTCTTTTTGGTTGCATGCCAAGACCTTGTAAAATTCCCTGTCCATCCTCCAATCCTATATTGAGAGCTTATATAATTTTATTATCTATGGATACTGAATCATATTGTGACAAGATAACACCTTCCTCTACTATTAGTTGATGTAATTTATTCTAGATACTCATTTGTTTCTTATGAGATTTATTGAAACAAAGCCCTTTGGGGATTCGGTTCTTCTTCAACAACTCTATTAAGTGTTCCAATAGAATGAAGTAATTCAATGAAATCATATTCCCTCTGACCCAGTTAGGTGCAATGCACATGGAAATTTAGAGTATTGATCACGAAATAATCTCATCAACAAAACCGTAAAGTGGAAAAAAAATTCACATCTTGATATGCCTCTCTGCTAATGAAATTAATGTTGAAATTATTATTTTTTTATTCTCTGACCCAACATAGACATAAAGTGAAGAAATGATGGACTCTTGAATAATTTCACACTCTTTCTCAAAGAGTCGAACTAGGAGACAAAACACTATCAATATAGTCAACAACGATTGCTATATAGGTCTCTGTACCCAATGTCCTCTCTATCCTTCCACCTATAATTCTCATTTCCTTCAAGCACCTCTAGAAATGCCTTGAAGCAATGAGTTGTGTTGAAACCCATTTTTGTTGATCAATCCTCTCTATATCCTCAATTTTAAGATTATGGTCATCCACTTTAATTTTTTTATAAACCATTCATACATGGTTAAAACTAATCAACTCTTCTCCAACAATCAGATCTATTTGACCACTAATCAAAGGATTCACTAGATTTTTTCCATTGTGGATGTAATCCTGGTCATGAATTCCTATTACTTTAAAGCTATCATACAACCCATTTAGCCTCCACCCTTTGCATTCAATTTGACATCTCGTGCTTGTCGTTGAGTAATAATCCTTCAACATAACCATTCTTCTCCTACTAACCCCATCTAAGGAATGAACAATAATAGGTCCTAAAAAATGTTCCACATGTTTCTTCCATAGGTCTTCTACTTTTTCCCATTGTCGATGGACAATATTTGCATCAAACCTGTTGCGCGTTGGGTGAACGACCACAACCAAACAAGGAAACTTATCATGTAAAGGGTTTTCAATAATAACACGTGCATAATGTCCAATCACACAATTCTTGAAGGAATATGTAATAATATCATATCCTATAGTGCCCTCACCAACTGTTGCCAAGAAAGGTGATTGGCACTTATGTTCTTCTTTCTTACCACAAAAACCAGCCAATGTATCACTTTTTGCTACACACATGACATATTGTTTCACAAGAGTTTCATATTCAGCAAGGCATACAGGAATTGGGACCTCTATACCATGTTTGGCTTTATAGGAAGCATAAACTTTTCTGATTGTATCAAAAATGTACTCTTGCTCCCCTGGGATATATGCCAATTATTTTCTAACTTTCCTTAAAGTCGTAGATATCGAAGGGCCATCTAGATTCAAGTAAATAAAGATATCTAATCTAGTACCTCCCCATAACTTGATCATACCATAAGTGTACTGAGTGGATGAACTATACCTTCTACCCGACTTTGAACAAAATAGGTTGTGAAATATAACTTGAACAAATTCCCAAACTACATCTTTATTTTGTAATTTTCCTTTCTTATTAGACTCACACACATCCTTGCAAAACTTGAACACACCTTCCTTCCTGTGGATTCGAACAAATTTTCTTTTAGAGACATTGTTCTAATAGACAGTGTAGCAACCTTTTTCCTCTCCCACCAAAGAGATCACATTGTTAACCTATGTGTATCATTTGAATCTCTTGCAGCAATTTTCAGTTCAGTTTGAGTCAAATGGTCCAACCTTCTCCCTTTC
Organism: Pseudotsuga menziesii; assembly: GCA_001517045.1. NCBI lineage: Eukaryota > Viridiplantae > Streptophyta > Pinopsida > Pinales > Pinaceae > Pseudotsuga > Pseudotsuga menziesii. Next base: position 132,143 of record LPNX011116370.1, on the reverse strand, counting down.
CCTATATCTCTCCCATGTCTTTTCATGTTGCTCCTTGATTTGTGATATAAACACATTCAAAAGTCATCACAATTAGGTATCATCTTACAAACATTGCATGTCAATGAATCAGAAGGTATTTCTATTTTAGAAACCCTCTTGCAATGAATATGTTTGTATGTGCCATTATTATGACATTCAATACTATGATAATATAGTGTTCTCCTAGTATGTTTCTCTATGGCCCACATTTTTCCACCATGTTGGTCATCCATTAGAATCTGTGTGTCCAATCTCTCCCCTCTTCTCTCAAGATAAGGATCCCAATACCACCAACATAATAATATTAGGGGAGGTATTTTTCCTAGAACAAGATGAAAAAACACATTGGTAAATGATCTACTAACTGCTACTAACAAGTAATAACAAATAAAGTGATCTGCATGTTAAAATTCAAATTAAATTAAAACTTGGGTAATTAACACACCTGAAGTAGAATCATGTGAACTTGTAGAATCCCCATTAAATGGTGACGGGATCAATAACTTAGTCAAACATTGTTGGGAATTTTCATTGGTAGGCTTCTTCGATCTCCCAATTGTTCCACTCCTCAACACAACTATATCATGTGAAGCCTCAACCGTAGTAGTAGTAGTGTGCTTATTTGTTTTCATGTGTTCATTTAGAGAACTAAGAATATTACCACTTTCTAGAACCAAAGATAACCATCTATTGCATCATGTACATTACACTCTTACTTTTTTCTTGTCTTCATAGTTTGCAAGTGTTGCTTCCACCAACTTGAACAAATTAGGCTCATGCATTTGGTTGAAATCATGTAGAAGTTTGATTGCTTGATTAATCTCAATTTGATCTTTAGCCATTGTTGTCGTCTCTTCTCTATTACATGAAGGAATTTCATTAATTCCCAACATTGAAATGTGACGTTGATGGGACCCTGTTTCCATATGATTGTTTTCTAAGTTACAAACTGTTCACGCTGCCAAGGATACTTCCCTTGTTCCATAATCAATGCCAAAATTTTTACAATGGATATTTATATTAGGTTTTCCATTTTCTTAACATACCTTTAGTGTTAGCCTCTCCTTGACAAACTCTTCCATTAAACTATTGACTTTCTGTTCCCAAGATGCCAATACATTAGGACCAACTAGTACAACTTGTTCTACTGACTCGGACACATGATAACTCTTGGTTGTTTATGCACAGGTTCCTCCACATTCCCTTCAATGTTTTAATAGATTGGTGTTCCTTCCATTATGTGTGATTGGAATGTTTCAAGACCCAACGTGCCTACTTTCCTCTTAATGCCTATTGTTATAGCTGATTTTACCACACCGGGTAGATCGCACATTTATGGCCTTCCCTGTTGCTCTGCAGACTCCTTGGACCCCATGGACTTATATTATGCTTTGATGTTCCAAGATAATCCCCAAACAATTTCCTATTTATACCTATATGTGACTTTTAAAGCAATACCCACGTGTATACCCATCTTTTGACCTCAAACCCACGTACATTGGGATGTGCATAAAATGGCAAATATTTTTGGAGTTTTCCTCATTTGAGTCCAAATAACTTGACTCTTGGCCTTCCAAATGCCTTGAGAATGCTCGAATTCAACCCTCCATTACCTCTTTGGAGTGCTATATAAGGAACCCCTTGGATACATTGAAGGAGGAGAAACTAAAGAGTAAGGAAACTATAGTCCATTGTTTCCTCAGCTTTTCCTATACTTGAGTCTACATCCCTTTCTCCCTTGGAGCACATAGTGTTATTCCCAAGCTTTCCTTTTCTTTGTGATCTTGCCATCAAGAGATGGAGGATTGAAGTGGTGGAGGCCCAAGTGGAGGACTCGGTTTCTCGGATTCGTAAAAGTGCTGACAGAGTTTGTCACTATTGTATCTCTGATTTATTAATAGAAATATCTTTTCTTGTCCAATTCATGTGAATTTTGAATATGAATATTGAATCCATGGATGTATTTAATTGATTATACATGACTGATTATATATGTTAGAGTAGTGCTAACACACACACACACACACACACACACACACACATCATGCTTGCTTTGGTTTGTTGTTTTTGAGAGAAAATTATAATTTCAATTGCATTGGAAAATATCAATGAGGATCTACTTCAACTATCCAGAACAAGGTATGATTTTATATCCCTTAGTGTTAGATTTGCATACTGCTCTTGTGTATTAAGAAAGATTGATTTCTGGCGTCATATTGTCTATTGTGGTACCCCCAAGCCATAGGAATTTTCTTTTTGTAACACCTATATTTGTTGTTGTAGGTTTCCTTTTTCTCTCTTGCTTTGTATTTAAAGGAATTCCAATTGGGCCAATAAAATCAAAAGGATATTAAACGATTTCAGCGTCCACAATTTCACAACGTATATGAGCATATGTACAACCTTTTCGACACTGGATTGTGCCAAGGGAACAATTCTATTCACCCATATAAATTGTGAATTCCACAACATCACTTGGATCCATTTGCATTTCCATCCATGTGTACCATTTAGTTGGTTAATAAACACCTAAGATCATAATAATTTGTCACAATTTTGGATATAATATGGCTACGAAATGAGTTGATTGCATCCGCAAATAAATGAAAGAAATATGTATTCAAATTTACACATGAATATTAGTTCATTAATAAATTAAAGAGCTAGGAACCAAGGTATGAACTTTCAATTCAAATATGTAAAAAGGATGAAGAAATATTACTATTGGGATGAAACACCTTGAAACAAAATGTACTGTCAGTGGCTTTTTCAAATATCCCTCCCCAAACTGATGAGTCAGCTTCAACGTACCTACAGAGGATCAAAAGGTGATCAAAACAAGATATGAAAAAAAAATAGAAACTCTTTTAATAGCATAAGATATTTCCCTATAGAAAAATTAATAAAACAAAGAGCTAGGAAGCAAGGTATGAACTTTCAATTCAAATCTCTAAAAAGGATGAAGAAATATTACTATTAGGATGAAACACCTTGAAACAAAATGTATTGTTAGTGGATTTTTCAAATATCCCTCCCCAAACTGATGATTCAGATTCAACGTACCTGCAGACGACCAAAAGGTGACCAAAACAAGAGATGAAAAAACCTAGAAACTCTGTTAATATCATAGAATATTTCCCTAGAGACAAAATAATAAATCAAAGAGCTAGGAAGTGTTACCACCTAAGTTGTACTTAGTGGTTTTTATCAAGTGATCCTGGTGAACTGGACAAGGATAACTTGATCGGACTTCAAGAGACCTTTGGAAGTACTTTTGGAAGTGCTTCTTGTATCATATCACATGTTCATACCCCATGGGGGAATTGTAATAAATGTTCTAGCATGATAGTGTCTGTAAAATACTCGGTCTCTTAGACTTCATTTGTCAATCCGATCAGCCCAGGGTGTTTTTTCCCTTGGTTATTATTGGTTGTTGAATAAACGACTGATAATTTCTGAGTTTTTCACTCCATACCTCCAAAGTTGGGGTGGTCGGCTTGGCATTTGTGCCTATTGAGGTTATTAGAGTCTATGTGTCAATGTGTAAGCATGCTAGACATCTTTTTTGAGTCATATGAACATGTCTAAGTCCCCCTAGGTGTTTTCCAATTTTTCAAATTTTCAGGGTTTTTTATTAAATTTTAATTTTTCCAAAACTTAGGCTATTTTTTTAATAGTTTAATTGGAAAAATTGAGTCTGTAATAAAAGTGGGCCAAATAATCAGTTTCAGTCATGTAGATGCTCATTTTGAAGCTAAGAGCACCATGTAAACCCATGGACCCACTTTTTCCTAAGTTTTGTGTGATCTTCCATCACTCAGGCCAAAAAGCCCCAAAAATCAATTATTGATTATTTTAATTAATAAATTGATGAATAATGGAGCAAATCCAAAATCAATAACTCAATGGATTCTCAACCGATTTGACTGAAATCAATCAGATCTAGAGCAGATTGAATGGACTTGACAAATCCTTGACTAAAGGAGGGGATCAAATCAGATCTGGAGCTGATCTATAGTGGTCTTCATGAGGAATTGCGCCCCCCCTCTCTCTTCAACACGTTTTGGCTCTCCTGGATGCTCTGTGGGCCGATGTGTCAATGTATGGGTTGATGTGTCAGCCAGATCAGGCCCCCGGTTGAAAAGTAGGCTCAGTTCAGCCTTAGTTCTACATTGATGAACTATCCATCAGAGGATTTCACTTGATTCCATGAGGAATTGCGCCCCCCCTGGGCTAGATGGCCTGCAATTTGTATAAATCAAGGCACAACCTCCTCTTCCAAGCTAGTTAGAACTGGGATTGAGGTGCTGCTGCTATTGTATTGTTGTAATTCTCATTTGAAATAAAGAAAAGCTTTGGAGGCAATACGGTGTGGTGCCATTACATGTGTGGATGATTATTGCCATTGTTCTACTGAGGTAACCTGTATCTGTGGTCATTTCTTGCTATTTTCTTGTAGATCTGTGGTTAAGATTGGTAATTAGCTTATTACAATATTGATAGGAAAGATGTTGTTCAATAAGTTTATTGACTGTCACTCTCCTTTGATGCATGTTTAGAATTCTAGATCTAGCATGTCCTATAAGCTTATGTGCATGTTATCTTGAATCTCTTTGTATGTACTAATCGGATCTCACAAGTCTCTTGGCAAGTTCTTTGATTTCAGCTGAGTTGTAGGTTCACACTTTGGAGAGGATGTTGATCTAGTTTGCTTCTTCATTCTCTTCAAAATAGTTCAAAGGCATAGTCCCTCAGCATTCCACCTGAAGGCTCTACTATGGATCTTCAAAGAAACCAACACTCTTTCTCTCTCTTCCTCCTTTAAAAATTATTAAACTTTCCTCAAAGCTGGTTACTTTAAGGTTTCTTTTTAAATACTGATCTATCTCATAAATAAAATCATACATAGATCTAATTATTAAGATCCCTTCAATTTTCTAGATCTTAGTTTCATTATGCACATAAAGTTCAAATTCAAGAGATCTAGCTAAAATTGCCTTAGTTTCGCAAGTAGTTTATTGAAAAATTCATAGCTTGCTGTTAAGGTAGTTTCATTTTCTGTTCAATAATTTCAATATTCTGCAATATCAGTGCTGTTAATTGGCTGCACAAACATCATGCCAAGATCCCAAGGAAAACTTGCTTTCCTTGGTTCCCTTTCGTCGGTTTAACTAGTTTGTTTTTCATTAATTTTTTGAGATAAAGTAGGCTGACCCAAAGGCACTCTTAAAGTGATTTGGGGAGTTTGTTATTCTAATTCATTTGCTTCCATTTATCAGGTCTGACAGAGAAGAAAATAAGCTGCTGTCCAAAGTGGCTTTTGGAGCGCTCAAATCCCCCCAGGGGGCTCTCTTTCGTCACATAATTTGTAATTGTTTTGCATAAACTGTAATATCTTGGTTTCAGCCTGTATAAGGACCAAGAAAGCTATGTTTTATCATTGCTTTGATATTGTAACCTCTATTATAAAATCATCCTTTGAATAGGCTCTTTCGAGCCCATTCCCCATCCCCCCTGGGGGGATTCGCGTCGGTGCCTTTTTTGTCTTTTTCTGCTTATTTCCTTTTACTAGAATTTATCTGATTAGTAGGGTAGTATATTTAATTTTGTTTTTAATCACATATTCCATATCTTATTTTCAAAAGTAATCATAATACTTACCCCACGATTTCCCGAGTGACCCGCAAGGGGAAAGAGATTCGTGGTAGGATTAATCAGAAAACCGCATTTGTGTAGTTGTGTTATTTTCTCATCTTTTTTTTATCAACATTTTAAAATTAACCCCTCCTTGATTCCCCGACTGAGATCCACTTGGATCGAAAGAGGTTCTTGGAGGATTTTCTTTTAAGCAAGAACACATCTTTTAAAACTTATTAAAATTTACAAGACTTCAGTGTGTATGCTCTACACTTGGCTGCGGTTCGTCCGATCAGTCAAGCTGTATCAAAAGCACTTGGGTGACTAGCATAATTAGGACTCACCTTCCCCAATTAACAAACCATCATGTGAAAATCCAACACCTCGATCAAACCTTTACGGTGGCAAAATACCCAAAGGAAGCGGGAACCTACTGAAAAGTGACCTCGGGGTGCCGATCTCTGTCACACCCTAATGGGTGCATTATGAACACAGCCCCAGAGACTCCATTTCAGCCCACATATTCCTTGCGGGTAGCCGTATAGGCTTTGTTTTGGACATACTCCAAGTACTCTCGGGTATATCTGGAGTCCCCCTTAAGCCTAATTTAAACAACTCATACTCCAATTTTAACTTAAAACGTACCAAGATGCAATCGCAAAACATTTATTCCAGACACATGCAAGCACACTGATCTCTTTTGACTCCATTATTAAGGCACTGGTCTTTTTCGCTTCATATTTATATTGTGTATCAACTTTGTGCTTTTGTGTGTATCTTCGTATCTTGTCATCTTGATTGTTTATAGTTAAAGTATTCAAACTCCTAAATAACTGATTCAGTACAACATCATTACACTAAGAAATCATCCTTAGTAACTTAATAGGGTCTACCCCCCTTGGCTTCGTTAGGAGTTGAGCCTAAACGGAGGAGTCAAGAACAAGGTGATAGCCTTGACTCGAGACTTTCCCCCAAGGACACACCGAGTGGCTTGAAGATTTCTGCCACGTGATCCAGGTGTGTGAAAAGGTGGCAACAGGAAGCAAGGTATGAAATTTCAATTCAAATCTCTAAAAAGGATGAAGAAATCTTACTATCGGGATGAAACACCTTGAAACAAAATGTGTTGTTGGTGGATTTTTCAAATATCCCTCCCCAAACTGATGAGTTAGCTTCAATGTACCTTCAGATGATCAGAATGTTATCAAAACAAGAGATGAAAAACATAGAAACTCTGTTAATAGCATAAAATATTTCCCTAGAGACAAATCAGTTAATGGCATAAAATATTTCAGTATTTGCTTACAATTTCAAGGAAAATATAGATGTGCAAGAAGTTGTCATGGAGGTTGCTATAAAGTCTAATGATGAGATGATTTGGTAACACCTAAGTGGGTATTCCATGACTTGAGAAGGATTTTTTATCATCCATGCTATTTATCTAACTTCATGTGCAAGTGGTTGTAGTTGTGTCAAGCACTAGGGAAATTTATCCAATACTTTATTGAAGTAATCAACAAGCTCCACTTCCAAATTCATATAAGATATTTGGAATAAGTACTCGTTCTTAAGTTCAATTCTAGATTGTTCACTATTTTTCATATTGAAATTTTTATGTTTGAGAGTACTAACATATACCAAATCTTTCTTTGTGCACTACTATCATCAAACTAAACTTGACAAGAAACCTAGATTTACACCATACCATAACCTTAACCCTAATACTAGCTCTAGCCCTAACATTTTTAATTCCACAAAACCTCATCCTTTCTCATCATGAAACTCCCCTAACCCCAGCCCTCACCTTAATTTGTCCCATCTTCCATGATGTGCCAATATAACAAGACCTAAACACGTGATTTTTTTAAGTCAATTCTTATAACAATAAGTCCAATCCAAAACATTATTTTATGATGAGAAAACCACATACTTTTGCACAATGCCTTCCTCCCTTGAAATTTATTCTCCTCTTGAAATTATTAGTAACAAAGCTATCCATAGTTGTTCTCAAATAAATAGAGTTCCATCTTTTTATTTCTCCCAAGAAAAGAGAGCCATGAGTTACAATATTCAAAACCCACTTCAACAGCCACAAATACAACCCTGACCTTAAAGAGAAATTAAAAATATATAAAGCAATAATTATGCATATATTCCTAACGGCCTTAAATACATAGATATTATCAAACCCTCCATAAACTTAACTCTTCTAGGAATCTACAGTTGTTTACCATTTCAATAAATATGATAATAATCCATGAAAATAAAATCAAACTGCCAAACATAAATATTTCCAATGAATTAACTTGCGGTGGCAAGCACTTAATGGCTTCAAAACTTCACCAAAATTTCCTCTAATTTGACAGCTGAAACAAGCAATATTTGTAATAATTTGGCTAGCATCGTTATTAATAAAAGACTCAATAAATAAAAAATGCAACACTGTCGACTCGGATTCTATCGAGTCTTCTGCAAAATTTCACCTCACATTTCTCCTCAAATGTATTCAAAATTTCATTCTAGTGTGTAGTATCCATGGATCTAGATCCATATTTGCCAATATTTTCCTAGTATCTTTCATGGAAATTGATCCCATATAGAAGAAAATGGATCTTGATCCCATGAAACCAATCCCGACCCACTAATCCTCCCAAAAATCAAATTTTCAATGAAAAACTTCCAAAACCTTAAACACATAAAGGTTAAAATAGTAAACCCCATTCCTAGTCAAGTTCGGATCTATCCCTACTTCAATATCTTCTCTCAGACTCTTTCTATCAAGGTCTTATCTCAAGGTTTCCATTTGATATATATTTATGGTCATGTTCTGCTATCAAGGTTTGGTCTATCCTTATGTGCTATGTTGTTGCTTAGTTCACCAACACTATTATTTATTCCTTCCATAGTTTTCAAAAAAATCACATTATTCACTGCTATTATGGTCATGGACGTGGCTAACAAAAACATTGTTATGACCTTCTTCATTTTCATGTTGAAATGGTCTCCAAAATTATCAATTATCATTCATGGTTATAACTTCTCAAATCATCAATTCTAGTACATGAATGGTTAATAGTAATTGTAATGTCCCGGTTTTGACCCCGTTGCATTAGATGTACATGATGTATATATTGTAAATGATCATGGTGTGGAGTTAAAGGCCAAGGCCCCACCATTTATTGGTCACGTTATGTTTAGGATTTAAATCTGTCACCGATGGTATATCGGGGCATGTGGCATATATTATGTTGGTCATCATGTAAATATGCATCTATAATTAAAATGAACACAACCAGCTACGGTCGCGGTAACTAAATAGAATGGGGCATGATTTTCACAAGGATAAGGGTGGGGAAATTTGTCAAACCTTGAGCCAAAAGGGGGGAAAACCCTTGTGTCATATTCTTTTGTTTTATTCCAACTACCTCCATTTAATAATTTATGCTGGCAGCTGGGAAAAGTTATGGTAGTTAATTGTTTTGGGAGTGGGATGGCAGAACTGTCAGTCCATGCCTCCACGCACACTCCACCCAGCAGTTGACTTCGGAATGGAAAGGGAAATCCTTCACGCACTCTTCACTCACGCAGGAAATGCTACTATCCCCACAATTTTGTCTGTTTTCTCCTCACGCACAGGCTCTTGGCGTTTTTGGTCTCACGCAAACATTTTCTTGGCTCCACGAGTTTGCTGAACACTCATGCACACCCAATTTCACGTCCTCTCTGTGCTCTGTTCGTTTTCCACCATTTCCAGTCTGTTATTTCTTTCCACGCACATGAATCTTCCTGGTTTTTACCCACGTTGTTTCCTCCACGGATTTGTGAATGATGTGGCTGAATCCTTTCCCCATGGGTCAAATTTGTGGGTTTTGCGTTGATTGTTACTCACACCCAGGCCAGGATTTTGTAAATTCGTTTCCAGCATGGTCTATGTGAGTCTTCCCATGGCTCAATTGCCTTGGACAGACTATTGATTTTCCCCTGTTGTAAGTGTGTTTGCTGCTGCATTTGGGAATTTGTTGTATGTCACTTGAGATTCGTTTTTCCCTGTTTAAGCTGTGATAGCTAAATGAGTTGCCTGAGTGCAATGGTTGGTATTCGGACTGTGAGAGGGGCATGGAGGTTGGCATAGATTTACTTGATAAACCTGGTGGCTGGGAACCACACAGACAGAGCTAGAGGGCTGGCCTTCTTCTCCATCACCCCTGAATAGCACTGGAAGGGAATGCAGGGCTTGAGGGACTGTGTAGCAGAGAAGGGACTGATTCCTTGTGTTGGGTGTGGATGGGTGTCTTAGAGGCCAGGCTTGTTCTGGTGTAGGTGTCCTTGGCTCTGTAATGAGCTCACCAGCTTAGCAATCTGCCTTCTCCAACTCCTTAATGGCCTAATAAACCCAACTCTGTTGGCTTGGCTATGTGTTTTGTATATTCCTGGCTGTGTGTAAGCCTGCTAGTTCCCTTATTCCTTGGGGAATCATGCCCAGCTCGGGGGTGGCAGCGTTGCTGATAGATTAAGGAGCATGCTGGCCTATGGTTGGGTGGAACGTTGCAGCGACGTAGCTGGTTGCAGATAGAGTTCATCATAAGATAAGTGATCTTGTGCATTTTACTTCTGCAACTATCTTTTCTGTTAATGATATGATGAACATGATAAATGCATGCATGATTGAACGTTGTTGGTTTCCGCTGTGTATGATGAGTAACTACATATGTGCATGTTTTTAGCTCAAAATATTTGTTAAGCATTATGTTTCAGCAATTTTTATGTATGCATATGTTCATGGGGCTCTTAGCCCGATCTGATAAAGCTTGTAGTAGCGCCCTCTACGCCGGTCGGAGGCATGGGGATGTGACAGTAATATGAATGAAAAATCTATTTTTTGGCTTTAAATTATAATTCTGATTGTGTTTCTTGAATAGTTTGATTTTTCACTCTATTTTTTATTTATTATAAAAATATTTATATTTTTTTGTAATTGCCATTTTCCCACTGTATCTAGATTTAGGCTTTTCAAAATTATAGAAAATTTGTCTCTTGATCCAAGTCCAAATTCATATATGTATATGTATCCTAGTAATTTAGGCCATATGGCATAACATAATTGGTCTTTGGTCCTTGTCCCTTTTGTGGGTTGAACAACCATTGTGTGGTCAAGTGTTGGAGGAAGCAATCTATAACCAAGAAACCCTATCTGAAGGCTTCACATTTTAAAAGATGGCAAGATACCATTTTCCTTTCTTATATGATGAAACCTCATTTTCCATGCTTCACCTAAATATTGGATGTTTATTTTGAGATATTTCACTAATACTATATGTGTAAGAGCACACATGTTAGAAACCATCTTTTCTTAAGAGGATTATTTTTTACAGTAGTCATAAAAAATACATACTTGATTATTTAGTGATGAATTCTGAGCTACACATAATTAGAATTTTTAACATGAAGTGTCCCTTTTATTAGTACATATGTATCATTGTTGATCATGACATTTCTTAATCTTTGTAAAGTTTTTGCAGGTATGTTAAGAGCATAAATGACAAGCAGTTGTAACAAAAACCAAATTTAATTATTAAGCTAGGTTAATTAATGTAAATTAACTAAGAGGTGACTTGAAAAGTCACCTCTCTTCCCCATTTATGGTATAAATTACCATGGAACCTATTATGTAATTCATCTCTACATTTATAAAATATACATTACATTACATTTCCTACATTGCATTCTTCTATCCATCTGCTTTACTCTTTCATTGGTATCAAAACCTTATTTTAGGGCTTCCCTAAAATATTGGACATTGTCAAAAGAAAAAGAAAAATGTAAAAGAATATAAAATAAAATAAAAAGTAAAAAAACAAAAGAAAGAAAAAAGAAAAGTAAAAAAAAGAAAAGATCAAGTATAACAAGCACATGGTTTTGCTTTTAAAGTAAAACAAACACATGGTTTTGCTTTTGAGCTTCAACCAGGTTTTACTTTGATTTGAATTATTATAATATATTTATAATAGTTCAATTTTTTGTTTTATTATATAAAATAATAAATAAAGATTTTTATTATATAATAATTAATACAATAATTAATTATTATTTAAAAAAAAACTATATATGTAGTTTATAAAAACATTAATATAATTATTAATTAATTAATTAATAATTATTATTATAAAAGAAAAAGAGAGAATCGTGGTTGGCTGGCATCATACATCAAATAAAAATAAGTCCACGTTCGGTACCGGAAAGATTCCAGTAATCACTAGATCAATGGACGCTCGGTTCGATCAAATCAATGAGAAGATTAACAAAAAATACAAGGAACTCCAGGCAAAGATTAAACAAACTAGTGAAAATTTGATATTGAATTGGACACAAATCACATCACGAAAAGAGAATAGCTTCCTCAGTCTATAGGAAGACCAAAAGAAAAACCAGGAAGTTTTAACTGTAATCTGGGATAGATTACAAATGGTGAATAACCCACAACCAAACTCTCCTAGAACACCGGAGCAGCCAGACCCTCTATTCAACATGTTGTCCTCAAACTCATATACACAAGGACATCAAATATGGGTGAAAGTTGAGTTACCCAAATACGATGGGGATGAGCGACAGTGCATAGCATGGATTAACAAAGTGAAGGAATACCTAGACATCCACAACATCCATTACGACGACGAGAAAATTAAATATTTTTCCATGCATCTAGAAGGCAATGCTTACAACTGGTACTTATGGTGGAAGAATACTGCAAGAATATGTTCTTACAACTGGTTTAGCTTCAGGAACGACCTCATCAAAATATTCCAAGGCGTTGAAGAAAAAGACTTCTTTTCCAAAATCACAAGGTTACATCAAAAAAATAGTGTCAATGAGTACACCTGTGAATGGGAAGCGCTGTCAACTCGAGTCCCAGAGTTATCTGATGACCATCGACTACAGACCTACATACACGGTCTAAAGCAACACATCCATGATGAACTAGAGTTACACAACATCTCTACCATGGAAGAAACACGACGTAAAGACAAGATTATTGAAAGCAAATCCATTCATACAAATGTCAACCAAGACGACTCCAAAAAGAACCCCCTCCAATCAGGATACACATGAAATCCAAGGTATAGACCTCCTCAACTTAGGGAAGGAACAAAGCCCAGTTTAGAGGCCCAAAGAATAAAAGAAGGAAAATGTAAGTTCTGTGGAGACAAATGGGATCCTAAGAACAGATGCTTACAAAAGAAATTATGTTCTTGTGAAGCAGAGCTAGAAGTTAATGAACCAATTGAGAATTATGCGAATAGCCAACAAGACTACCACCCAGGAATTGAGGACAAATCCCTAGAAATATCAATAATCGCTATTACCGGAATCTCCCAACCACAAACATTGAAGATTAAAGGACATGAAAAAAATAATAATGTCACAGTTCTCATAGAATTTGGAAGCACCCATAACTTCGTTAATGTCAACCTTGCTAAAATATTTTAACCTATTTATTCATCCAGTACCTAACATGAAGGTTATGGTAGCATATGGAAAGAATATTGACAATGTGGGGAAATGTCACAAGGTTAAGTTACAACTGCAAGAATATAACTTAGAGTTAGATTTCCTTGCAGTACCACTCGAAGGAATCAACGTAGTATTAGGAATACAATGGTTACAAAACTTGGGTACATACTCTGCAAATCACCAAGAACAATTTATTGAATTCCATGCATTCAGGAAACACACACAAATTATATGGGTACCAACCACCTCCAACGCAACTGGTTACATCCCATCAGATGGAAAAGCTACGTTGGAAATATCCACCAACGTACATAACTCAATGTCAAGAAATGGAGATTCTAACAAGTGAAGGAGATATGGACAAACAACTAGAGACACAACAGCTAATTCAAAAAACATCGCAAGGTGTTTCAAGAGTTACCTATGGCACTCCCAACGATAGAAAAATTGAACACATAATTGAAATAGAACCAGGGGAAAAAACCTACCAGTAACAACCCATATAGATATCCACATCAAAGACGTTGTGACAGTTCACGTAGTCATTGTCGTCAAATAATCTTTAAGGACAATGCTTCCTTAAGGGAAAGGCATTGTAACAAAAACCAAATTTAATTATTAAGCTAGGTTAATTAATGTAAATTAACTAAGAGGTGGCTTGAAAAGTAACCTCTCTTCCCCATTTATGATATAAATTACTGTGGCACCTATTATGTAATTCATCTCTACATTTATAAAATATACATTACATTACATTCTTCTTTCCATCTTCTTTATCCTTTCAACAACTAACGCAGTACGAGAGTGAAATTAAAACAGATTATTAAAAACCTGAAGCAACAACTGGAAATGGTATTTCGAATATTCCTTATGGAATCATAGCTTGCACTTTGTTCAATGCTAGCTACAACTTATCCAGAGGGGAAAAAACACTAACATTGAATAAGAAATATATTTTTTGGAAAAGTAAGCGTGAACATAAATTTGTAAAATTTATTTATCCCAAGAATTTTCGGGTGAAAGGAGATCTGATTGGTGGTGCTAGTCTCAATTCAACAATCCTTGTAAGTGATATACTTGTTTATGTATTTTATGAAGTATTCTAATTGACTGATTTTATTTAAGGGGTTTGTAAATATCATGTTATATTTGTTTGATTTCTTATATCATTTCAATCGATAACATACAAACAATTCTGTAAGGAGGATTCACGAGTGTGGATTTTTTTATATAAAAGAAAGCGACTAATTTTGTATTAAAATAAAATTGTGGTTGAACTCTCTAACAGAATAATAGAAAATTTATTAAATTTGTTGTGAGTACTATATAATTTCTTAAAATTTTAACATTGTTGTCTACTATTTGTGCTGGTGTTAGAGTTCTATAACTACCACTATCTATTTGTCAGGTATAATATTGTTTTACAAACTTCACTAATAGATATACAACTTTCAAAATCATCACAAAGTCTAGAGATTAACAGGGTTCATCCACACTTTCCATCCTATTTCAGATCCTGGATGAGAAATCATTTAACAAATTAACACACACATTCAGGATCAAAGGATTCACTAGAGGGAAGCTCAACTACGGTGTGGGAAAGGCTATATTCCATGCTTTTGCAACTGAAAATATTAATAGTGCCAAAATAATCATCACCTTAACTGCAAATATCTTCATATTAACTTCACTTCACTTGCTCCCTCAGAATCCTCAGAGAATTATCATAGGAGTGCTGAGTGATCAATCTTGAGAGAATTATCACAGGAATTTTGCATCATCAGCTATTATTTAAAAGCATGATATCTAGTTGGAAAAACTATGGTCTTTTCTAGAAAACCACTATGAGATACTAACTAGCGATGGGCCTACAAATTTTTAGGTAGGCCTTGCTACAATTTAGTGAATTCATTTGCACATTTAATTATAGCAAATTATTGTACATGCGTGACATGTATCACAGGATTGAATCCCTTAGTGGAGATAGAAATAAGAATCTTGATTGAGGGTTGCAATTATCTCTTTGTCAACATGATCAAAAAGCCTAATTTGGTCTGCCATTGTTTCATATTGATTCCATATTAGAATTTCATATACCAGCACCAGTATTTGAACCTGAATTTATATCAGACTTTCCTTTGTCACTACCAAATATTTAACTTAAGAGTTTTTTTTAATTGTTTGGTAAAAAAAATTACACTACCCCTATGTAAAAATTATAGTTCAATGGAAAACCTAGACCTTCAATGTCATGGTCAAAGTTACTTTTCCGTAGGTAAGAGTTCCATAAACAGTGTAGAGGAGATGACTTTAAATTGGAATGGAGATGACTTAAAGTGGAGAAATCTAAATTTTTTATTTATTTTTTATTTTTTCAGTTATGATATTTGCAACTAGATTTTTAAGTTATGGTATTACAATATTTGATTTATATTAATTAAAGTGTATTTTTTATTATTATTTAAATTATATTTGTAAATATATAAATGATTGACTCTTTGCTTGAGTTGGTTCATGTTGCATTGTATCTTCCTCCTTCACCACAAAATGATACACACCAAAATAGGAAATAGAAAGAGGGGGAACCATTGACTAATTAACCTTGACTGTACAATTTCTCAATTCTTTCCTACAACATACCCATTCTTTATTTCATATTTTTAGACCTCTAGTTTTCATTTCCCTTCTTGATTTTAATCTCTCTTTGCTTGTCCTTGAATGACTCTACCTAAATTTTGGTGCCTACTAGATTCCTTTGCATTGCGTGGGGCTCTAATGCATTCTTTCTCTCCCAATATTTTCTCAATTCTTCCCATTTCTATGCATATAAAAAAACACAATATTGGGCATCTTCAACTTGCTTCTTACATCTCCAAATTCCCCTATGTAGGAAGAAGTTCTCACAAATGCACATCATTATGAGTGTGGATGTGAATTGGCCATTGTTTCATTCCTACGCATTTGTTAAAGCACCGAGGAAACTTTCAAAGTAGAGGTAATATGTACAAACAACCTAATGTTAGTATTATTAATCTTCCCTTGGTAAAATGTCTATTAGATTAATTATTTCCTAACTTAGGAACCTTAAATTAATTAAATGAGTCCACTAGTGCAATTGAGTCCACATCACCCAATGGGACCACATGTACCAGTCATTGAAGTGTGGGGGACAATTCTAGAGGTTCACTGCCACTTACTGCATGTGCATGCATCAGTGGTGGTTCCTCCTAGACCATCCCTACATTTTAGGAGACACTAGGAGTCCCAACACCAACCTACTTTAGTTAGTTGTTGTTAGCACTAGTTTATCATAGTTAGCCTTCAATTACCTTCATATTGCTCACTATTAGTTATCTAGCGCATGGTTTGCATGGATAATTCATGCATGCATGTGGAGGACAACTTTTTTTCACCTACCACACTCAATTGCACTGAGTTAACTAGTTGTTACTGTCCGTTGGATTTATTGGCCATCGAAGAGTTGATTTGTTGGACTCCAATATTGATTGGGAGACCTTGAGTTAGAGATTCAGTTAGATACAGTCTTATCCAATTGTATAATTCGAATTCACTCCTCATGCATTCAAATTATACCTATTTGCAATCTATTGTACACCGGATATTACTATGATGAATATACTATAAATCCCTAAGCAATACTTGTCCGTTTCCTATGTGGTTTGTTTTGCTTAGTTTGTATGTGCATCCTCCATTCAATTGCTACAAAATAATAAGAACTCTCTGCTTGAAGATCATATGGCATTCAAATTCTAACATGGTATCAGAGCCTCCTCAGGAAGGTTTCATGCATGTTTCTCCTCATCGAACATCAGAAGCAGCTGGGTTTCCACAGAAGTCCCCTATAAAAGTTTTCTATATCTAGATTCATTCAGAGCAGCGGAGAAGGCATGACATACTTGGAAAACATGTTCATGTATGGAGGAAAAGCATGATTCTAATAGTTCTTATGTTTTAGTGTTATTTGCAATGAATTTGACAGGTTCTACATAGCTTGAAAGAAGTATTTGCAGTCGTACATCTGGAGCTATTATGAGTTCTCAAACTCCTCAGCCACGAATCCTCACAACTTCCAATTACCTTGATTGGAGGATTGATATGCAGCTGGCCTTGCGAAAGCATGGCTACCACAGGATTATACATGGATGGGAGGCTAAAACTCATATACCAGTAGAGCAGAACAAGTTTCTAAATTGTTGTGATGAAGAATTCGGGTACTTATGTCCTTATATTTCCAGAGATCTCCTCTTCCATCTGGAAGGATTGAGGACTCCCAAAGAATCCTAGGAGAAGCTTGATATCTTGTTTAAAAAACAACATGAGCTTTGGGGACACATTCTGGAGAATGAGTTGGTATCTTTACATCCAAGCAGTTTCGAGACCATTGAGCAATTTTTCCCCAAATTGAATTCTCTAGTGCTACAATGCAGATAGTGTGGGATAGAGCAGAAGGATGAGAAAAATGTCTATTCAATACTCAAAAAAATAGGTCCTAATTACTCTGTCTATGTCTCTATGTTTCATTCCAAGTGAGAAATCTTTCATGATTGGAAGCTACCTTCTCTAGATTCATTCTCTGAGTCCTTAATCAAAGAACATGACAAATTGATTCGAATGGGAGTCATCCAGACTTCCAAATATCAAGCTCTATTGGTTGTTGACTCCTTCAAAGTGCAAGAAAAGGGGAAATAAAAAAAGAAGGAACAAAAGACAGTTGATTCGAAGCCTAAATCAAATCAGCAATCTTCTGAAGGGGGCTCCGACTCTAAGAAGAAGGAATTTGAAAAGAAGTTATGTCCGTATTGTGAAAAGGGATATCATCTTGAAGAAAATTGTTTGAGGAAGTAACTTGATGAGATGTACACTATTCTCAAGCAGCACAACATTGCTCCTCCAACAGAAAAAAAAGCTTAATGAAGAAGCAGCTCCACAACGATAACTTGGTCAAAGGTTTTCCCTGCATCCAAACTTTCAATGGAGTATGTGTTGGGTGCTTGGTAGGTAAGCATCCAGAAAATAAGTATGATGTTGGGAAGGCTCATAGAGTTGTTTCTACACTTGATTTGATACACAGTGATGTAGGTGGAACTATGCTCACAAATTCAATTAATGGTTGCAAGTATTTTTTGACCTTTATTGATGATTGTTCTAGGTACTGCTGGATCTACTTCATAAAGATAAAATCATAATTTTTTGGGACTTTTAAAAGTTTTAAAGCTATGGTTGAGAACAAATTCAATAAGAAGGTCAATTCAATAAGATCCGATGGAGGAGGAGAATATGTCAAAATATATTTCCAGAATTTCTATGAATCACAGGGGATTTGAATGGAACACTCAGTTCCATACACACCACAAAAAAATTGTATGGCTGAGAGGAAGAACAGCTCACTGAAAGAGATGGAAAAATTCCTTCTCCATGGAAAGCATCTACCTCCTTCTCTTTAGGCTGAAGCAATAAATTGTGCTTCATATTTGCAAAATAGGGTGCCCCACAAGTCAGTGGTTGGGGTGACTCCATTCAAATCACAACATGGGTATAAGCCCAATGTCTCTCATCTGATAGTTTTTGGTTCCAAAGCTTGGGCTAAGATACCACTTGACAAGAGAAAGGCCTTCCAAGCCTAAGGTAGCAAATCCATTCTGCTGGGATATGTAGATGATGCAAAATATTACAAACTAATGGAGGTTGCTACCAAAAGATGCTTCATTGAAAGAAGTATCTAGTTCAAAGAAGATCAGTTGTATGATACTCCTCCACCAGCATAGGAAGGTATAACCATTTCTCCTCCTATTTTTGATGATTATGATCATGTGCTACAGGTTTCAGATTCATATGAAGAAGACCACATACAACATGATCATGTTATTGAGACTAAATATAAAGAGATTCTAGATTCAGATCCAGTACCCATTCCAAATCAGAAGCCTAAAACCAGATGGGCTCAAAAGCTTCTTGATGTAGCTGGAAGTGGTACTGGAGTTCCAGAAGACAAAATAAGAACTAGGTCCCAATATCAGAATGAGCATGATGCACTATCTCTCACATAATGGTGCAACAAAGTTCCAGGTCAGTGCTACTTTATGATGGTGAATGATTAGCTACATGTCCCACAGAAGTAGAGATTTGATCATTCCCTACCTTCACCATCAAGCAGAACCAAACGGAGTCATCAATTCAGAAGTACATTGACAGGTCCACTAATGGACCATGCTGCTGCATAGAGATACAATTTTTGTAGAAGTTTTTTTGGCTCAAGTTATTTTTCTATGGAGGAAACTTATTTCTTCTAAAGATAACTTGCAGATTTCTATTTTCCTGCTTATTTTTGAGTGGGGGGTTTTCCCATGAGGGTTTTCCCTGTTTCCTCATTTGTACTAAGCAGCATTTTTTACTTTTCTTATAGATTGTATTTGAGTGACCTATGGTCTTATTACCAGGGCCCATAGTTGTCCAAGTTAGGATTAAGGAGGGGTGTTAGGATTATTAATCCTACCCTGGTCAAATTTCTATTAGATTAATTATTTCCTAACTTGGTGTTATCACTCCAGGAAACTCATCTAGGTTGTAGCTCGAGGATGCCTGGTAACTTAAACTGTTTTTAGGGTTTTTATGAATTGGATGAAGCTGGATAAACTATATAAGATATCACTCTCAAGACATGCATCAATATCACTCAATCACAAGGCTTTTAGTTACAACTTGTTCAGTAGTTTGACAAAAAGGTGCACGGATGGAGAACTCACTAGGCTGGCAGACTTACACACATAACACATACATATAAATGGATAAATCCTGATGAGGATGGTGTTTATAAAACAAATATCACTAAATAACCAATAGGATGACAGCTATCATCCCTTTAATAAATCTGAGAATGACCTAAATGCACATTCAGGCAATAAACACAGTAAAGAAAGAGATGGTTGAACGAATCACAACAAAAGAGATTATACTTAGAATAAAATAGATGAGATGCTTGATAATGGAACAGTATCATAAATCCCTAGAGTCGAACATTTATTAATCAAATAATCATGCGCTTTATATCCTTTTACAAAATTTCCAGATCCTAAAAATATAATCTGTTTACACAAAAATAATTGAAAGTGATAGTTTTTCCAAAATAGGGATTCAAACCCTTGCCAACTATTTGTTTATCTACTGTGAAGATCTAGTTCACTGAGCATTTTTTTAATGATTGAAGTGGTCGGTGATCATTCTCACTGCTGGTTCACTATGAATTTTCCGCCAACAGTCAGTGTATCAGCTTTTAACTGAAGTGCCCAGTCTTGTTCAATCTACCCGTAAACTTTCCACTTTGCTTCCGCAGTCGCCGATCAAAGGATTTTTCTTTTAGTTCATCGATGCTCCAAATCTCATTATTTTTGTCGTTTCGGTGCTCTAAATCTTATTATTTCCACAGTTTCTCTCCCTTACCGCCACAGTTGCCGATCGAAAGATTTATCTTCTGTGCCATCGGCACTCTAAGTCTCAGCGCTACCATTGTTTCGGCGCTCCAAGTCCCAAGCATTGCGATGGCTTCTTTATCGGTGATTGAAAGCTATTCCTTTAGCCTATCAGCACCCCGAATCTCAAAACTGGTGTTCTCTATCATTCACTTGTTGGTGATCAGGAGTAGTAATAACTAATGTATTGGAGCTTTTTATCTGAACGTTGTCACTACCTAGTATTCAGTTCCTTCGATCTCTGAAATTTTTGTCTGATCATGGAGGCCTTAGTCTGTCTTTTTTCCACTGTTGTGGCTCTTTAGTACACTAAATTACCGACGGTTAGTCTGTATTTCTTCCGTTCTTTCAGTTCCTTAGTCAACTATTTTTCCGACGGTTAGTCTTTTCAAGCTCCGACGCGTAGTTTTCATTCCCTCCGATCAGTGGTGATTTTGATTTACCAGCTGCCTTTAATCATTATATTCTTTGTACTTGTGGAACTTCTAGTCATTGTATTCTCTGTAGTTGCAGATCTTTGGAGGACTAACTCATCTATCCGTAGTCTATACGTCTTTCGATCGCCGATGATCTTCTATTGTCGCTTCAAAACTCGCAGTAAGTTTTTCTTTTCCTGTTGCAGCTCTGCAGAGGACTAATTTGCCGATGGTTAGTCTTTCATTCTCCCAATCACCGCAGAGCTACTTGTTTCTAAACTCTCTGACGATTTGTCTTTATTCCTTTCGATCACCGACGATTTCCTCTTCTCACAGAAGGCGTAGTCTGTAAGTCTTCCTCCATTTTGGCACTGTATTGGACTATCTCGCTGATGCTTTTAAAGTTTTTTAAGTCCCAAACTAATTTCGTTGGCGCTCAAAACCTCTCACAATCGAAGCCTTAAATCATTATTTTCTCCGCAGTTACGACGCCTTTGGGAACTAGCTCGCTGATCTGTAGCCTTTAAAACCTCCAATTGCTGTTAGAAAATGCTCCGATGGTAGTGAAAAAGTTTAGCAATACACTTGACTTTCGAAGGGGTCTTCCACCTGTTATTTATCTTCCATCTTTCGGTGGCTAATGAGATGTTCTGATCCTCGCCCAAGCCAGTGAAGTCACAACTTTGTGAGATTTGCATAAAAAATAGAGGCTTTCAAAACTGTTAGTGATATTCATATCCTTCACTGCATGATTTAAAATTCTTCATGCTATCAAAAATAAATTCATTTTATTTTGGGAGATAACACTTAGGAACCTTAAATTAATTAAATAAGTCCACTAGTGCAATTGGGTCAAGATGGCCCAATGGGGCCACATCTACCAGTCATTGAAGTGTGGGGGACAATGCTAGAGGTTAACTTCCACTTATTGCATGTGCATGCATCAATGGGGGTGCCTCCTAGACCAATCCCTACATTTTAGGAGCCACTAGGAGTCCCATCACTAACCTACGTCAATTAGTTGGTGTTAGCACTAGTCAGCCATAGTTAGCCTTCAATTACCTTCAAATGACTCACTATCAGTTAACTAGCACATGGTTTGCATGGATAATGCATGCATGCATGTAGAGGAGTGCTTTTGTTAACCTACCACACTTCGTTGCACTGAGTTAACTAGTTGTTATTATCCATTGGATTTATTTGTCATCGAAGAGTTGATTTGACTCCGATATTGATTAAGAGACCTTGAGTTAGAGATTCAATTAGATACAATCTTATCCACTGGAGCCTCCAACCACATGGATTCCTCCAAAGAATCCTTCTCTACTCTTTCACTATCAAAGTGGCCTAATATTCACATGGGAGATGATTCCCAAATTCTAGCATAAGGAAGGGGCTCGGTCAAAGCGAAGCATGGTGAGTTCAAAAATGTCTTATATGTTCCCTCCCTTGCTACTAACATGTTATTTGTTTACCATATTACACATACAGGCTCACCTAAGAGGGTAATATTCGATTCAGACTCAGTTGAGATTACAGAAAAATACACTGGAAAGCTTGTAGTGAAAGTTATTGCAAATCATTCTACCAATGATTTTGAGTTTCACATTTCTTGCATGTTTCTCCTACTACATATTTATTGTCTCATGCTAACAACACCAGCAAGATTTGGCATGAGATATTTGGCCATCTCAATTTCAAATATCTGAAGTAGCTCCACAATGATAACTTGGTCCAAGTTTTTCCCTGCATCTAAACTTCTGATGGAGTATGTGTTGGGTGCTTGGTTGGTAAGCATACAAAAAATAAGTATGATGTTGGGAAGGCTCATAGAGTTGTTTCTACACTTGATTTGATACACACTGATGTAGCTAGAACTACGCCCACAAATTCAATTAATGGTTGCAGGTATTTTTTGACCTTTATTGATGATTGTTCTAGGTATTGCTGGATCTACTTCATGATGCTAAAATCAGAATTTTTTGGGAATGTTAAAAGTTGTAAATCTATGGTTGAGAACAGATTTAATACGAATATCAATTCAATAAGATCCGTTGGAGGATTTGAATGGAACACTCAGTTCCATACACACCACAGCAAAATGGTGTGGCTGACAGGAAGAACAGATCACTGAAAGAGATGGCAACATGCCTTCTCCATGGAAAGCATATACCTCCTTCTCTTTGGGCTGAAGTAATAAAATGTGCTTCATATTTGCAGAATAGGGTGCCCCACAAGTCAGTGGTTGGGGTGACTCCATTTGAAGCACTACATGGGTATAATCCCATTGTCACTCAATTTAAAGTTTTTGGTTCCAAAGCTTGGGCTAGGATACCACTTAACAAGAGAAATTCCTTCCAAGCCCAAAGTAGCAAATGCATTCTGCTGGGATATACAGATGATGCAAAAGCTTACAAACTAATGGAGGTTTCTACCAGAAGATGCTTCATTGAAAGAAGTGTCCAGTTCAAAGAAGATCAGCTACATGATACTCCTCCACCAGTACAGGAAGGTATAACCATTTCTCCTCGTATTTTTTATGATGATGATGATGTGCTATAGGTTTAATATTCATATGAAGAAGATCACGTACAACATGATCCTTTTATTGAGACTGAATCTC
Organism: Pseudotsuga menziesii; assembly: GCA_001517045.1. Classification (NCBI taxonomy): domain Eukaryota; kingdom Viridiplantae; phylum Streptophyta; class Pinopsida; order Pinales; family Pinaceae; genus Pseudotsuga; species Pseudotsuga menziesii. Next base: position 108,450 of record LPNX011116370.1, on the reverse strand, counting down.
AAGATATTCTAGATCTAGATCCAGTACCCATTGCAAATCAGAAGCCTAAACCTAGATGGGCTTAAAATCTTCTTGATGCAGCTGGAAGTGGTGTTGGAGTTCTAGAAGACAAAAGAAGAACTAAGTCCCGGTATCAGAATGAGCATGCTGCACTATCTCTCACAGAATGGTGTAGCAAAGTTCCAGGTTAGTGCTACTTGATGATGGAAAATGATCAGCTACATGGCCCACAGAAGCAGATATTTGATCATTTCCTACCTTCACCATCAAGCACAACCAAACAGAGTCATCAGTTTAGAAGTACATTGACAAGTCCACTGATGGACCATGCTGCTGCATAGAGCTACAATTTTTGTAGCAGTGTTTTTTTCTCAAGTTATTTTCCTAAGGAGGAATATTTTTTATTCTAAAGATAGCTTGTAGATTTCTATTTTCTTGCTTATTTTGTATTGGGGGGTTTTTGCATGATGGTTTCCCCTATTTCCTAAGTTCTACTAAGCAGCATTTTTTACTTTTCTTCTAGATTGTATTTGGGTGACCTATGGTCTTGTTACTAGGTCCCATAGTTTTCCAAGTTAGGATTAAGGGGGGGTGTTAGGATTGTTAATCCTCCCTTGGAAAATGTCTATTATATTAGTCATTGCCTAACTTAGGAACCTTATATTAATTAAACGATTCCACTAGTGCAATTGGGTCCTCATGGCCCAATCAGGCCACATGTACCAGTCATTGAAGTGTGCGGGACAGTGCTAGAGGTTAAATGCCACTGATTGCATGCGCATGGATCAGTTGGGGTGCCTCCTAGACCAATCCCTACATTTTAAGAGCCACTGGGAGTCCCATCACCAACCTACATCAATTAGTTGGTGTTAGAAATAGTTAGCCACAGTTAGCCTTCAGTTACCTTCAAATGACTCACTATCAATTAGCTAGCACATGGTTTGCATGGATAATGCATGAATGCATGTGGAGGAGTGCTTTTGTTCACCTACCACACTTCATTGCACTGAGTTAACTAGTTGGTGTTGTCTGTTGGAGTTATTGGTCATCGGAGAGTTGATTTGTTGGACTCTGATATTGATTGGGAGACCTTGAGTTAGTGATTCTGTTAGATACAGTCTTATCCACTTGGCAGATTCGAATTCACTCCTCATGCATTTGAATTCTACCTATTTGTAATATATTGTACACTGGATATTATTATCATGAATATACTGTAAATTCCTGAGCAATACTTGTTTGTTTCATATGTGGTTTGTTTTCTTAGTTTGTATGTTCATCCTCCATTCAATTGCTGCAAAATAATAAGAACTCTCTACTTGAAGATAATATGGAATTCAAATTCTAACATGGTATCAGAGCCTTCTTAGGTAGGTTTCATTCTTGTTTCTCCTGATCGAACATAAGAAGCAGCTGGGTTTCCACAGAAGTCCCATATGAAAATTTGCTAGCTCTAGATTCATTCAAAGTAGTGGAGAGGGCATAATAGACCCAGAAAACATGTTCATGTCTGGAGGAAAAGCATGATTCTAAAATTTCTTATGTTTTAGTGTTATTTGTAGTGAAATTGACAAGTGCTGCGTAGCTTGAAGGATGTATTTGCAGCTGTACAACCGGAGAAATTATGAGTTCTCAAACTCCTGAGCCATGGATCCTCACAACTTCAAATTGCCTTGATTGGAGGATTGATATGTAGATGGCCTTGCACAATCAAGGCTACCATAGGAATATACATGGATGGGAGGCTAAACCTCGTCAGCTGGTAGAGCGGAACAAGCTCCTAAACCGTTTTGATGAAGCATTTGGGTACTTATGTGCTTATATTTCCAGAGATATCCTCCTCCATATAGAAGCATTGAGGGCTCCCAAAGAATCCTAGGAGAAGCTTGATATATTTTTTAACAAACAATATGAGCTTTGGTGACACATTCTGGAGAATGAGTTGGTATCTTTACATCCTAGTAGTGTCGAGATAATTGAGCAATTCTTCTCCAAATTGAAGTCTCTAGTGCTACAATGCAAACAGTGTGAGATAGAGCAGAAGGATAAGAAAAATGTCCTTTCAATACTCAAAAAAATAGGTCCTGAGTACCTTGTCTATGTCTCTATGTTTCATTCCAACTGGGAAAGCTTTCCTTATTGGAAGCTACCTTCTCTAGATTCATTCTCTGAGTCCTTAATCAAAGAACATGAAAAATTGATTCAAATGGGAGTCATCCAAACTTCCAAAGATCAAGCCCTATTGGTTACTGACTCCTCCAAAGTGCAAGAAAAGGGAAAATAAAAGAAGAAGGAACAAAAGACAGCTAATTCGAATCCTAAATCAAATCGGCAATCTTCTAAAGGGGGTTCTAACTCTAAGAAGAAGAAATTTGAAAAGAAGTTATGTTTGTATTGTGAAAAGGGATATCATCTTGAAGAACATTGTATGAGGAAGAAACTTGATGAGATTACCTCTCTTCTCAAGTAGCACAACATTGCTCCTTGAAGATCAAAGAAGTGTGATGAAGAAGCACCGACAAAATATGCCGAAAGGTGTCACGCTTTGAAAGAAACTCTCTCTCCATCCTTAGCATACATTATAGATTCTGGATCCTCTAACCACATGGTTTCCTCCAAATAATCCTTCTCTACTTTTTCACTATCAAAGGGGCCTTATATTCACATGGGAGATGATTCCCAGATTCCAACAGAAAGAAGGGGATCAGTTAGAGAAAAGCATGGTGAGTTCAAAAATGTATTATATGTGCCCTCCCTTACTGCTAACCTGTTATCTATTTACCAGATTACACATGCAAGCTTTCCCAAGAGGGTCACATTCGATTAAGACTTAGTTCAGATTACATAAAAAGACATTGGAAATCTTGTAGCAAAAGGTATTGCAAATCACTCTACCAAAGCTTATGAGTTTTCACATTTCTTTCCTGTTTCTCCTCCTACAGGTTTATTGTCTCATGCTAACAACACCAGCAAGATTTGGCATGAGAGACTTGGCCATCTCAATTTCAAATATCTAAAGCAGCTCCACAATGATAACTTGGTCTAATGTTTTCCTTGCATCCAAACTTTCGATGGAGTATGTGCTGGGTGGTTGATAGGTAAGCATCCAGAAAAGAAGTATGATGTTGGGAAGGCTCATAGAGTTGTTTCTACACTTGATTTGATACACAGTGATTTACCTGGAACTATGCCCACAAATTCAATTAATGGTTGTAGGTATCTTTTGACCTTTGTTGATGATTGTTCTAGGTACTGCTAGATCTACTTCATGAAGCTAAAATCATAAATTTTGGGGACTTTAAAATTTTTTAAATCTATGGTTTAGAACAACTTCAATAAGACTATCAATTCAATAAGATTCGATAGAAAAGGAGAATATGTCAAAAGATATTTCCAGAATTTCTATGAATCACAGGGGATTTGAATGGAACACTCAGTTCCTTACATAGCATAGCAAAATGGTGTGGCTGAGAGGAAGAAAAGATCACTGAAAGAGATGGAAACATGCTTTCTCCATGGCAAGCATCTACCTCCTTCTCTTTGGGCTAAAGCAGTAAATTGTGCCTCATATTTGCAGAATAGGGTGCACCACAAGTCAGTGGTTGAGGTGACTCCATTCGAAGCACTGCATGGGTATAAGCCCAATGTCTCTCATATGATATTTTTGGTTCCAAAGCTTGGACCAGGATACCACTTGACAAGAGAAAGGCCTTCGAAGCCCAAAGCAGTGAATGCATTCTGCTGGGATATGCAGATGATGCAAAATCTTACAAACTAATGGAGGCTGCTTTGAGAAGATGCTTCATTAAAATAAGTGTTTAGTTTGAATAATATCAGCTGCATGATACTCCTCCACCAGCACATGAAGGTATAACCATTTCTCCTACCATTTTTTATGATGATGATGATGTGCTACAGGTTTCAAATTTAGCTGAAGAAGATCACATATAGCATGATCCTATTATTGAAACTGAATCTCAAGAGATTCTAGATCCAAATCTAGTACCCATTCCAAATCAGAAGTCTAAACCCATATGGACCCAAAAGCTTCTTAACGCAGCTAGAAGTGGTGCTAGAGTTCCAAAAGACAAATGAAGAACTAGGTTCCAGTATCAGAATGAGCATGTTGTACTATCTGTCACAAAATGGTGCAGCAAAGTTCCAAGTCAATGCTACTTGATTATGGTGAATGATCTTCTACATGGACCATAGAAGCATATATTTGATCATTTCCTACCTTCACCATCAAGTAGAACCAAACAGATTTATCAGTTCAGAAGTACATTGACAGGTCCACTAATGGACCATGATGTTGCATAGAGCTGCAATTTTTGTAGCAGTGTTTTTTTCTCAAGTTATTTTCCTAAGGAGGAAGCTTCTTTATTCTAAAGGTAGCTTGCATATTTCTATTTTCTTGCTTATTTTTGAGTGGGGGTTTTCCCATGAGTTTTAGCCCCATTTCCTCAGTTGTATTAAGCACAATTTTTTACTTTTCTTCTAGATTGTATTTGGGTGACTTGTGGTCTTGTTACCAGGGCCCACAGTTGTCCAAGTTAGGATTAAGGAGGGTTTTAGGATTATTAATCCTCCCTTGGTAAAATTTCTATTAGATTAATTATTTCCTAACTTAGGAACCTTAAATTAATTAAATGAGTCCACTAGTGCAATTGGGTCCACATGGCCCAATGGAGCCAGATGTACTAGTCATTGAAGTGTGGGGGATGATGCTAGAGGTTAACTACCACTTATTGCATGTGCATGCATCAGTGAGGGAGCCTCCTAGACCAATTCCTACATTTTAGGATCCACTGGGAGTCCTGGCACCAACTTACATCAGGTAGTTGGTGTTAGCACTAGTTAGCCACAATTAGCCTTCAGTTACCTTCTGATGACTCACTATCAGTTAGCTAGCGCATGGTTTGCATGGATAATGCATGCATGCATGTGTAGGAGCCCTTTTGTTCACCTACAACACTTTATTGTACTAAGTTAACTAGTTGTTACTGTCCGTTGGAGTTATTGTTCATTGGAGAGTTGATTTGTTGGACTCTGATATTGATTGGGAGACCTTGACTTAGAAATTCAGTTAGAAATAGTCGTATCCACTTGGAGAATTCAAATTAACTCCTCATGCATTTGAATTATACCTATTTGTAATCTATTGTACACTAGATATTATTATGATGAATATACTGTAAATTCCTAAGCAATACTTGTTTGTTTCCTTTGTGGTTTGTTTTTCTTAGTTTGTATGTTCATCCTCCATTCAATTGCTGGAAAATAATAAGAACTATCTGCTTGAATATCATATGGAATTCAAATTCTAACATGGTATCAGAGCCTTCTCAGGCCAGTTTCATGCTTGTTTCTCCTCATCAAAGATCAAAAGCAGCTGGGTATCCAGAGAAGTCCCCTATGAAAATTTTCTAGCTATGGATTCATTCAGAGCAACAGAGAGGGCATGAGAGACCCAAAAAACATGTTCATGTGTGGAGAAAAAGCATGATTCTAATAGTTCTTATGTTTTAGTGTTATTTGTAATGAAATTTACAGGTGCTACGTAGCTTGAAAGATATATTTGCATTGTACAACCAGATAAATTATGATTTCTCAAACTCCTGAGACATAGATCCTCAAAAATTCCAATTACCTTGATTGGAGGACTCATATGCAGCTAGCATTGTGCAAGCATGGATACCATAGGATTATACATGGATGGGAGGCTGAACCTCATCAGCCGATAGAGCGAAACAAGTTCCTCAACTGTTGTGATGAAGCATTTGGGTACTTATGTACTTATATTTCCAGATATCTCCTCTTCCATCTGGAAGGATTGAGGACTCCTTGAGAAGCCTAGGAGAAGCTTGATATCTTGTTTAACAAACAAGATGAGCTTCGGGGACACTTTCTGGAGAATGAGTTGGTATCTTTACATCCCAGCAATTTCGAGACCATTGAGAAATTCTTCTCCAAATTGAAGTCTCTAGTGCTACAATGTAAACAGTGTGTGATAGAGTGGAAGGATAAGAAAAATTTCCTTTCAATACTTAAAAAACTAGGTCCTGAGTACTCTGTCTATGTCTCTATGTTTCATTCCAAGTGGGAAAGCTTTCTTGATTGCAAGCTACCTTCTCTAGATTCATTCTCTGAGTCCTTAATCAAAGAATAGGAGAAATTGATTCAAATGGAAGTCATCCAGAATTCCAAATATCAATATCTATTGGTTACTGACTCCTCCAAAGCACAATCAAAGGGGGAATAAAAGAAGAAGGAACAAAAGATAGCTTATCTGAAGCCTAAATCAAATCAGCAATCTTCTGAAGGGGGCTTCGGCTCTAAGAAGAATAAATTTGAAAAGAAGTTATGTTCATATTGTGAAAAGGGATATCATCTTGAAGAACATTGTATGAGGAAGGAAGTTGATGAGATTTCCTCTCTTCTCGAGTAGCACAACATTGCTCCTCCAAGAGAAAAGAATCCTAATGAAGAAGCACCAACAAAAGATGCCGAAAGGTGTCATGATTTGAAAGAAACCCTGTCTCCATCCTCAGTATACATTACCTATTTTGGATCCTCCAACCACATGGTTTCCTCCAAATAATCCTTCTCTACTTGTTCACTATCAAAGTCACCTAATATTCACATGGGAGATGATTCCTAGATTCCAGCAGAAGGAAGGGGCTCAGTCAGAGTGAAGCATGGTGAGTTCAAAAATGTCTTATATGTGCCCTCCCTTGTTCCTAACCTATTATTTGTTTACTATATTACACATACAAGCTCTCCCAAGAGGGTCACATTGGATTCAAACTCAATTGAGATTATAGAAAAAGCCACTAGAAAGCTTGTAGCGAAAGGTATTGCAAATCACTCTACCAAAGCTAATGAGTTTTCATATTTCTTTCCTCTTTCTCCTCCTATAGCTTTATTGTCTCATGCTAACAACACCAACAAGATTTGCATGAGAGATTTGGCCATCTCAATTTCAAATATCTAAAGTAGCTCCACAATGATAACATGGTTGAAGGTTTTCCCTACATCAAAATTTCCGATGGAATATGTGCTATGTGCTTGGTGGGTAAGCATCTAGAAAAGAAGTATGTTGTTGGGAAGGCTCATAGAGCTATTTATACACTTGATTTGATACACAGTGATGTATCTAAACCTATAACCACACATTCAATTAATGGTTGAAGGTATTTTTTGACCTTTATTGATGATTGTTCTAAGTACTACTAGATCTACTTCGTGAAGCTAAAATCAGAATTTTTTAGGACTTTTAAAAGTTTTGAAGCTATGGTTAAGAATATATTCAATAAGAATATCAATTCAATAAGATAAAATGGAGGAGGAGAATATGTCAAAAGATATTTCCAGAATTTCTGTGAATCAGAGGGGATTTGAATGGAACACTCAATTCCATACACACCACAACAAAATGGTGTGGCTGAGAGGAAGAACAAATCACTGAAAGAGATGGAAACATGCCTTCTCCATGGAAACCATATACCTCCTTCTCTTTGAGCTAAAGCAATGAACTATGCTTCATATTTGCAGAATAGGGTTCCCCACAAGTCAGTGGATGGGGTGACTCCATTCGAAGCTCTGCATGGGTATAAGCCCAATGTCTCTCATCCGAGTGTTTCTGGTTCCAAATCTTGGGCCAGTATACCACTTGAAAAGAGAAAGGCCTTCCAAGCTCAAAGTAGCAAATGCATACTGCTGGGATATGCAGATGATGCAAAAGTTTACAAACTAATGGAGGTTTCTACCAGAAGATGCTTCATTGAAAGAAGTGTGCAGTTTGAAGAAGATTAGTTGCATGATACTCCTACACTAGCATAGGGAGGTATAACCATTTCTCCTCCTATTTTTGATGATGATGATGACGTGCTATAGGTTTCAGATTCATATGAAGAAGATCACATACATCATGATCCTATTATTGAGACTAAATCTCAAGATATTCTAGATCTAGATCCAATACCCATTCCAAATTAGAATCCTAAACCTAGATGGGCTCAAAAGCTTCTTGATGCAGCTACAAGTGGTGTTGGAGTTCCAGAAGAAAAAAGAAGACCTAAGTCCCAATATCAGAATGAGCATGCTGCACTATCTCTCACAGAATGGTGTAGCAAAGTTCCAGGTCGGCACTACTTGATGATGGCAAATGATCAGCTTCATGGCCAACAGAAGCAAATATTTGATCATTCCCTACCTTCACCATCAAGCAGAACCAAACAGAGTCATTAGTTCAGAAGTACATTGAGAGGTCCACTGATGGACCATGCTACTGAATAGAGCTGCAATTTTTGCAGCAGTATTTTTTTCTCAAGTTGTTTTCCTAAGGAGGAAGCTTCTTTCTTCTAAATATAGTTTACAGATTGCTATTTTCCTGCTTATTTTTTGGGGGGGGTTCCCATGAGGTTTCCCCTTATTTCCTAAGTTGTACTAAGCAACATTTTTTACTTTTCTTCTAGATTGTATTTGGGTGACCTATGGTCTTGTTACTAGGGCCCATAGTTGTCCAATGTAGGATTAAGGGGGGGTGTTAGGATTATTAATCCTCCCTTTGTCAATTGTCTATTAGATTAATTATTGCGTAACTTAGGAACCTTAAATTAATTGAATGAGTTCATTAGTGCAATTGGGTCTACATGGCCCATTGGGGCCACATGTACCAGCCATTGAAGTGTGGGGAACAATTCTAGAGGTTAACTACCACTTATTGCATGTGCATGCATCAGTGGGGGCGCCTCCTAGACCAATCCCAACATTTTAGGATCCACTGGGAGTCCCGACACCAACCTACTTCAGTTAGTTGGTGTTAGCACTAGTTAGCCACATTTATCCTTCAGTTACCTTCAAATGACTCACTATCACTTATCTAGCACATGGTTTCCATGGATAATGCATGAATGCATGTGGAGGAGCGCTTTGGTTCACCTACCACACTCAGTTGCACTGAGTTAGCTAGCTATTACTATCCGTTGGAGTTATTGGTCATCATAGAGTTGATTTGTTAGACTCTGATACTGATTGGGAGACCTTGAGTTAGAGATTCAGTTATATACAGTCTTATCAACTTGGAGAATTCGAATTCACTCCTCATGCATTCGAATTATACCTATTTGTAATATATTTTACACTAGATATTATTATGATGAATATACTGTAAATTCCTGAGCAATAATTGTTTGTTTCTTGTGTGGTTTGTTTTTCTTAGTTTGTATGTTCATCCTCCATTCAATTGCTACAAAATAATAAGAACTCTTTGCTTGAATATCATATGACATTCGAATTCTAACACCTAATATAGTAGAAAATTTAATAATCAGTGATAAGTACCATCATTGGAAGTTCAACATAAGGATGGTGTTATTGTACTCAAGGAAGACCTGTTAAGTATAGGTATTGACACTTGAGGTGTAGCAATATAAGAACAAAAAATGGTGCAAGAACAAAAGCATCTAGCATATGTTTGCTTTACCTTCATGAAGTAAGATTCAAAACTTGAGCTTTCTTATTCTACAACCTCCAAGCAAGCCAACATATTTTGGAACAACACTGGGAGATGGAGAATATTGTTAAATAACTATTTATCCAAAGAAGAAGCAAACAATATGGTTAATCAGATCAAAACCAATTTGATCAAATGTGGCATGAATATGGAAAGATAAATCAAGCGGTAAGATTGAAAATACAGTGGAAAGTGCCAAATTTTTGCTCAAGACTCACCAATCTAAAATGCATTTGGTGAGGAAATGTATTGCATGTTGATGAAAACAACCCAAATCATGCTCCATTTTCAAATCGTAGAATTTGAGCTCTGGACAGAAGCTACTTCTACAGAACCATACTCAACAAATTTGGGTCCTCATAAAATCTATTATGAGATTGCACTATAAGAAGCCTATCAAGGTAAGAAACCTCCAGTTTCATACTTAGATATTTGGTATATTTGGCTCTTTCAGTACTTGATTAAATAATAGCTCCATGTTTGCACTTTCCAATTTACCACTCCACTTAATGGGAACATATTATTTTCTTATATATCCACTTTCTTATCGTACATATTATCAAAATCCCTATCTTTTTAGATACCATCCTCTTAACACAATAGACTCTTCTAAGAATTATTACCCCCACCTGATCAACACTTAGGAAGGCTAGTACTTTAGGGTTTGTGTTAGTGCTCGTGTCTAGTTGGAGAGGAATTCATGTTGGAGAATAATAGAGTAGGAACGAGGCTATATGGTTGAGGGTAGAAATCCAGTCAGGTTGTGCAGGCTTTACTTGACTTGTTAGGGAAGTGTAGGAAAGGCTAGTAAGGCTTTTGTTCTAGCTAGATTTCTTTGTCAGTCGTAGCTTGTAATAAGAAAAGAGTAAACATGCCAGAAATAAATAAAGAAGAAGAGTATTATGGGAATCAAAAAATCTTGAAGCTAAGCTCACAGTATCAAGAATGTATAAATACAACAAAATATGTGACAATCTTGGACCAAAATTGTATATCTAAGCAAGCAAAATTGGAATTTGGATAAGCAAGACACCATCCATCGTCAGGGCCAGCTAGAACAATGCACGTGTTACAAAAGAACAATGTCTAAGCTAGATTGAAGGACTTGGATGTGTATGGTTCTTGACGATATAATATATAGTAGGATATGCAGGTTATTCATCCCTGAGAAAAACTAGTTCATATGAAGCCAGGATATGTTTTAAATGATAACCAAAAATTTATATATTCCCACTATATTCCTTGAAAAGAAAGATGAAGAGCAGAGTTAAGAGTACTTATGATATCCATAAGGAAAGAAGAAAAAGAAGTGCAAATATATCAACTAAAGTTATATTCCACCATTACATCATTTAGCTCAAGAGAGGAAACTAGATGTAAAATTATCATATTACAAGATGAGAGCTAGCATTGCTATTGTTTCTGTATGTGATAATTTTGATGAACCCCTAATCTAAGACGATGAAAAGAAGAATACATGAAATAAGAGTTATTTTGTTGATTCTCAATGTTAACTATGTTTTACATCAAAGAGGCAAGGCAATTGTCTACAACTAGGGTACATTATCGAACCCGATTAAGATGAGAACGATAGGTACAAAGGAATCTTGACTTCTAAGGGATATTGTTAAACCAAGGGACTTGAAATCAATGTAACAATTGAAATTGGAGTAGTCCACATCTATTAAAACATTTCTTGCAATAGTAGTGAAATACCTTTAAGGGCCCGAAAACAAAAATTTTGAATTATGAACTAAAATAATAGATTTGGATGAATCACTCTGAAAGGATTCATTTGAAAAGATAGAGAATCTAGTATGTCATATGAAGAATACTTTGCACAATTTGAAGCAAGCAACCCTTGGCTAGTAGTGAGGATTGATTAGTTTCTGCTTAAATATGATTTCTAAAGGGAACTGGTTGACCATGATGGCACAAGAATCCACACTGTCATATGAATAACATTGCACAATTTGACGTAAGAACCCTATGCTTAGTATCCAATATTCATTAATTTCTACAATTTTAAAGGAGTATAAATGACAACAATATAGCAAAAATCAGGATCGATTACATTATTTCAATGACCATGTATTCATAAGTAATGACTTGAATGAGTGGAAATCAACTAAATCAGCTTGAAATTGGACTTCAAGATGACTGAATTTGGGGTAGTACATTGTCACCTTGAATTTACCAGAAGAAGTACCTTGAAGTAGTTTGAAGTTTGCACTATTTCAAGTGACCAGAGAAGCTATCTAGATTGGGAAGTTGATAACAGATATATGCTATGCACAAGAATCTCCAACCCATTTTCATAGAATGTCAAATCCACATAGAAATTAAGAGACCTGAAATACAAAGACAATGAACCCAAAATACGAAGAAATCTGGTGTCATTTGAACATTAAAGGCAGTGAAAAACAACAAATTAGGGGCCAAGGAAGCTACATAATTGGTTGATATGCAAGATAGTCTAAACAATTGGCATACTGAAATTTACTAAAAATAAAATTATATCAATATTTAAATGGGATGGGTGCAACAATTTGGAGTCAATAGGGATACAAAGTTGAATTATGTACACAACCACCTTTAACAAATAGGTGAGTAAAAAAGGACTTATTTGATCTTTCATCTTCTTGCAAATTGCAATTAACAACTAAAGTAGAAATTACTTTATGGGATGAGTGATGTAGAATAAGGAAAATTTGAGGGGAAAGAAAAATAGTATTAACTTTTCCATCGATTTAACCAGTGTTCTAGAACTAGTAGATTAATGTGTGACTTCTGCGAGAAAACTTGGCACAAAAAAATGTCCTTTTTCATTCTGCTTTGAAAAATGAGCATATGTGACACTTAACAGGAAAACTTTTTGCATAAGATTTCCTACCTCAATTTATATTGCACATGACTTTTTCTAGTTCTTTACCTAAGCAACTAGTTCAAACCCTTGTTGAATCCGAGTTGAAGTCCTGCCACAATGTTTTTAAAAGATAAATTAGATTATATATATATAGCATATTATATATAGTTGGCACAGTCAAAATAAAATTATAATGTTGTGTCACATTTCTTGTCACAGATATTAAATAAATAATTATTTCCCATAAAAACAGGGGACTTGGAGATCCTTAATGGGTAGCCCTTCCTATAATTTTAGGCTTAGGCATTGATCTCAAGTAAAGACACTTACAGTAATTGGATGCACTGATCATGAACTATATTGATTGCACCACAGTAAAGTGTGCAAATGAGAAGCGCATTCAGATTTAATAATAACTGGTCCCTTCACTAGTCTTTATGCCCCTTGATTATCAATTATTTTTGTCTCAATGTAAGCATATGTGCTTCCAGACCTAGATTGATAGTTTTTTATGCTTCATTTTTACTTATCATACTCTTTCTAGTGCTACCATACATAGATGAACTCGATCTAATCGCTAAAACTCAAATGCACTAGACTATACATTAATTAGGTTAAGTGTCATATGAATACATGTCTTCAAATTTTCATCCGCTCAATTTGGATTTCTTTTTCTATTTACAAATTCGTATAGGACTGCAATCAATCATTCTTTGGAATTCTAAAAGCACGCGAAAGTGCAGATTAGTTACACGCATTATTTCCTATATTAACATTTCTTTATCGTAAATATCTCCAGAAACATATGGAAGAAACACTCCATCCATTTCCTAGTGTATAACAACATTTCCTATGTTTATTTGTTTTTAACATTTTCTGGGAAGATCCCAGTGGGACCCACCAGCATATTAAATGAGAAAACTATTTTAAACCCTCATGACCCAATATTTCATTAAACAAAGACAAAAAATTATGAAAATAGTTCTATCCTCGTCTTTTCTTAAGTGTTTCTGTGTGGTTTTATTGCATGTGGAGGTTTTCAGAGCACTGGAAAATGAGAGTTGTGAGCATATTTTTTGAGAAGCAATTAAGTAAACGAATAAATTGAAAGTTGAGGTTGTGCAAGTGGTTATTTAAAGCTACTGTATTTTTTATGCATTCTCTAGCCTTTCCCTCTAATTACACAGCATGTGCTATCCATAATAGAAACCTCAAGGATACCCCAGAGTCCATCTCGAGGTAACAAAACCAGACTTGATAAAATACATGTTGACATTTCAGTTTCAAAATATGAGGCTATCCACCATATTACAATTTTATCCTCCTATTATGAGGTTATTGTATGGTTAAGCAACACACAAACTCTTGTGTAATTCATTGGATTCATTCCTCCAGAATATGTGATTCACGCCTGGACAAAGGAGACAAATGGATGGAATTGCAAAGCAATAAGAACTAGACAGAGACCCGAAATATGAACACAACAAACCACAGAAGGAAAACAATCGACCATGAACACAGTAGTATTTTACTTTTGTTTTCAACAAGAACAAATATAAGGTCTTTCTTGAATTAGTAATTATATTTCATTTAGAAAAATAAAACACCAATGACTACTCAAAGTTGTAATAACTTCCAATTCCTATTGAAGTTTCACTTTGTGACGAGTGACCTAATTAGCATTAATGGAATTTTACCTAAGCATATATCAATGCCCCAGCACTAGCCACATATCCACATTCACCATTGTTGGTCATGATCTTAAACAAAAATTTATTTAACCATAGATGGTCATTTCCCAGAAAGAACTAATTTCTTGGTCTTTTTAAAGATGCTTAGTTATAAGATTTGTTTACATATTGGCCCTTAAAGACCTATTGAAAATGGTTTATAGTCAAGTGATATCATAATTTTTTCCTCAGGAAATGAATTATATGGTTCTCATCATTCGTGAGTCATATTAACTCTAATATATTTATTTTTCAAAACTACCATTGAATAATTCTACAAAATCTACAAAACTTTGAATCTAACCAAAACCCAAGAACAAAAACTTAGTATAGAATCTATAATATAAATCTTTCTAGATAAGAAAAGAAATACATCAAAGAAGACAACGTCTTGTTATTACAGGAGCACCAATGCAATATATGTAGCACAACTCTCATACCTACTGCTCAAATTTTCCCTAAAAATGTATCTTGCAACATTTTTCCAAACAAAATGCATCTAGCCATGCTTTAAAAAATAAACTGATGCTATATTACTACTATGGTAAATGTCGTTATTTCTACTTTTAACTTCATCATCCCAAATACTACTTGGATTATCATTCTACAAATCCACTTTCAATGCAATCAATTGTTAAGTTAACATATGTTTATCTTCTTACTAAGTAGAGAGGATAACCCCAACTTACCCCAATTTTGGGAAAGGTATTAAACAACTAAATTGTATCAAAACACTGCAAGCCTTCTCAAATAAAGAACATTGTTTTGGTTAGCAAAACTCAATCAATGCAGCATGTCCTCTCTCATTCTGGATGTAACATGAAATAGTAGAGAGATTCTATTTGACCAAAGTTAAGGGATCCCATTCCGTCAAATTTAGAAGATCCTATTACAACTACTAAAATGAATCTATAAAGTTTAATCCTTGGTAAACAATAACAACAACACTGAACTAGGTATGGTGTTTATATCTTGGTAAAAAGAGTAATAGGAGTATCTACTACAAAAACAAAAAACACACCAAGGTCAACATGGTCAGACAAGGACAATATGAGCCAACAAATAAAATTTATATTAAAAAAAGAAGTCTCTCTATCCCTAGAGGAATTATCAATTTCCATCTAAATATAACAGCATTAACCCTAATTTCTCCATAGCAGGGTGCAAACCCTGACGAAATCTTTGACTCTCACCTCAAATATTATAGAAAAAGGTAAAACAAATGCAACATTAAGATTTTGTGGCATGATGCATAACATCTAAATAACCATTTATACTCTGTATCTTCTAGTTTCGGATTCAAACCCACCACTCAAAAATTACCCCTAATCCAATTTATGTCAAATTCAAAAAAGAAAATCGACGAAATTTAAAAATCAGTGTACCAATATCAATACCTAAACTTACAAATGAACAATCTATAAACTAGCACACATCACCTAACCAAATCATTACAACCTATATGAATTCAAGTACAAAATCTTCAAACATAATAAATAAAATGCTTATATTTTTGCACCTAAAATGAAGCTTGGGAAATCATATCATTATAGCATCTACAAACTCCAGTGCAGATGAAAAGGTTCTCCTCCAACACTTCCACTGCCAAAAACCCATGAAAACCACAAAAACAACATGCTTAGGCAGATGAAAACGTTCTCCTCCAACACTACCACTATTGAAAACCCATGAAAACCATGAAAGCCCTATGCTCCCTCTGCAAAATTTCCTCCAACACTGCCACTATCAAAAACCAATGAAAACCATGAAAATAACTTGCTTAGGTAGATGAAAACGTTCTCCTCCAACACTGCCACTGCCAAAAACCCATGAAAACCCTATGCTCCCTCCACGAAATCTCCTCCAACAATGCCACTACGGAAAACCCACAAAAACCATGAAAACCCTATGTTCCCTCTATGAAAACCATGTGCATATAGTTCGTTTGCAATAAAAAATCCCCCGCCATATTGGGGTATTTATATAATATATAATATAAGCCCTTATACCCTTAATATAAGGTCAATATATTGTTTTGAAGTTTTTTAATTTTTTAACCCCCAATATGAATGAACATGATCTATCAGCAACACCCCCATGGTCTAGGAGGAGAGAAACCCTGGCCCTCTCTACATTTGAACAAGGTAATTAACTTCAATCCTTTATAAATTCAGTTTTTCAAATAAAAATACTTTATGGTTCTAACTGTAATGTGGATACTTGCAGGTTTGGGGAAGCCAGTGAGGATAGTGACAGGGTCACCTGCTCTTAGGAAAGCTTATTTAAACACTAAGGTGAGTAAAACCACCCTCTACTATGTTTATTCATTATGTAAACATTCTTCTCTTATATGACATTTATTTGTTGCTTGGTTAAGAAAATGACTCTGGGTTAGTTGTTGTCCATCTGCAGTATTGGTTTGTTTTATCCATAAGATACTTTTTAGACTATAGTTTTATTAAACCTGCATGAGTTTTTATTTTATTCGACGGGAAGAGGGCTTCACAACCTCTCTATTACATCATCTTGTATAAGTTTATGGGATTAACAATGTTGTGGGTGCCATCTTTTTTCACTCTTTTTTGGGATTATCACCACTTTGGTTCAGTGTTACTGTAAAACTAATTTATATACATAATGGTTCTTAAAAGAATAGAGGATTCCATCAATGATGTTGTAATGTCCTTAAAAATTAAAAATTAAAATAAAAATTTATTAGGCTAGTTAAGCACTACCTATTTTGGACATTATAGGAACGTGTCGTACTCTATCGTACTACTGATTTGTTGTAAGCTGTTATTACATCCTACTTCCTTACTTCAGTTATGATTATTATTGTGTTTACTGTTTTTACTTAAAGTGTCGAAATATTTTTTACTTAATCTATTCTTATGGTTATGCATGGATGTGTATATTAAATACTTTGATTATAGACTGCATTGCTATTTTACATGTGTTTATCGTTGCATACCTGATTCTAACTTAACTTTGTTTTTGGAACCTAAGTGGGTGGAGTGGCAGGACTAGTTCTCCCTTGTAACTGTATGAGAGGTAAAAGTCTCTGCTTGTCTAGTGGGCTTACTTAGTTCTATTGAACTAAGGAACTCTTAACATGTTTACATGCAGGTGCACCTAGTGATGATAAACTTGTTACGGAAAGCTAAACATTTGGTCACTAGTGTTCATACTTGTTGCTAGTGACACCTACTGGTTATTTATTATTATTCTGTATAGACTTGTAGTATTTACAAGGTCAATACCACACCCATCATTTCATGACACAACTCAGTATTTTTAATGGCATTTATTGTTCTTGGGGTAATTATTATCAATTGTTCATAACCTAGTCTATTTGTATTACATGTTTATTTTATGATAAGTAATTAACTTATACTTTTGTTTTATTCTTTTACAGGTTCTACTATCATTGGTTAAAAATGAAACTTGGTCTATGTTTATACAACATACCATTGCATATTGCATATTCCATAGTCTTAGCCTTAGAGCATAAAGAGTTTTATGCATAAGGTCCTAAGGTTTAAAACCCAGGGTAAGAGATACATATGTTAATGCAGACCTTGTATTAACTTGGGTTGGTGAATAAATATCATAGTTTATACCTATGCACAAGGGGTTTAAGACTTTGCATGGGAAGGGAGGCATTTGTTACTATAATGTATGGAAACTATGGAGAAGTGGGTTTGGGTTTTGATAATGGGAAACAAGCTGGCGCCATTAATGTGCGTTGGAGTGTGTGGCAGCCCAAGCTTAGGGCTTGGCTCATGATGGGGTTTTTTCATTACTCAATTCATTATTTTCCCCTTCTTGCCTTTGCACAGCATAGTGAAGGTGTCTTCCAGATTAACAGAGGTAATATTTCGCTTGGTTTTCATAGCATTGTTTGATGGTTTGTATCTTAGACATGATTTCCATGCTTCTCATTCATCTCATTACTTGGTGGTTGTAGGTGATAGGGCTGACGAGGAGTGGCATAGTTCAAATCTTTGAGAACAAATCGTGGGTGATGCCATATCATTCACGGTAATCTTGTTAATCAGGCCCGCACTTGTCACCTCTCGACTTTATGGTTGAGACTGAGTTTCATTTCTTCGCTGGTTGAGGTTTAATGTGGGATTTTTTTATTTGCTTTCGGGCCTAATTTTATAATGATTTGGGCATGTAATGTTTATGATGATGTTGGCAATGAATGGGAGCCTTGGTACATTTGATCAGCTTTGTGTGTAAATTGTAAATCATGTTTTGTTTATTTTAAAATCTAGGGAAGCACCATTGCTTGCAATGTTTCCATGGCCAATGGAACTCGAATGTGTAAAGTCAATTATGGTTTTTATACGACTGTTTATAAGTGTATACTGCATTTGATTTCAAAGGTTATTTATGTTGGGTTTTATATCGCATTCACCTTCATGGTTGGACTGTGTATATTCGCTTCCATTATTTTCTTTAGTTGTAAGGTTGTAAATGGTGATAGCGTATGGCTTGGGGCCATGCCGTGAAGGGTATGAGAACTCTCCATGGTAGCTGCAATAGCTTAGATGGGTGCATACTTACTGTTTTATTATTTCTTGTGTAAAAGGAAAAGTAATATCTATTGTGGGTGTAAAAACCGTGCGTTGGAAATCCTTGTTGTAGGTTGGTTGTTGACAGGGTTTCCACACATTTGAAAAGGTTTAGTTTAGTTGACTATATGTTTTATTTATGGGATCGAGGCCATGTTTACAGTGTGTGTGCAAAAAGCGAGAGTTTCACCTCTGTAGTGAAATTAGTTTTCTGTTTCATCTCGTATACACTCTGTGTATAGCGTGGCCTTATGAAACGTAGAATGACTCTAGAGGATTCGAACCCTGGTCAATGTTTATACAATGATTTTTTAATATTTGGGTGGTTTCGATTTGGGCTTAAGTGCCCACAGGATTTGATTCCTTCAATCTCTCATATAATTACTTTGAGTTGTTAAAATGCTTATGGTTTATTTTATATAATGGCATGGAGTATTATGGTATGTATTTTGACATTTGGGTGTCCAAAGGATTCGATCCTAGGATCTCTTGTTTGAATCTATAGTTGTCATTTAGTGTTGTAACTACACTTTGGTTATTTTTACATGTTTGTTGTAGA
>LPNX011116370.1:76698-86698 GCA_001517045.1 Pseudotsuga menziesii | reverse complement strand
TTTAGTATCATAAACATATTTCTTTAATAATGATGCATGGAAAACATTATGGACTCTTATGTGTGTGGGTAATGCTAGTTTATATTCCACTCGCCCTCTCTTGCCCAGTATTTGAAAAGGTCCACAAAACCTAGGTGCTAACTTACTGCACCTCCTCAAGATCAACGAGCTCCATTTTGCTTTTACTTTCAAGTAGACATGGTCTCCTATTTGATAACCTTTATATTTTATTTTCTGATCCATGTAACTTTTCTGGAGGTCTTGTTCTTCTTTAAGGTTACCCTGGACCTTGGTAACCAACTATTCCAATTCCATTAATTAATCAGGCCCTAACATGAGTCGATCCACCGGGCTATCCCAAGTAACCGATGCTCTACTCTTTCGTCCATAGAGTACCTCAAAGGGACTCATCTTGGCAGAAGCCTGGTAACCGTTGTTATACGAAAACTATGCAAGATGCAGGAGGTCTTCCCACTTAGTGGGGTTTTTCATGACATACATCCTAAGCATGTCCTCAACAATCTAGTTTACTCTTTTTGTATGCTCAGTTGTCTGTGGGTGATAAACAGTGCTAAAGTTCAACTACGTTTCTAATCCAGAGAATAAATATCTCCAAAAGTTTCTTGTAAACTTAGAATCTCTATCCGAGATGATTGCCTTGGGTATCCCATGCAATCTAAATATCTCCTTCAAGAAGATATCGACAATGTGTATGGCTTTGTAGGTCAACTTCACTGGAATGAAGTGTGCTACTTTTGACAAATTGTTAACTAATACAAAGATAGAATCAATTTGTTTCTTACTTTTCGGTATTCCAGTGATAAAATCCATACTAATGACCTCCCACTTCCATTCTGGAATGGGTAACAGCTACATCAATCCTGAAGGATGTTGATGCTTAGCTTTGACCAGCTAACATTCCTGGCATTTCGTGATGAACATCACAATCTCAGCCTTTAACTTAGGCCAAAAAAAGTGTCTCTTGACAATGGATATCATCTTTTGATATCCCGGATGCCCCAATTAGGGTGCCTGATGAAATTCTATGAGGATGCTGGACTGAATGTCCCCTTCTTCTTGAATGTACAATGTCTCTTTCAACCATAGTAGTCTTGATTCGTCTACCTTGTACTATTTTTGTTGTTGAAACAACCTGTCCTCTTGGATGCTCTTGAGGATTTCTACATAGAAAGGATCAAATCTATTGGTCATTCTAATCCTCTCATGCAAATTTGCATCAGTTTGACTATAATTCACCTCATATATCATATGAGTTCGTTGGCTCAAAGCATCAACAATCCATGTTCTCTTTTCCATTAATATGCTTTAGCTCAAAATGGTACTCACTAAGGAAAACCAACCACCTAGCTTGCCTCGCAGTCAGATCCAGTTGTTCGAATAAATACTTCAAACTCATATTGTCTGTCTTCAGAAGGAATTTCCTTCCCATGAGGTAGTGCCTTCAAAGCATGGATGATGGCTGTTAACTCAAGATCATGCGTGGGGTAGTTATGTTCATGCTCTTTTAACTTTCATGATTCATAATAGATCGCATGATCATTCTGCAAGAGGACTCATCCAATTCCTTCCTTGCTTACATCCATCCAAAGAATGAAATCCCCATCGGGATCCGTAATTCGTAGTATCGGTGCGGTCATCAAAAGCTGCTTAAGATTTCGAAAACTTCCTCGCACTTGGTCGTCGATAAGAAATTATTTTCTCTCATTTGCAAAGTAGTCATGGGACAAGCTATTCTCGAGAAGTTCTCAATGAAATTCCAAAAATATCTGGCTGATCCCAAAAAGGACCTAATTTCAGTGACACTAGTAGGGGTAGGCTAGTCTTCTGTGGCTCTAATCTTTTTTGGGTCCACAACTATCCTTGTCTTGGAGATAATGTGACCCGAGTACTATATCTGTGGTTTGTAAAAATCACATTTACTAAACTTACCGTAAAGCTGTTGTTCTTATAACACTCGTAGTCTTATGCGAAGGTGTTCTTCGTGTTCCTATTTACTCTTAGAGAAAATTAGGATGTCTTCTATAAAGACCAAAACAAATTTATCCATATACTTACTGAATATATTTTTCATTAAGCACATGAAGTTTGTTGGTGCATTGGTCAACCCAAACAACATCACTACAAACTCGTAGTTCTTGTACCTTGTATGAAAGGTGGTTTTTTGAATATCCTTGTCGCGAATCTGTACATGATGGTACCCGAATCGTAGTTCAATCTTTGAAAATATTTTGTCTCCTCCTACCTGATCGAACAAGTCATCAATCCTAGGGAGTGGGTATCGGTTCTTGATAGTCATTTTTTTCAACTAATGGTAATCGATGCACATCCACATCGTACCATCCTTTTTCTTGACAAACAGTATTGGTGCTCCCCAAGGGGACACACTTGGTGAGATATATCCTTTCTCAATCAATTCCTGCAACTGCAGTTTGAGTTCCACCAACTTTGGTGCACTCATGCGGTAAGGGGATTTGGAAGACGAAACTAATCCTAGTGTCAGTTCAATGGAAAAGTCAGAGGTAATCCTAGGATTTCCTTGGGAAATACATCCTTTAATTCTAAAAGAATGGGAGAGTCTTCTATGTGTTGTTCTCTTTCAGCCTCTATGTCTCGAATATTTACTGAAAACAACTTGTACCCTTTCCTAACACATTTATTTTCTTGTAAAGTAGATATTTTCCTTACAGATATTTTCTTTGGAATGCCCTAAATCTTCACTTGATTCCCTTGGATGTTTGTACACAAGATTGACTTGTGTAAGAAATTGACCATGACATGGTGTTATTCCAACTAGTCCATGCCGATAAGTATATTATACAATCATAAGGGTATGATGTTCAAGTTTAATTTTGTTGGAAAACCATTCAGGTTTACCTCGCAATATTTAACTATTTTCGAAACCTTCCATTTTGTACATGTGTCTAACTGAACCAGCCAAGTTTTATCATGTTTTACTTTTCCTAGTTTGCATACATCAACAATTTTAGGCGATACATAGCTCTGGAAAGCATCGAGGTCAATAAGTATTTAAATAGAAGTGTTCAAGATCTTACCTTCTATCTCAACCATGGTAGCCTGATGGTCTGCCTGTCGGCCATCCAAGGATGCATAAATCTACGGTGTTCCAGCCATGTCCTCGATCATTGGTTCTTCTTGTAAGTTATGCAAGACCCCATTGGTCTTGTTCTTATAGTCTCGGGCATGATGATACCCACTACACTTCCAACATTTGATCTATATCGGGGTAGCATTGGCTCCCCCAACTGCTACTCACTTGTTAGCATTTGGAGTTGGTATGTAGGATTTTGTACCTGATTTGTTGAAATTATTATTTGCTAGAAAATTGTTGTTCTATTTTTTGTACGGGGGTGGGTTAAACCCTAGTTTACATTTATCAAAGAAGTTCTTACACTTTTCTCTATTTATATTCATGTTTTATTTCCTTAGTTTTCCATGCTCATTGTAGAGCCTAGCTTTGTGTAATGTGGTGTCCAAGGTTTTAGGCATGTCGAACTCAATCCTTTCCCGAAAGTTGGGAGGAAGACATCCTAAAAAATGTTGGATTTTTACCTTTTCTTCCTTGATGTATGGTACATAATGTAACAGATCTAGAAATATGTTAATAAAAGCATTCATAGTCATGGATCCCATACGTAGTTTGTGAAACTCTTTTACTTTTCTGTCAAAGAATCTTTTCGGCATATATTTTTGTTGAAAGATTTTGTGGAAGTTACTCCAGGGTATTGTTGATGTATTTGTAACTTTGGAATGTATTCACTTGTATATTTCATTTATTATACCCTGATGTTTATTCCAAGAAGTATCTGTAATGTAATTAAGTCATGTCATGCCCCAATGTTCCCATTGGGAGGTTCCATAATGTAAACAAGTCATGTCAAGTCATTATGGGTAACCCTCCTATTGTTCAAGGGTTAAAGTTGCCACAGTTGTGGGGCCCTAGGGTCATTAGACTCTCCTAGAGAAGTTGGCCCTAATGAGTTATTGTCAAATTGGGAATTAGTATAAATAGAGAGTGAACCTCTCTATTTATCACACACTCACTCATACTCAGTTGTAGCACATAACTGAGAGAGAAGAAGTTGTTGGGGCTAGAAAGAAAGAGGCTACTGCTGTCAGGAGATCATCTTACTATTTTTGGGGCTTTTCTTTTGCTCTTGATTCTATCTCTGAGGAAGTTGTGAGGTTTTCTCCATTTATGGTTTCCCCAAGGAAAAACATTGTGTTCATTGTATCTTGTGTTTTATTGTTGTGCTTGTTATTCTCTCAATTAAATATCCTAATATAATGCTAGCTTAAATGATAAAAATCTAACATGGTTTCAAAGCTAACCTAAGAAGAAGACACTATGCAGCTGTGGAAAATAGGGCTTCCTACTTTTTGGATCTCTCCACGAGGGCTTCACTTGTTGACCAATATCCTATCACGTTAGTTCATATTGTGGGTTTTAAAATTATCAAAAATTGAACCAATATATTGCAGGTATTGGGGGGACGAGGGGTTTAAGGTGGGGATGGGTAGGGTGGTTTATAAGGATTGAGGTATAAAAAGGGGTGGGGAGGAGGTTTTAAGTATTGGGAGGGGGTTTCAAAAAAAAGTGTTTGGGTCAATATCTCTTGAAATTAAGGGTATTCTTTAATATCCCATGATCGCATGTGCTATGTGAGATGTTCACTAAGTGAAGTCCCCATGGATCTCTCTCCACAGATTTTCAGCAAAAGAAGGTTGGGATGAATCTCCTCCCCAAGTGCATCTTTCTGTCAAAGCAGAATCTGATTTTGATCATTTTCAGTTTTTGACCCGTCACTACTACCAAAAATTAGGGCTTTCCATAGAAGTGGAATTTTTGAGTGAGCCCAAGCCTGGATTGATCTCCTCCTCAAAATAAAAGTTTAGAGATCAAGATCAAATATTTTGGTTGGAAAAAACTTTGGGAAATTCAAACCCTAATCCGCTCCTAAACCAACTCTACAGAAATTCAGCTCTTGATCTAGATTCGACATCTTAACCTAGAAAGATATAAATCTTTTGTATTTCCATTTGAGGTTCTGTTGCAGCTGCAACATTTTCCCAAAATTCAAAAAATTTTGGGACCCTCCTTTTATTTCCTTTTTGCTCAGCTCCTTGGTTTTGTTTGATGTTTGCGCAAGGATTACCTTTTTTCCAACGATGTTTTACGGTTTGTTTTGGTTCTTCCCTGCCATCGAAAGTGTTTTATACTATTGAGTCAGGAGTCCAGTTATATGCGTTCCCACCGTTTCGAAAAATAATGGGACATCGAGACCAATTCAAGGTTTATTCGCCTCCGATGCGCTTTATTCGTCGGCAGTTGTTTTAAGATCTTGTCGAAACATTTGTCTCTACGCCATCCGCCATTGTGGAGGAGGTATTGTGAAGCTTCCCAAGGGTTGTATTATCCTTTTTTGATCCCCGTTGTTTTGATTTGCAAATCATTAGGCTTTCAGTGTTTGTCGTTGCGGCTTTGGAAAGCACTGTCCTTCCGTTGTAGCTTGTTTTTTCGCTTGACCGATTTTTCATTTTCGTCGAAGTCATGTTTATTTTTACCCCCAATTTTTATTGGTCTGCGGAACTCAAATCCTTTATGGTTTCCATCGTTGCAGCTCTTCAACCAACTATTGGTCCGAGGCCTTAGTTTGGTGAGATTTGATGTGAGGTTTATTTATTTCTCTTGCTGATGCCATTGCAGGTCTCCTAGCTATTTCATCGTCCACCGTTGCAGAGGTGATACTGACAGGATCGTTGATCCCGCAGCCGTTCTGCCTCCCGACTGTTTTATTTTTCCCGTTGATTATGGTTGACCACGGCGTATATATTGGGGTTGGGATTTATTATTTTTTATTGTTATTTTTGCAAATTTCTCATGCTTTTGTTATCGCTCGAGCAGACCAATGCACTCGCTGTTGATACCTCGCTCCAAGGTGGATCCTCTATGGAGGTTTGCGATTTTTCTCGACCAATCCCGCAGCACATTACCAAGTAGGACCTTATGCCCATTTTACCTTTCTATTCAAATGGTCAAACTATTTTTGCTGCCCTTGGTTAGCTGCTGTCTTAGGAGTTAGTGGATACCTAGGTTTCCATTTCAGCGTATATATATAATCTAGGTAAGTGGTCTGGCTTCCCAGTTGGGGGTTTTGTTGGTTTGTTCGATGACTACATTCGCGACCATTATGGGTTTGCATCCCACACTTGACTGCTGGGGAAGCCATTGCAACCAGTCGTTATGCTGTCCGCACCAATATCCTCTAGTCTGTGTGTCACCGTCCCGGGAGAGCATTTTATTGTTTACTTGAGAGATGCTGAGTTTTTGGTTCCACAGTATAGTGGCCCTCATTTTTGTGAACCAGGGTCATGATGTTGAAGTGACGCCCTGCTTAGGATGAGATTGTTAAACTCGAATATGAACTGTGGACCAATTTAGGGTTCAGAATGCATTCTCTATTCAGATCTTGATGTGAGTGTGTTTTGCAGGAAGTAGCTTCCTCTTATTTTTCCATGTCCAGGACGAATGTATTCAATGTTTGAGAGGCACCGCCTCCTTCATCCTATGATTTATTTGTTCAACCACTTTTATATCTATCATTATCACCAACCTCAAGCTTACAGTGAGTTAAGTGCACTACCACAATGTAGTATCCTTCACATGGGATTGGGCATCATATGTTCCATGAAACGTTTTAGTTTATAATGCTGAGAGGGGGATTTGAGACTATTTTCCCCTTGACAGAGGGAGGGGGATCTTCTTTGTTTTAGAAAAACCATGATATTATGAGTTGATTATGTAAATATTTAGCATATGTCGGTTTTATCTTTTTTGGCAGATTGGCTATGCGCGGGAATACTTGGTTTGTGTATTGTTTGTTTATTTTCATAACTACAATCAGTTTTAGCCTAAACGAGGTAAAATGCTCATACAGTTTGGATCCACTTTTTGAACGTTATCCAGGAATGGCCCAACAGAACCTAAAGAAATTTCTATGTATGATAGGGAAATTCTTTAGAATCCAAGATGTCTAAATGACTAAAGAAGAAGGCTCCCGTAGTAGAGGAGGAACCCGAGGTTGAAATTTTCACCAGAGTTGAGTACACTTATGAGGATACCAAATGCATAGTTGGTATGCAACCCAAATATAAATGGGGGGAAGTATACGTATTAATAACACATCAGGAGGTACCTGACATAGGTTTTGAGGAGGAAACCATATATGCAAATATAGAGAGATCTGCGTTGATGAGAGTTGCTACTAGACCTGAGCTTTTCCCATGCTCAGAGGTGATTGGATGGATTCTTCCCAGGGCAGATGTAACCACCATGATTTTGGAAAATGTTTACAAATAGGGTTATTTTGCTTATATCCCTAGGTATGTAGCACTGGCATACCACTTACCGGAAGCACAAGTGTACTTGACTAAAGACTGGCTAAAGATAATTAATCTGGACCTAGTCAAGACACTGAAGAGAATGCTAGTGCCTAGAAAGAGCTTTAGGAATAGGCCCTCTGGGGAATATGATACTGCCACTTTGAGGACCCCTTATAGGTTCATTGCCCTGATCCTGAATAGGATTTTCAGGAGGGCCCATGGTAAAAGCTTTAAGTTGGGGTGGGTGCCTATTATCTTCTATGTTGCAACACAGGGGACAATGTTCAATTGGGAAAACATTGTGTCCAACAACCTCTCAACCTACATTGCTTCAGCATTAGAATGGGTGTCCTAGAAGAAATCAAAGTTCTATATGAGCTCTATATTGACTGATTGCATACTATGCAACCAACCCTTCCCAAATATGAGGTGTATCTTCGACCAAGAGAGAACACCAGTCTACTCAGCTTACAAGCCATTTTGGGCACACAAGTACCACAGTCACTATAGAGAAGTGTGTGAGCACTTCATAATGCCATTATATACATTGATCTTCTCAAAAGAGTGCAGCTGCATGTCAGAGGAAGCATTGCAGGTCATTGATGAGTATGTAGACTACTACTTAACGAAGGATGGATTGTATTTTAGAATGTATGGATGCTCTAGAGAACCCTCACGACTGCCAAAATATGCCATCGACTATGTAATGCACAAGGAGGCAATTAGGAAAGTCTTCTTAGATGGCATAGGGAGATTTTTATTTGAACATAAGAAAGTGGCTTATCCCCCCTTACCATTCAGGTTGGGAAGCTATAAGTTCACAAGAGTGAAGAAAGCTTATGAATTTGTGGAAGAATTGGGGAAATAAATTTCCACAGGAATGATTCCTGGAATAAAGTGGCAGAGCACTACAAGAAGGCAAATGTACATTTTGAATACACAAGCCACTGGGATAAAGATGAATTTATTTTCTACAGTGCAGAAAATATAACAGCCTTAAGAAGAAGATTTAAAAAGAAAATCACCACGAAGGGCAGGAAAGGATAGGATGAGCAGAAAATGACAGAGGAAGAAGAGGCTAGAAAAAGGGATGAAGATGTTAGGAGGCTAGCACAAGAAGCTGAAAGCTTGCTCAAAGGTGAGGAGGAAGAAAAGAGAAGAGTTGAACAAGAAGCAACTAGAAAGGTAGAAGAAGCTACCCAGAGTGAAGAGGAAGAAAAGAAAAGGAAGATGGATGAGGAACTGAGGAAGCAGGAAGCAGAAAGACTAAAACTGATAGGGGCAGTGATAGAGCAATCAGCTTTCAATCCTATAGACAGTCAAGCTCAGGACTTGGGTAATCCTGATATTCAAGTTCTTGAGGTAGCTACTGGCAGCATAATAGGACAGGCTATGGTCCCTACCCTAAGGCTAATCCCTTTTGAGTAGAAGAAAGGGGAGGAGGTACCAGATTTCAACACTAATTTTTATGATAGGGAAAGGAAAAGAATAGTGAAGAGGACCAAGAGAAAGGTCGAGACTGGGGGGTAGTTGGGTAAAATGATAAATGATACAACCACAGTATATGGGACAGACAAGGACCCCAAATTCACCATCAGAGTTGGTGCTGCATTGATCCATGCTTCTGAGAACAATGTAGATCGGATAATGACTGATCTTGAAAAGTCAAAGAAGTCTGCTTCCCACCTAAACGACACCTTGAGAAGAGAGAGAGAGGAAAGTAGCACATTGAAAAGAAATTTTGAAGACATACAATATGAAATAAAGTCTTCGAAAGTTGAGCTCTAGTCCCTCCAAGTAGAGAAGAGATCTCTAGAGGCTGCCCAAGGAAGTCTAGAGAAATTGCAGCAGGAATGTCAAGGGTTAAGGACAGCAAAGGATGAGTTGAAGATGGTATGTGAAGGTATTCACACAGAAAAGGAGCAGCTGCTAGGAAATATAGGGGAGTTGGAGCTACAGAAAACTACCTTGGAGGAATCTGAGAGGCAATCTCAGGGGCAGACTGCGGAACCTAAAGCATAGGTTACCTCATTAACAACAGCTCTAGAAGAGGCCAGGGAACAACAAGTCAATTTTTATCCTTTCAAGGAGCATGCACTAGCACAAAGGAGTAAGATGCACCAGCTACAAGTAACCATAGAGGAATAAAGGTGCAAGATTTTGCAAGTAGACAATCGGTTGGAAGATATTCTGGAAACCTCTTCATATTTTGTAGACAGATAACAGGATATCTTAGAATTCCTGACGGGAAGGATGGAAAGATTAGAAGTGAATGAAGAAACCCCTATAGATCTTCCATCAAAAGATCAACAAGCCTTGAGGAAAGACTACGATTTACTGGAGTTTTCCATAAACACAGTCGAAGAATTCAAGAAGGTTGTCAAGAAGACAAAGGGGCTTATTCAGAGTTCTTCAGGAGACTTTTGATTACTTATAATCGTTTCCAGGTTGAGGATGAAAAGAGAATGGATACCTTTCTAGACCACAGCCTATTTTTGGAGATATTTCAAAGAAGATATTAGGAATATGGACAAAGGTGTTGGTAATAACTCCCAATTCGTTAATCTATTCATTGCTA
>LPNX011116370.1:44612-72442 GCA_001517045.1 Pseudotsuga menziesii | reverse complement strand
TCGACCGATTTCAATCCAGCGGGACTTAGTATTGCGTCGAGGGTACGTGGTTAGGCCGAGGCTTTTATTATTATTATTTTTTTTCATTCCATTGAGAGTTGAGAGTTGTTAGCGTAGGTGTTCATAGGTCTTCTCGTTGCGGTGTGTGGTGTGTGGCTCCTCAGCGGCAGGGTAGGGTAGGCAGGAGGCCATGCCTCTCCCGATCTCTTCAACGCATTCAATGCAGAATCAATGGGCCGCATTCTACACGCAGCCAGTTTCTCGTTGTGAATACAGTCTCTCCACGCACAGCTCCACGAGACACGATCTCTCCAATGCTCCAAGTCGCAACACAAAAGAATAGATGCAGGCTCCACTTCTTGCAGAGAATATTATCTTCATAAAATCACAGTCTTAGGAATTCTTCATATGCACTTCACGCAGGCTCCAGCGCAGGATGGTCTCTTCAGACCGTCTCCACGCAAAAATCTAGGGTTGTCTTGGATTGCATTGCTACGCAGCCAGAGATCGATCAGTCATTCGATAATGGATATCAACGAGGAAGCCAGTTTCGCGCACAAGCGCACTTTTATGGACTTCTTAGATCAGGATATGGGGCAAGGCGTGTACATGGACAAGATCAGGAGTATGATCAGTCAGGGACGCCATCGTTTGCTTATAGACATGGCAGATTTGCGAAACTTCAATCTTGACTTAACACGAAGGTTGATTCTTAATCCCGGTGAGTACTTTCAACCATTTTCTGACGCGGTGGTGGAGGTTACAAGGAATGTGGATCCCAAGTACCTTCAGGAGGGGCAGCAAGCTTCACGCGGGTTCTTCACGGCTTCACGAGGATGCAGAATACCAAGAAGAAAACTAGGGTTAGGTATAACCTAAATCAAACGTTTAGGAAAATTAATAGAAGGGAAACGCATACACTGCATGCGACTCCACTGGCAGACTGATGGAGCAGTCTGGCAATGGACTGGCAAGCAGAATGCCAGAAATGGGCAGAAATGCAGCAGGAGTTATGGCAGGCAGGCAGCCAGGCTCTGATACCACTTGTTGGTAATAACTCCCAATTCGTTAATCTATTCATGGCTAAGCATTCATTTATACATTCATGTGACGGTTTATTTCACCTTCCGTCCAGCCTTTTCGGCTTCCAACTATTCCTATTTATTTATTTACAATATTATAATCCCTAACGGATTATATTCTAACAAAAGGATCCAGCACATCAAAGCCCTGGATGAGCAGACCCTGAGGAATGAAGTAGCTCATTCTGCAGTTAGTGTGTAGTTGCTACAGGACCAACTTCTCCTGAGCGCATCCAGAATAGAAGTAATAAGAAATCAGGCTGCTAAATTTGAAATTAATATTAATTTCTTTGAACCTTCCGATTTTGAAAGCATTGCCTCAAAGGCTTCAGTGTGGAAAAAGTTCTTGAATAGTTAAGTGGGACCTTCCTCATAAGCACTTTATCTATTTATTGTAATATATTAAAGAAAAGTATGGGAGGTGAAGCATTGGGGAAGCCTAAGAGTTGTTTGTGGGAAACCCAACATTTTTTCTCTTTTTGTATAAATATAGAATATTTAGATAGGAAGGGGGGACTTTTTTCCAGTGAGATTTGTGAGGACATATTGTAAGAAGAACTATTTCCTTTTGCAATAGATAATTATTATTTTCCTATTGGAGAAAGCTTGGTGGAATGTTCAAATGTTGTGCTATGGATTTATTGAAGAGGAACTATTTCATTTTCAGCTTTGTGTCCATTAACTGTGAGATCGTTCTAACTCTTTGAACCTATGTTCTTATTTGAATGCTCTCTGGTTTATTATGTGATAATTTCCACTATGAGTAATGTATGTTTTAACAGGTGACGAGCTATCTTTTCTTGTTTATATTTATTCATGTTTATATGTTTTGATTCTAACAATAGCTATCTGTGATTTATCTTAGCATGTGAACAATATTTCATTACTCAGGAGTTAATAATCTTGCTCCCTAGGGATAGCTTAGTTAGCTTTTGCTTTTTTCAGTCGTGTGTGATTTAGATGCAAGAGAGCCTAAGACAAGAGGTAAGAACCTACGCATCACATTGTGACCACTCCTTGCATTATTCATCAATATGCATCTTAGATAGGCACTTTCACATCATACTTAAAGTCAAAAATACAAAAAATATACACGGTGGACTGGGCCGAATCCGATAAAACCCTTTGTTTTTTGTTACTTGACCTACGGTATCCAGACCGCAAACCGAATGGATTCCCTACACCAAATAGTCATGGGCTAGTTGGGAACGTTGACTAGGGAGAATCCCTTGTTGTTGTTTCCTGCGATTTTCTAGGCCTCAACAGTTTCTAGCACTAGAAGGAGGGCTACCAATGCATGGCTGGTCGGGGAAATCCATTTCCTCAAAATAACTCCACCAGTGATAGTTTAGAAAGAAGTATATTTCCTTATCCAAATACTAAAGAGAATAGAGAACATTTGTTTACTGTGGACAATCAAGTAGTAAAGGATCTGAGAAGACACATGCAGGCTTATGTAAAGAGTATTGGAGGATTACCCATTATCCCTGATTTACCCCGAAGAGAATACAAGAAGAAAGACCATCCCATCTTGGAAGATTCAGTGTTGGTTGGATATTTGGAAGAGTTGGTAGAAGTAGCATTATAGGAAGTTGTTCAGCCTTTAAATCAAGTAGGCCCAAACACACCTTATGGTTCTCCTGTACGGACTCCTGTTCCTTCACCTCCTCACTCTCCACCCAGACTCATGGCAGGTGTAAATGCAAACCAGCCACATAACCCACCAAATCCACCACCGAATTGGAAAGCCAGATCACCCCTGAACCTAACACCTCCGTTGCATGATTTGCCTCAAGCTTTTGATAAGTTGCTGCCTAAGTTTGATCCAAATGAGAAGGTTGTAGTAGATGACCATTTGCAAAGTTTCTATTTGGAAATAGAAGGATTAAGGGCCTGGGAACATGAGGATGTAGTTTGTAGACTTTTTCCACACACCCTTAAAGGAGCAGTAGCATCATGGTATTTTGGTTTTCCTACAAACTCTATCCTAGATTGGGATACCTTTGAAAGGATTTTTAGAAGTAAGCATGCAGCCCAAAAGATGCATGCAACACTAATGAAAGGTCTAGGCGCTTTAAAAAAAGAAAGGAAAGAAAAGGTACACAGTTTCACTCAAATATTTTTTGCTTACCTCAAGAATTTCTCTGCAACTGATAAGCCGTCTGATAAAGTTCTGATTGAGTATTATACCTCAGCTTTAGGTCCTAACTTGGCTATGTTCGCAAAAGCTCAAGTTAATCCTACGTTAGCAGAGACTTATGAGGAAGTAGAAAGAGTAGAGGCTGAAAAGGAAAGTATAGAAGATTATCTCGAGCAATATGGAGAAAACACATCTTGGAAAAGAGACTTATTGCTGTCCAAACCTAAAGAGGAGCAATCACATGATTTTGAGGGGATGTTAAAGATGATGCAAAAGCTTTCCAACAGAATAATAGATTTGGAGAAGGAAAAAGAAGCTCAGAAAGCTTATAAGCCTTACTACAACAAAAGAGAAGATAAAAACCATTTCAAAACCCCTCCACACGGTTCAGCATCAATGAATCTGACAGAGGTAGGGATGGATAATTTTTGCACTTTTCACCAACAACCCCATTCTGAAAAGAATTGTCCTCAATGGTTAAATTCAATAATGTTGGTGATGAGTTGGCTCTTGAATTCTAAATTGACTGAGGACAGTGATGAAGAGGAAAAAGGTAGGAAGACCATAGAAAAACAAGAAAATGATACCATGTTTTTATGGGATTGTGTCTCACTGTTTGATACAGAAAAAAGTACTCTGAAACTTGAGAATATACCAATGACAACAAAATACCAGGATTTGGTGAATAAAGACAAGTCAATGATCTAAAAAATTAGGAAGTTGCAAGAGAATGTCAAGAGACAACCAAAGAACAATGTTGATGACAAAATACCTAAAACCACCATTATCAGCCAAGATCCAAAGCAAATCAACAAGCCTGTTATGCCTATGGAAGACCAAGTAGGTGTTATCAACAAAAACACTAAAAGGCCTGAAGAACCAATGGAAGAGATACCTATCCAAAACCAACCTGTGGAGGAAGATGTTGAATCAATTGGGGAAGGGAAAGATAGGTTTAAAACCCCACCTTTCCTTTTCACTTTGGAAATTTTAAACCATAAGGTGCATAATTGTTTGGTAGATTCTGGATCATCAGTGAATGTTATGCCACTTGCATTCTGCAAAAAAATTAATGGGCATCCCAAACCTACTGCTTGAGAGGTTACTCAACTAGACAGAACTAGTGTCAAAGTAGTTGGGGAAATAAAAAAATGTTCTCATTCGTTTATCTGCAAATGAAAAGATATGTCAATTTATTGAAATTGTGGTGGCAGACATACCAGATGGGTATGGAATTATTCTGAACTGAGACTGGTCCTCAAGGTTAAAGGGGTATTTTGCTTCAAATTGGTCACATTTATGGTTTCCTCATAAAGGGGTCCCAAATCAGATCAAAATTTTAAGGGAACCTTACATGAAACATACTATCACTAAGTTGGAAGAAGAAAAGGAACCAACAAATTCTGTTTTGGGGAATTAACTAACAGAGCTTGAACTAAGAAATCATGCATCAGAAGAAGCCAGCAGTATGACTGACACTCAGCCTGATCTCCTTGAATGTTCATGGGATGATGAGATTGATTGTAATTTGGTAGACATAGTTTCGGTTTCAAAAATTGCAGAATTAGATCATGGGTAGGTAATTCACTCTTGCAATCAAGCCTAGCCCCTTGAATCATAAGTTTATAGATTTTTGGGGGTGGGCACAGAAATGATCAGGCAGTGCTTGGTTCTCAAATTTTATTTTGATCTTTGATTTGATGACCTTGTACATAAATAATTTGATGCAGTTTTACTTTGATTTACCACTGTTGTTTCTGGTTATTTTGGTTTGTTTTTAAATAAAAGAGGCAAACTTTTGGTTGCATGGAAAGCATTAGGGTTCTCAATTAACTGAAATCTTTGGGATAAGACTGTGCATTTTTATTTTGAAAGGATAGAATTTCTTCTAGTAAGTAGTTTTCCTAAATGGATATGCACTCATTGAAGTCCTGCTTAACCCCTAAAAATAACTCAGAATTAAGAGGTCTAGAATACTATTTCGGGGCTCTATCCATTTCACATCTAATATGTCCTAGGGAGTGATAGAAAAAGACCCACAGAAAGGAAGCAAGGTAAACAATTTATTATATATAAATAATCCCATGCCATGATTTTAAAAGCCTAAAGGATATTAAGAGTCAAAACTCCTAAAAGAAGCAATACATATCAAAGCAAAGTATCAAAAACATGAATATCAATCTGCCAAAAGTTATTCTCCATCCATGAGCTGAAAGGTAAATACATCTCTCACACAAAAGGACACTATGGATAGAAGAGCCTGAATCAAATTTAGAAAGAAAGGCAGATGGAGGACTCAAAAGAGCAAAAGTTCAAAAGGCACAAAAGTGCAATTGGCATGGGAATGAGGAATAAATGAATAGTTCTGTTTACCATATGTTACGATCCTATGGTGACCAAGCTAGAAACTACCCAAAGACAGAGGTAAAATAAAACTCACCTACTAAGCCTCAAAAGAGTTATCTAGACTTTCAAATATTTTGAGTGTTCCCATTTCCAAAGAATGAACTGTCATCAATGATTTAAATGCATGTGTTCGCCATCTTAGGAATACAAGCACATAGAAGAATTCAACTTATGAGCTAAATGATTAAATAGTATTTTACTGGGAAGAAGTTGATTTAGAAATCTGGGGTTCAGTAGCTAGTCGCCAATTGTTGCAGCTACAACATTTTCCCAAAATTCAAAAAATTATGGGACCCTCCTTTTATTTCTTTTTTGCTCAACTCCTTGGTTTTGTTTGATGTTTGCGCAAGTATTACCTTTTTGCCAGCGATGTTTTATGGTTTGCTTTGGTTCTGCCCTACCATTGGAAGTATTTTAGACTATTGAGTCAGGAGTCCAGTTATCTGCATGTTTTCCATTTCGGAAAGGAACGGGACACCAAGACCGATTCAAGGGTTATTGTTCTTCGATGCGCTTTATTCGTCGGTGGTTGTTTTAAGATCCTGTTGGAATGTTTGTCTCTATTCCATCCGCCGTTGTGGAGGAGGTATTGCGAAGCTTCCCAAGGGTTGTATTATCCTTTTTCAATCACCGTCATTTTGATTCGCAGATCCTTATACTTTTAGTGTTCACCGTTGCGGCTTTGGAAAGAACTATCCTTCCATTGTAGCTTGTTTTCTGCTTGACTAATTTTTCATTTTCACCGAAGTCATGTTTATTTTTACCCCCGATTTTTATTGGTTTGCGAAACTCGGTTCCTTTATGGTTTCCGCCGTTGTGGCTCTTCAATCAACTATTGGTTCGAGGCCTTAGTTTGGCGAGATCCGATGTGAGGTTTATTTCTTTCTCTTTCCAATGCCATTGCGGGTCTCCTAGATGTTTCATCATCCACCATTGCAGAGGCGATACTGATAGGATCACTGATCTCGTAGCTATTCCGCCTCCCGATTGTTTTATTTTTCCCGTCGATTATGGTTTACCATGGTGTATATATTGGGGTTGGGGTTTATTGTTTTTTATTGTTATTTTTTCCAATTGCCTGTGATGTCGTTATCGCTCGAGCAGAACAATGCACTTGATGTCGGTACCTCGCTCCTAGGTGGCTCCGCCATGGAGTTTTGTGGTTTTTATTGACCAGACATGCAGCACATTGCCAAGTAGGCCCTTATGCCCATTTTACCTTTTCGTTCGAATGGTCAAACTATTTTTGTCGCCCTTGGTTAGTTCCTGTCTCGGCGATTAGTGGATACCTAGGTTTCCATTTCAGCGTATATATATAATCTAGGTAAGTGGTTTGGCTACCCAGTTGGGGGTTTTGTTGTTTTGTTGGATGACTACATTCATGGCCCTTATGGGTTTGCAGCCCACACTTGACTGCTGGGGAAGCTGGTGCAGACAGTCTGTGTGTGTCCGTCCCGGGAGAGTGTTTTATTGTTTACTTCAGAGATGTCGAGGTTTTGGTTCCACAGTATAGTTTCCCTCGTTTTTGTGAACCGGGGTTGCGATGTTGAACTGACACCCCACTTAGGATGAGATTGTTCAACTCAAATACAAACCACGGACCAATTTAGGGTTCATAATGCATTATCTATCCAGATCTTGATGCGAGTGTGTTTTTTAGAAAGCAGCTTCCTCTTATTTTTCCATGTCCAGGCCGAATGTATTCAATGTCTGAGAGGCACCACCTCCTTCATATTATGATTTCTTTGTTCAACCACTTTTCTATCCATCATTATCACCAACCTCAAGCTTACAGTGAGTTAAGTGCACTACCACAATGCAGTATCCTTCACGTGGGATTGGGCATCATATGTTCCATGGAACGTTTTAGTTTATAATGCCGAGACGAGGATTTGAGACTATTTTCCCCTTGACGGAGGGAGGGGGATCTTCTTCATTTTAGAAAAACCATGATATTATGAGTTGATTATGAAAATCTTTAGTATATGTTGGTTTTATCTTTTTTGGTAGATTGGCTATGTGCAGGAATACTTGGTTTGAGTATTTTTTGTTTATTTTCATAACTGTAACCATGTTTAGCCTAAACGAGGTAAAATGCTCATACAATTTGGCTCCACTTTTTGAACGTTATCTAGGAATGGCCCAACATAGCCTAAAGCAATTTCTATGTATGATAGGGAAATTCTTCAGAATCCGAGATGTCTAAACAGCTAAAGAAGAAGGCTCCCATAGTAGAGGAGGAACCCAAGGTCGAAATTGTCGCTAGAGTTGAGTACACTTACGAGGATACCAAATGCATAGTTGGTATGGAACCCGAATATAAATGGGGGGAAGTCTACATATTAATAGCACATCGAGAGGTACCTGACACAGGTTTTGAGGAGGAAACCATATATGCAAATATAGAGAGATCTGTGTTGATGAGAGTTGCTACTAGACCTAAGCTTTTCCTGTGCTCAGAGGTGATTGGATGGATTTTTCCTAGGGCAGATGTAACCACCATGATTTTGGAAAATGTTGACAAATAGGGTTATGCTGCTTATAGCCCTGGGTATGTAGCACTGGCCTACCACTTACCAGAAGCACAAGTGTACCTTACTGAAGACTGGCTAAAGACAATTAATCTGGACCTAGTCGAGACACTGAAGAGAATGTTGGTGCTTGGAAAGAGCTTTAGGACTAGGCCGTCTGGGGAATATGATATTGCCACTTTGAGGACCCCTTATAGGTTCATTGCCCTAATGCTGAATAGGATTTTTGGGAGGGCCACAGTAAAAGCTTTAAGTTGGGGTGGGTGCCTATTATATTCTATGTTGCAACATAGGGGATAGTGTTCAATTGGGAAAACATTGTGTCCAACATCCTCTCAGCCTGCATTGCTTCAGCATTAGGAGGGTTGTCCCAGAAGAAATCAGAGTTCTATATGAGCTCTATATTGATTAATTGCATACTATGCAACCAACCCTTCCCAAATCTGAGGTGTATCTGGGAACGAGAGAGAACACCAGTCTACTCAACTTACAAGCCACTGTGGGCACACAAGTACCACAGTCACTATAGAGAAGTGTGTGAGCACTTCCTCATGCCATTATATACATTTATCTTCTTAAAAGAGTGCAACTTGATGTCGGAGGAAGCATTGAAAATCATTGAAGAGTATGCAGACTACTACTTAACAGAGGATGGATTCTATTTCAGATCGTATGGATGCTCCAGTGCACCCTCACTACTGCCAAAATATGCCACCGACTATGTAGTGCACAAGGAGGCAGTTAGGCAAGTCTTCTTAGATGGCATAGGGAGATTTTTATTCAAACATAAGAAAGCAGCTTATCCTCCCTTACCATTTAGGTTGGGAAGCTATAAGTTAACAAGAGTGAAGAAAGCTGATGAATTTCTGGAAGAATTGGGGAAATTCCATTTTGGGGAAATAAATTTCCACAAGGACGATTCCTGGAATAAAGTGGCATAGCACTGCAAGGAGGAAAATGTACATTTTGAATACACAAGCCACTGGGATAAAGATGAATCCATTCTCTGCAGTGCAGAAAATATAACGGCCTTAAGAAGAAGATTTAAAAATAAAATCACCACCAAGGGCGGGAAAGGACAGAATGAACAGAAAAGGGCAGAAGAAGAAGAGGCTAGAAAAAGGGATGAAGATTCTAGAAGGCTAACACAACAAGCCGAAAGATGGCTCGAAGGTGAGGACGAAGAAAAGAGAAGAGGTGAACAAGAAGCAACTAGAAAGGTAGAAGAAGCTTCCTGAAGTGAAGAGGAGGAAAAGAAAAGGAATATGGATGAGGAACTGAGGAAGCAGGAAGCAGAAAGACTAAAACTAACAGGGGCAGTGACAGAGCAATCAACTTCTGATCCTATAGATAGTCAGGCTCAAGATTTGGGTAATCCTGATATTCAAGATCCCGAGGCAGCTACTGGTAGCAGAATAGGACAGGCTATGGTCCCTACCCTAAGGCTAATCTACAATGGATGCAAAAGGAATGAAGGTTGCATTTGTAGATGGCCAAGTTCTCATTTGGCCAAAGGGAAAGTCTATTGATGATATAGTAGTGATTGGAGAACAAGAAGGAGGACTATACAAATTGAAGGGCCAACCAAAACAAGCTTTGGTTCATGACTCAGTAGAACCAAATGAGATTTGGCATAGGAGGCTTGCACGTGTGCATTACAGAGCTATACCACTTGCAAGCAAAGTTGTTGAAGGTCTCCAAGAAATGCAAATGAAACATGAAGGTGTATGCAAAGGATGTGCAAAATGGAAGAACACAAAGAAGACATTTCCAAGTAGCAAGAGAAAGGAAAAAGGAATCTTAGAAATCATCCACTCTGATGTATGCGGTCCAATGTAATCTAGTTCATTAAGCAGGTATGTATACTATGTTTCTTTTATTGATGCTTTTTGTAGAAAGACATGGATATACTTTATGAAGAACAGAGATGAAGTATTCAGCAAGTTCAAGGAATTGAAAGCCTTGATTGAGAACCACACTAAAAAGAAGATCAATACCTTTCGATCAAATAATGGCAAAGAATTCACATCAAATAAATTCAAAGAGATATGCAAAGACTTAGGGATTACAAGGGAGTTATCCACTCCATATAATCCACAACAGAATGGGATTGCAGAAAGAAAGAATAGAACGATCATGGAAGCAGCAAGGGGCATGCTTTATGATCAATATTTTCCAATGCATATATGGGAAGAAGCTACAAAAACATCGGTATATGTATAAAACTGTACTCCACATAGAGTGCTCGAGAACAAGACACCTGAAGAAGTCTTCTCCAGCAAGAAACTAGAATTCAGACATCTCGAAATATTCGGCTGTCCTGTATGCATACACATTCCAAAAGAAATGAGGATGGAGTTAGATCCTTCAGGAAACAAGGGTATATTTGTGGGATACTCTGAAAGCTCAAAGGCTTATAGAATATACTTCCCAGGGTTCAAGAAGATAGACATCAGCAGAGATGTAAGATTTGACGAAGATTTAGCCTACATCAAATCCAGGAAGAGATCAGTTGAAGAACCTGAAGAAACAGAAGCACCTAGAATTCATGATACAACCATCAACGAAAAAATTTAAGAAGAGGGTTGAGAATTAGAAGAACCTTAAGAACCTGTATATCCACCTCAAGAGAAGAATCCTCACAAGAGGAAAACTGCTTGGTTATGTGAAATTATCCAAGGTGCAGAAAGATATGGAGCTTCAGAAGAAACACATAGAGGAAGAAAGAGAACTAGGTCCTGCTCCAATTATGTAGTCATGCTATGTGACATTATTGATAAAGAACCTTCCAACTATGAAGAAGCAGTAGAAAGAAAAGAATGGAAGGATGCTATGATCGAAGAGTATCAATCGATCATGAAGAATGGTGTTTGGGATGTGGTCCCAGGTCCAAGAAGGAAGTCGGTTGTAACTTCCAAATGGATCTACAAGATCAAGCATGCTATAGATGGCAGCATAGAGAAATATAAAGCAATATTTGTGGCTCGTGTCTTCTCCCAGAAAGAAGGAATAGACTATGAAGAAAATTTTGAACCTATAGCCAGATACAATTCCATCAGATTAGTACTTGCTCTAGCTGCAATGATGAAATGGAAGATACACCAGATGGATGTCAAGACTGCTTTCTTGAATGGTGTACTAGAATAGGAAGTGTATGTGGAGCAGCCACTCAGTTTTGAGACATATGACAGGGAGTCTCATGTGTGTAAATTGAAGAAAGCCATGTATGGTTTCAAATAGGCACCCAGGACATGGTACAGCAGAATTGATGGCTTTCTATCTAGTTTGGACTTTACCAAAATTAAAGCAGATTCCAACCTTTACTACAAGGCTGAAAAAGGTAACTCGGTGATACTCCTACTGTATGTGGATGATCTATTTGTAACAAGTATGGATGTATTGATTACTGATATGAAGAGGAAGCTTGTGGCCAAGTTTAAAATGGAAGACTTGGGTATGATGCTCGATTTTCTAGGCATGGAGGTGTGGCAAAATGCAGATGGAATCTTCCTCGAACAAGGGAAATATGTAGTAGAGATCCTGAAGAGGTTTGGGATGATGGACTGCAAGGCCATAACCACACCTATGGCATCGAACCTGAAGCTATTGAGTGATGCTTCATTAGAAGCAGTTGATGCTACGATGTATCATCAGATGATTGGGTCCTTGATGTACCTGACGAACATGAGACCAAATATTTTCTTTGCTGTGAACACCTTGAGCTAGTTCCTAACAGATTCGATACATGTTCACTTGATTGTTGCAAAGCATATTCTAAGATACCTGAAGGGTACAGTTGATTATGGGATCAAGTACGAGGTGAATTAGAAGATTAACCTGGAGGTTTATGTTGATTCAGATTGGATAGGCAATGGCATCAATAGGAAGAGCACTTTAGGATGCTACTTCAGTATGGGATTAGGTGTGATCTCTTGGTTTAGCAGGAAGCAGTCCTGTGTGGCACCGAGTACAACTGAAGCAGAGTATGTCATAGATTTTTCAACTAGTTGTGAGGTAGTGTGGCTGAGAAAGCTACTGTCTAATTTATTTGATCTCTAGTTGGATGCTACTTGTATATATTGTGATAACTAAAGTTGTGTGAAGTTGTCAGAGAACCCAGTGTTCCATGACAAGTCGAAGCATATCGAGATCAAGTATCACTATATCAGGGATATGGTGCAGATAGGAGCAATGAAGCTCCAGTATGTTGCAACAGATGAACAGATAGCTGATGTGTTGATGAAGCCATTAGCCATAGTGAAGTTTGAGTACTTTAGGGAGAAGCTTGGTGTTCTCCAGATTGAGGTTCCCTCCAAGGGGAAATGATGAGTCCGAGAGCCATTCTGACATGGTGAGAGGATCAGGTTCCTTCCATGGTTAGATGTAAGGGATGAGCCATTATGTCATGGTGAGAGGATTGGTTACTTCCATGTCAGATGTGAGTGTTGATCCATTTTGATGTGATTGTAGGATTGGTTCCTACATGATCAGATATAAGTGATGAATGCCATTCTTGGAATGGAGGTACCTGGTTAGTTACCAGGAATAATCAGCTTGGTGCTGAGATGCCATTATCTGGGAGAATGGAGGCACCTGGTCATTTACCAGGAATCCTCAGTCTGGGACTGAGAGCCATTCTGGTGTGATGTGTTTACACATGGTCAGATGTAAGTGTAGTGCCCTTCTGATGCAGTGTGTTTGCACATGGTCAGATGTAAGTGGAGAGCCCTTCCGATGCGATGTGTTTGCACATGGTTGGATGTAAGTGTAGATCCCTTTCGATGTGGTGTTTTTGCACATGGTTAGATATAAGTGCTAAGCCATTTTGGCATGATGTGTTTACACATGGTCAGATGTGAGTGTTGGACCTTTCTGACAAGATGAGGTCATATGTGAGTGTTGGGTGTGCCTTTCTGACAATATGAGTTCAGATGTAAGAGTTGGGCAGGCCATTCTGACTTAGGGTCATATATAAGCACTAAAGAATACCTACATGAAGGCTAGGCCTACAACCAACATGAAAAAGGGTTGGCTCTGTAAAACTTTCTGTGATGAGAAGAATCAAGAGATAGCACCATTTTGAGATAGCACTGATGATGATGATCCAGATCAAGTGATGATCCATACTTGATGATGATCCAGATAAAGTGATGATCTAGACTTGATGATGATACAGTGATGATGATATAGGAATGATGATCCAGATCAAGTGATGATCCATACTTGATGATGATCCATATTTGATAATGATACGGTGATGATGATCCAGTAGTGATGATCCAGATCCTGTGATGAAGAAGACTTGAAGATGAAGATGACTTGAAGATGAAGACAACTTGAAGATGAAGATGACTTGAAGATGAAGACAACTTGAAGATGAAGATGACTTGAAGATGAAGACAACTTGAAGATGAAGATGATGAGATGATCCAGTCAATACAGAGAAGAAGA
The DNA here is from genome assembly GCA_001517045.1 of Pseudotsuga menziesii. NCBI lineage: Eukaryota > Viridiplantae > Streptophyta > Pinopsida > Pinales > Pinaceae > Pseudotsuga > Pseudotsuga menziesii. Next base: position 58,832 of record LPNX011116370.1, on the reverse strand, counting down.
CCAATGCTGAAAATTATGTCAAAATAATACCTTCGTAGTTAAGAGGGAGTGTTGATGTATTTGTAACTTCGGAATGTATTCACTTGTATATTTCATGTATTGTACCCTGATGTTTATTCCGGGAAGTATCTGTAATGTAATTGAGTCATATCATGCCCCGATGTTCCCATCGGTAGGTTCTATAATGTAAACAAGTCATGTCAAGTGATTATGGGTAACCCTGCTATTGTTCAAGGGTTAAAGTCCCCACAGTTGTGGGGACCTAGGGTTATTAGACTCTCCTAGAGAAGTTGACCCTAGTGATTTATTGTCTATTGGGGCTCTGACCTTAAGGGTCCTTAGTTTTGGCAACTCTGCAGTTTTGGTGCAAAGCTTGTAAGCGGAGTTGCAGTCCAAAATAGTCTTAGGGGTTTCAGGGTTGGGTCGAAGCCCCTCTTTTTGTAAATAACCCATGATTTAAACCCAGGGTTTTGGTTTTTGGGAGCCCATGGTTTAAGCCCATGCTTTTGTAATAGTGCACTTGTATAAATAGGCACTTATGTAAAGGAGTCGGGCTAGGTCTTTGATGATTTATGTAATAATGATGATTTGATGAGAAGAAGCTAAGGCCTATTTTAGGGTTTTGTAAGAAGGCTAAGTCCTAGCTGAGTGCGTGGACGACCTCTGCAGCTATGTGCACAGAGGGTTTTGTAAGAAGGTTTCTGCAGCTGAGTGCGTAGATCTGCAGCTAAGTGCACAACTTTGGGTGATTGAAGAGATCTGTAGCTGAGTGTGTAGATCAGAACTGTGTGGTTGTAAAGAGTTGAATATAAACATAGTTCTATGGATGTAGCCCCTACACTGGGGGTGAATGTTGGGCTTAGGGAAGACCCGGATTTTATACTTTAGTCTTCACACCAACAAAAGACCCACAGTGTTGGCCCTTTCGGCAATAACCTGCGACATTAGAGGAAATTTGGGGTCTAAAATGGGCCTTATAAGAAAACGTGCCAAAATAAGTTTTTGTGAGTTGGAATTCAAGAACCAATAGAATTTCAATAAAATAAATCAACCATAATGGTTGAATTGACATATTTGTCATTAAAAAAAACTACTTTTTTTGTTCATATTTTCGACATATCTCCCTGTGCTTTTACTCAAATTTCAATCGGGAGAGCTCGTTGGATGCGGAATTTGATTACACATCCAACGAGTACCCACACTGCATACTTTTGATGGACCCCGCTACCCCAAAAACAACAAATACCTGAAAAAATGTGATGATGATGTCATCATCACATTTTTTCAGGTATTTCTTGTTTTTGGGGTAGCGGGGTCCATCAAAAGTATGCAGTGTGGGTACTCGTTGGATGTGGAATCAAATTCTACATCCAACGAGCTCTCCCGATCGAAATTTGAGTAAAAACACAGGGAGATATGTCGAAAATACAAACACAAAAAGTAGTTTTTTTCTTTCTTCCTCCAAAATTAATCAATATTATTTAATTATTTTAACTATTATTTTATTATTTTAACTATTATTTTATTATTTTCCTTAGGAGGCCCATTTTAGACCCCAAAATTCCTCTAATGACAGGTTGCAGTCTCACCCGAAACAGCTATGGGGTGCCGCAGAATCAAGTTTATGCAAGCAGAAGAGGGATATTACTGTACCTTTAGCCTTTAACAAATAATATTCATACAATATAGAGCTTCGACATTCACTTCTATAGCTTCCCAGTTAGATAAACAAACAGTGTCTTGCTTAACCCTTAACTAGGAATTCACAATGAAGTTAATATTTAGCAGTGATCTTACTTTATCAGTTATTTACTTATCAATACATAAAAGAACATAACAGAAACAACACAAAAGAACCACAACACAAGATATAACGTGGTTCACCCCCAGTGTAGGGGTTACATCCACATAACTATGTTTTATTCAAATCTTTACAAAAACCACAGTTTTGATCTGCGCACTCAGCTGAAAATCCCTTCAATTCCCCAAAGCTGTGCACTTAGCTGCAGATTTCTGTGCACACAGCTGCAGATCTTCTCAATCACCCAAAAACCCTTTGCGCACATAGCTGCAGAGGTCATCCATGTGCATAGCTGGGACTTAACCTTCCTTGCCAAACTAGGCCTTAGCTTCGCATCAATTCATTATACATCAAAAGCCTAACCTGACTCCTTTAAAAAAGTGCCTATTTATACAAGTGCACTTATTACAAAACCATGGGCTTAAACCATGGGAACCCCGAAACCATGGGTCAATTACAAAAAGAGGGCTTTGACTCAACCCCGACACCCCTAAGACTATTTTGAGTCACAACTCCGCTTACAAGATTATGCAAAAATGGTGGAGTTACCAAAATTAAGGACCGTTAAGGTGCTCTCCCCAATAGGCCCCTAAGACTCACCAGTGTCCCGTCCCGGGACACTCTGCTGCTTTTCTAGTGGCAGAATATTCGGCTGCTTGCTCCTTATTTATGATCTCCTTTCACACTCTGTCGGGCTCTGCATCCATCTGCATCTCTGTAGCATCATCTTTAATCCTTTGACCGTCTTTCATGCTGCTGTCTTTCTTCATAATATTTATGAGGGGTATGGAAATCATTGGGCCTTCTAAATCTATCAACGACCCCATTCCTCAAACTACCTCCTGTTCATGTCCTATCAAACATTTGACCATCCACAGCTTTGAGTCCTTAACATCTAGTACCCCTAAGATGTCAATGTACTTTTGCATAGGAGAAACAGCGGCCTCCATTCTGCTGAGCTAGGAGGATACATCTCGGGATCCTCCAGAGTATTTCCTGAAGGCTTGTTCCTTTCTTCGTTCCATTTAGAGCAAACTTCTGCCTTAAATTTCTTCCTGGTTGAACATATTCACGAGGTACAGATGCAGGTGGATTGCTCATAAGGTTCTGCAGACCTCTCTCCCTGAACTCTCGTAACAATTCCTGGACTTCGTGGTCATTTGACATGGTCTTAACTGCAAAACTCAAACAATGTGAAATGCACAGAGTTGGGTGGCTTCTTAAAGAATTCAATGATCAAATCTGTCATAATTATGCATCAAGATACCAAATATGACCGATCGACGATAAATCTTGTCCACACGGCACTAGATTTTCCCAAAATATCATCATTACAGGAAGTTAAGGCAGCTCACGTGTCGGTGCCGCCGAATCTAGTTTTTCCAAATGGTCACATTTTAAGCTACGACACACCTTTCTTCTACTAGCTTCAGCTTCTCCAAAATAAATACCTTTGACACAATATTGATCATTGACCCATCCTGACAAAGCTACAATAGAACTTCGACCTTCAACAACCTTCAACACTTCGTAAATTTGAGAACAGCTTCATTATAGTCTAGTACCCAATTTCAACTGTTCTTGGTACTTAGACTCTCCTTCTTGTTGTTACTTTTGATTAGGGTGTCCAGGCTTGTCCCTGTACTTCTTTAATCTACTTCCATTCACCATGGAAGGTAAAATTTCTCCATTCAATTTAGTTAACTGGATTGCACCACCATCGGTAACTTCCTGAACGATGTATGGTCCTTTCCAATGTGTCTTGAAATTACTAGGGAACTTCATGAATTTACTGTCGTACAAGAGCACAAGATCACCATTCTGAAATTGCTTCTTCTTGATGTGTCTATCATGCCATGCTTTTTCTCTAGCTTTATGTACTTGCTGCTGGAAACCTGCGATGAATTTGTCTTCCTCTAGTTCTAGTATCTTTGCTAGCCTTTCATTCAACATAGCTGCATCATCCATCTCTATGAAAGCAGATATTCTGAGGCTAGGAACAATGTACTCCATGGGCATAACTACTTCTTGTCCATAGACTAGCCTAAAAGGTGTATGGCCTGTCAACTTCTTGCAAGTAGTTCTAGAAGCCCATAATACTGCTGGAATTCTAAGATCCCAATCATTTCTGTTAACATTGAAAACCTTCGTCAGAGCGTGCTCAAGGATCTTGTTAGAGGCTTTGAAAGTTCCATTTGCTTAAGGATGGTAGGCAGTACTCTTCTGATGATATACTTGAAATTCTTCATTCAATGCTTCAATAGTCTTATTTAGGAAATGTGATCCTTGATCACTCATAAGAATTCTAGGACACCCAAATCTTGACAAGATGTTATCAAAGATGAACTTTGCAGCTATAGTAGCACTACAGTTCTTGACTGGTTGAGCTTCAGCCCAATGAGTAAGGTAGTCAATTGCTGTAATAATGTATCTTGCTCCAGATTTCTTTGCAGGGGGATTGATTGGTCCAACAAAATCAATAGCCCATTTGTCAAATTCTTGTAAAGTTACCTGTGGAAGCAGAGGCATCTCATCCCTCCTGGATGGTTTTCCTGTCCTCTGACAGATTTCGAAGCTATGACAATACTCTCTTGCATCCTTATGAATTGTGGGCCACCACAATCTAGCTGTCAAAATCTTCTGAGCTATAGCTTTTCCTGCATAATGACCTCCTGCTGCTCCAGAATGTGCTTCAGCCAAAATTAATGGCTTTTCATGCTCCAGGACACATCTACGCAATATTTCATCTAGTCCCATCTTATATAGTTGGCCTACTATCAAAGTAAAGTCGGATGCTCTAACTACCAGCTGCTTCTTCTACTGTGTTGTCATCTCAGCAGGTGCAAACCCTATAGACAAGTACTAAACAATATCCTGAAAATAGTCATCAACCATCTGAATGGCAAACAACTGGGCATCAGGAAGACCTTCGTCCAAACTAGTGGGATCTTCTCCTGACTCGAGCCTCGACAAGTGGGAAGGCCCTAGGTTAAGTATTCCAGGCTTAACTATGATCTCAAAGTCATATTCTTGAAACAGAATCAGCCATCTCCATATTCTTCCACCTAACACAAGCTTGTTAACCAAGTACTTTAAGGCAGAATGGTCAGTGAACATTTTAAAATGAGATCCTAACAGATAATGTCGAAACTTCTGCAAGGCATAAACCATGGCTAGACCTTCTCGTTCTGTCATAGTATAGTTCTTTTCTGCAGTGGACAATTTTCTTCTTACAAAAGCAATAGGGTGATCAATATTACCTTCGTCGGACTGATCCAATACTATACCCAAAGCAATGGAGGATGCATCGACATGTACATGAAACTCCTTATTCCAGTCAGGGAATACTAATATAGGGGCAGCTACCATATTTTCTTTCAAAATAACCAAGCTTCCTTGACACTCAGGTGTCCATTCAAACTTAATATCTTTCTTCAATTGCTTTTCCATAGGGGCTGTAATCTGAGCATATCCTTTGATGAATTTCCTGTAATATCCAGTATGACCAAGTGTGGTGTGAATTTGCTTAACAGACTTCGGAGCTGGCAAGTTCACGATAATGTCTATCTTCGTAGGATCCACCATCAATCCTTGTTTGCACACAATGTGACCTAGCAGAATTCCAAAAGGTGCACAAAAGATACACTTCTTCAGGTTCAATGAAATCTAATGCTGTGTACATTTGTCTAGCATAAGTCTTAAACATGTTATATGATCCTTCAATCAACTGAATATAGTCCAATCATCAAAGTAAACTTCCAATAATTTATGTATAAATTCCTTAAATGCAGATATGACTACCCTGGAAAACATAGCAGGTGCATTCTTCAATCCAAAGGGAATAACTGTATACTGGAAGGATCCCATTTCTGTAGCGAAGGTGGTCTTATGCCGATCTTCTAGAGCAATTATGATCTGATGGTAACCTGAAAATCCATCAGTGAAGGAATACACTTCTTGACCTCTGACATTGTCTAAAACTTCATCCGTAAAGGGAGTAGGAAAAGGATCATGTAAACAAGCATCATTCAACTTCCTCAGATCGACATAGATTCTGATTTCTCCTTTGGTCTTCTTTTCTTACACCACCATAGGACTGACCCATTCGGACTCTTCAACAAGCTCAATGATTCCTGCGGCAAGCATCTTATCTAGCTCCATTCTAAATTTTTATTTATACTTAGGGTTCAGCCTATAAGGGCATTGTTTCACAGGCTTCACATCAGGTTTCAAAGGTATTTTTATCACTCCTATATTGCCAAGGATACCTTTCATTTCTGAGAACTTCGTTCGAAATAAGTCTTGATAATCATGGAGAAGTTGGGTCACTTTGCTTACCATTTCTTCATCCCAATAATCTCTAATGGTAGCATACTTAGGCATTTCTTTTGATCGAATGTTTACTTGCCTTGTCTTCAAGGGATGAGTCACTTCAGGTGCTTCAACTGCTAGTCCATGTACTTCACAGTGTCCTTCTGACTCAGGAATGTTAATGTTGCGCGGGTCATCATCCTTTTCAATTGCGAGGTTATACATTCTACTGCATTAGCCTCTTGTTTCTTCCAATCGGGTTGGTATTCTGTTATTTCTTGATCATCAAACACTTTAGTATGGATCAACCTAATAGCTACATCCAAAGCAGGGCAAACCTCGGTAATAGAAAATGTCAACACAAAACTATCAACAAGACTATCCCAACTTACAGTACCATGGTGAAGCTTGACCTCTGCATACCAGTTCCTTTCTATAGGTTCCAGGGTGTGCACAAACCTATGTACCCATTCTTCACAAGGCACATGAGTCCATGCTTCATAGCATTGCTCCACATGTTCTTGAGGGCTAGTCTTACCATTAAACCTGCTTCGCACCTCCTGAGGTTGATCCATGAATCTTAGGCACAAGGATTTTTGACAAGCTTCCCAACTATGAATGTACTTTTTGTGACCATTCCACCATCTAGCTGCTGTGGCTCTAAATGTTGAATCCAGAGTCTCCATTTTCTGTGAATCTGGTACCTGCTTTAAAAATTGCAAAATAAAATCTTCAGGGTCTGTTAAGCCATCAAAAATAGGTAAGACTCTTGTCTGCGAGCTAAGCCACCTAAGAGACTTGGTAATTCTTGCACATTGATGTCCATGTAGCTCATAGAGTCTGTTCTTCCAATTCTCTAGACCATCGTCTGAATTAGTCATGCAGGAGCTGTCACACTGCCAATCCATTATACCTTCAGTAGTAGGATCAACATAATCTTCTTCCTTGGTTGTGACGTTGTAGATATGATCCAACACATCCTGATCTTCATCTCTGAGTGGTTCTGTGTACCTTTCTCCTTGAGAAGGGTCCAATGGTACTATGACTCGCAAACCTTTCCCTTCAAAAATTATCTGCCTCTTCTTAAGGTTAATTACTGTAGAATTATCCATTGCCCATTCAATACCTAGCAAGGCTGGATAGGGGTTTCTATCATCGATTATATCAATGACTTCAAAATCTACTAAGGTACCGACTCCATCAATATCTACGGGGACACAAGAAAATATTTCTAGGGGCACAATCCTCTGCTGATTGGCTAACCTCAACTGTATAGGGGACCATTCAAGGGTAGTTTTTCCCATTTGTTCCCATGTTTTCTTAGTTAGAACATTTACTTCTGATCCCACATCTAAAATGATATCAGTCATGTCATACTCTCCTACCTGAGCATGCAATCTCATTTCTCTTCCAGTTCTTCTGACTCTATTAACAGTTTTTTCCTTACCAGAACTTCGCTGAGGTTCACAAGAAGCAATAACTTTCTGCAACTCATTTAAAGCATTTTGATTTATTAAGAGCTTCATACAATTTTTTAAAAATGATGACAGTGTACTTACTTTATCTATCGAAGCTGCCTGAGATTGCAACTGTGGCTGATGCTGTTGCAGAGGTGCTACCGGTGTGCTCGGATCAGCAAAGTCTTTTTTGGCTTCCATAAATGTCTCCTTTTCTCTTTCAACATCAAATGCTGGGATTTTTTCTGGGGTCTTACAAACCCAAGCCTCGTCAATTTGTTTTTCCTTGTTCTGTATTTGTGTCATAGCTCCACTCCTTGTAACAACATTAATGGTTGGGACAGGTTTTTTCTCTACAATGATCATCTGAATATTCTGAGTGGGAGCACTATTTATTTCTTGTATGTTGGCTATTAGTTGTGGGCATTGCTCAATGACATGATCTACTGCTCTGCAATAGCGACATGTCATAGTTGGGTTCCAATAGTCTCTAGCTAGATGTCCTGCCTGGTTACAGTTATAGCACACAACCTGGCCTCGACCTCTCCCAGGCATACCACCATGACCACGACCTCCAAAAGTACCTCGCCCTGATGTACTACCATGGTAACCATATCCAGCATTGCCTTGTGCCTCATTTTGTACCCTATAATCATCATAGGTGCGCTCTTTCATGAGGTTAAAGCTGGGACATTCATCTTCATTATGTCCAACTGACTTACAGAACTTGTAATAGGGATTCTGAGGTACTTGCACATATCTTTGCAGCAGGTAGCAGTCTTCAGGTCGATGCTGACCAGTTGTTCTACAGATCTCACAATATAGAACTTTAGGGTTAAACGGGTTTGGCGCACCAGTATTCAGGTAATTTCTTACTGCGGGACACTGTTCCTTGTCATGACCTTCTATCTGACATTGTGTACACCAAACCTCCTCTCGAATAGATTTCCCTTTTCTCATGTCACAAAGCTCTAGAGCCATTTCTGCCAACTGCGCTTGTATTTGGCCTATTCCAGAATTATCTTCAACAGGAGCGGTTTCAAGCTTCATAGCAATTTCCAAATCCTCTTTCTGATCAGCAACATTCTGCTGCATAAGTGGAGTCCTGATATGAGGTAAGAGGGCTGCAATGAACCATTTTTTATGTTGCGCTGGTCCAATAGTGAAATTAACTTGATCTAGAAGAACTTTGAACCTCTGATCAAAGTCCCAAACTGATTCTTCTCGCCTCTGCTGAATCTCTTTCATTTCAGTTATACACTATGACTCTGATTTAGGCTTCTTAAAATCTTTGATCATTGCTGCTTTAATATCGGCCAAGACATGGTTCTGAGTACTGGAAAACTTCATAAACCAGGTCAAAGCTTGGTCTCTAAAAGAAGTAACCAGCTACGCTCTTCTGATATCTTGATCCATAATGTTCTTAGCAGCCCACACAGCTTCGCATAAAAACCAAAACTGTTCTGGATCCTCTGATCCAGTTCCTTTAAAAACTGGGAGCTTGATGTCATCATTCATATGTGCCATAGCAGATCTAGGGGGGGAGGGAGGGGGACTGGTAGTAGGCGGGGGGGAACTTACTGGGGTAGACTGATCTGCGATAGGAATACTCAGGCTAGGGTTACTTTCAAACTGTGACAGGTTCTCAAGGGGAATAGATCTTTGCTGCGGGGTTACCGGAGGGTTTCTAACAGAAGGGGTTTCTTCGGGCTCCGAGTATGCTGGACTTACAGGGGTATACTCGATATTCTGACCTAGGGTATAAGATCCAAAATTTCTCTTGTATCTTTTACCACTTTGCAGCAAACCTCTTTGCTCGTCAAAGGTACTTTCGCTTCCAAACATAAGTTAGTACTACTAAATCTAACAGTCTGATTCAATGAGCAATATACCTTTTTCATCCAAGAGCATTTTAAGTTTCAAACTAAATGAATTCAAGTACTTACCCCTTGTTCCTTTGAAAAATTGCCGTTCAGCTTCACTGAAGGAAGTACATGTGTCGATGGTGAACTCCATCACAAATGCTTCAAGGGTTCACGTTGTCCAGAAATCAATAGCTAGGGATATCGCATTGTTCACTCTTTTCAATATGTTGATTCTTGCGGGGGTCCACTCAGGAAACTGTTCTTCCTTGAAGTTCATCTTTCTTTCTGTCAACCTAGACAACCACTCGTGCAATTCTATGTGGATACTACCAAAGAAAATTTCATAAACATCAGAAAAAAAATGTACCTTTGGAAGAAGTTGTCCGAACTACGACGAGGATCTTTATTTTCTTATTCAACAAATCTTATATAAGTCTCTTCAATCCAATCACCGATTTCTTTTACGGAGGGCCTCCAAAACATATCCCTCTAGGTATGACGTAGATCCCTCTTGAGCAAATACTGAGTTCAACCAGCAATGGAACCAATTTGTTGGGCTTAGGGCAGACCCGGGTTCTATACTTTTGTCTTCGCCCAACAAAAGACCCACAGTGTTGGCCCTTTCGGCAACAACCTTGAACAGGTTGCAGTCTCACCTGAAATAGCTATGGGGTGTTGCAAAATCAAGTTTCTACAAGCAAAAGAGGGATATTACTGTACCTTTAGCCTTTAACAAATAATATTCATACAATACAGAGCTTCGACATTCACTTATATAGATTCGCAGTTAGATAAATAAACAGTATCTTTCTTAACCCTTAACTGGGAATTCACAGTGAAGTTAATATTTAGCAGTGATCTTACTTTATCAGTTATTTACTTATCAATGCATAAAAGAACATAACAAAAACAACACAAAAGAACCACAACACAAGATATAACGTGGTTCACCCCCAGTGTAGAGGTTACATCCACAGAACTGTGTTTTATTCAACTCTTTACAAAAACTACAGTTCTGATCTGCGCACTCAGCTACAGATCCCTTCAATTCCCCAAAGCTGCGCACTTAGCTGTAGATTTCTGCGCACACAGCTACAGATATTCTCAATCACCCAAAAACCCTCTGCACACACAGCTGCAAAGGTCGTCCATGCACACAGCTAGGACTTAACCTTCCTTGCCAAACTAGGCCTTAGCTTCACATCAATTCATTATACATCAAAAGCCTAACTTGACTCCTTTACAAAAGTGCCTATTTATACAAGTGCACTTATTACAAAACCATGGGCTTAAACCATGGGCACCCCAAAACCATGGGTTAATTACAAAAAGAGGGCTTTGACTCAATCCCGAAACCCCTAAGACTATTTTGAGCTGCAACTCCGCTTACAAGCTTCCACAAAAACGACAGAGTTACCAAAATTAAGGACCATTAAGGTGCGCGCCCCAACAGTGAACCACGTATATCTTGTGTTGTGGTGGTTCTTTTATGTTGTTTCTGTTATATTTTTATGCATTTGATAATTAGGTGAATGATAAGTAAGATATATTGCTAAGTACTAACTTCGCTGTGAACTCCCAGTTAAGGGTTAAGCAAGAACTGTATTTTATCTAAACCGAAAAGCTAATTAAGTGAATGTCGAAGCTATTTAATGCATAATTATTAATTGTTAAGACTAAAGGTACAGTAATATCCCTCTTGCGCCTGCAAAAACCTGATTTTGCGGCACCCCATAGCTGTTTCGAGTGAGACTGCAACCTGTTCGCAGGTTGTTGCCGAAAGGGCCAACACTGTGGGTCTGTTTGTTGGTATGAGATAAAAGTATAGAACCTGGGTCTGCCCTAAGCACCAACAAATTGGTTCCGTTGCCGACTGAACCAGTATCTTCTTCAAGAGAGATCTACGTCCTACCTAGAGGGACATGTTTTGGAGACCCTCAGTGAAAGAAATCGGTGACTGGATTGAAGATACCTATCTGAAATTTGCTGAACAAGAAAATAAGAATCCTCGTCATAGCTCAGAAAACTTCTTGCAAAGGTACATTTTTTCTGATATTCATGAAATTTTCTTTGTTATTATCCACATAGAATTGCACCAGTGGTTATCCAGGTTGACAGAAAGAAAGAAAAAATTCAAGGAAGATCAGTTTCCTGACTGGACCCCAGCAAGAATTAATATATTGAAAAGGGTGAACAACACGATATCACGAGCTGTCGATTTCTGGACAATGCGAACCCTTGAATCATTTGTGACGGAGTTCGTCGTCGACCACATTCTTCTTTCAGCGAAGCAGAAAGACAGTTTTTCAAAGGACCAAGGGGTAAGTACCTAAATTCATTAAGTTTAAAAATTAAAATGCTCTTGGCTGAGAAAGGCATATTGCTTATTGAATCAGATTGCTAGATTTCTTGCTACTAACCTATGTTTGGAAGTGAAAGTGACTTCGATGAGCAAAGTGGTTTGCTACAAAGTGGTAAAAGATACAAGAGAGCTTTTTGGATCATATACCCTAGTCCAGAATACCGATTATACCTCATTGAGTCCAGAAGAATTTGAATCTGAAGAAACCCCTTTTGTTAGAAACCCCCCTATAACTTCGCAGCGCAGATCCATTATCCCTGAGAACCCGTCACAGTATGAAAGTATCCCTAGCCTGAGTAGTCCTGTCGCAGGTTAGTCTACCTCAGAAAGTTCCCTTCCTCTTGTTACCAGTCGTCCCCCTAATCCTCCCCATCCTCCCCCCCGGAGATCCACTATGGCCCATGTGAATGATAAAATCAAACTCCCAGTCTTTAAAGGAACTAGATCAGAGGATCCAGAACAGTTTTGGTTGTTATGCGAAGCTGTTTGGATTGCTAAGAATATTATGGATCAAAATACAAGAAGAGCGCAGCTAGTCACCTCTTTCAGAGACCGATCTTTGACTTGGTTTATGAATTTTTCCAGTACTCAGAACCATTTCTTGGCTGATATTAAAACAGCAATGATCAAAGAGTTCAAGAAGCCTAAATCAGAGTCACAGTGTATAACTAAACTCAAAGAAATTCAGCAGAAGAGAGGTGAATCAGTTTGGGACTTTGATCAGAGGTTCAAAGTTTTAGATCAAGTTAGCTTCACTATTGGACCAGAACAACATAAGGATTGGTTCATCGCAGCACTATTCCCTCATATCAGGACTCTGCTTATGCAATAGAAGGTTGCTGATCAGAAAGAGGCTTTGGAAATTGCCATGAAACTTGAAACAGCTCCTGTCGGAGATAATCTCGACATAGCCCAAATACAAGCACAGTTGGCAGAAATGGATTTGGAGCTTCGCGACATGAAGAAGGGGAAATCTATTCGCGAAGAGGTTTGGTGTACACAATGTAGGACAGAAGGTCATGACAAAGAACATTGTCCTGCATTAAGGAACTATCTGAATACTGGTGCACCAAACCCGTTTAACCCTGTTGTCCTATATTGTGAGAACTGTAGAACAATGGGCCAGCATCGACCTGAAGATTGCTACCTGCTGCAGAGATATGTTCAAGTACCTAAGAATCCCTACTGCAATTTTTGTAGGTCAGTTGGACACAACGAAGATGAATGTCACAGCTTTGACCTCATGAGAGAGCGAACCTATGATGCTTATAGGGTACAACCCGATGCACAAGGAAATGATGGATATGGTTACCGTGGTAACACATCAGGTTGAGGTAATTCAGCGGTCGTGGTCATGGTGGTATGCCTGGAAGAGGTCGAAGCCAGGTTATTTTCTATAACTGTAATCAGGTAGGACATCTAGCTAGAGACTGTCAGAACCCAACTATGACATGCCGATATTGCAGAGCAGTCGATCATGTGATTGAACAATGCCCACAGTTGATAGCCAAGATACAAGAAAGAAATGGTGCTGCTACTCAGAATGTTCAAATGATTGTTGTAGAGAAAAGACCTGTCCCAGCCCTTAACATTGTTACAAGGAGTAGAGCTACGACACAAGTGTCGAATAAGGAGAAACAGCCTGACAAGGCTTGGGTCTGCAAGACCCTAGAGAATATTCCAGCCTTCGATGTTGAAAGAGAAAAAGGAACATTTATGGAAGCTAAAAAAGAATTTGCTGATCCAAGACCATCAGTAGAAACTACGTAATAGCAGCAACAGCAGTTACAGCCCCAAGAAGCTTCGTCAGATCAAGTAAGTACCTTGACATCATTTTTACAGAGTTGTATGAAGCTATTAAGAAATTAGAATGCTTTGAATGAGTTACATAAAGTTATTACATATTGCGAACCTCAGCGAAGCTCTGGTAAGGAAAAAACTGTTAATAGAGTTAGAAGGACTGGAAGAGAAATGAGATTGCATGCTTAGATAGGATATTATGACATGACTGATATCATTTTAGATCTGGGATCAGAAGTGAATGTCCTAACCAAGCAGACTTGGGAACAAATGGGAAAACCTACACTGGAATGGTCCCCTATACAGTTGATATTAGCCAATCAGCAGAAGATTTTTCCCTTGGGAAGATTTCCTAGTGTACCAGTAGATATAGATGGAGTCAGTACCTTAGCAGATTTTGAAGTCATTGAAATAATTGATGATAGCAACCCCTATCCATCCTTGCTAGGAATTGAATGGGAAATAGACAATGATGCAATAATCAACCTTAAGAATAGATAGGTGACTTTTGAAGGAAAAGGCTTGAGAGTCATAGTACCGTTGGACCCTTCTCAAGGAGAAAGGTACATAGAGCCAGTCAGAGATGGAGATCAGGATGTTTTGGATCATATCCACAACATTACA